>VDFB02168118.1:85013913-85506075 GCA_007258455.2 Sequoia sempervirens
AAGTGGTTGGGTTCAATGAACTCAAGACACTGTATGCAGAAGATCCTGATTTTGCAGAGGCTTGGAAAGCTTGCAAAGAACCTATCAAAGTGGACAGGACAAGGTGGCTGGATTTCATAATCTAGGATGGCATGTTATTTAAGGGAAGTCAATTGTGTATCCTGAAGAGTTCCATGAGGGAGAACCTAATAAAGGAGAAGCATAGTGGAGGAATGGCAGGACATTTTGGTCAAGATAAGACCATTGCCATTATTAGTGAGCATTATTATTGGCCTCAGTTGTCACAGGATGTGAAGAAGTTTGTATAAAGTTGTAGGGTATGTCAGATGGCTAAAGGAGTGAGCCAGAATATAGGGTTATATCAGCCCTTACTTGTACCAAAGAGGCCATGGGAGGATATAAGTATGGACTTTGTTCTTGGTTTGCCAAGGACACAACGAGGGAATGATTCAGTCTTTGTGGTGGTCGATAGGTTTTCGAAGATGGCACATTTCATTCCATGTTAGAAGACCCATGATGCAGTCCACATTGCTGACCTGTTCTTCAAAGAGGTGGTGAGCCTACATGGTCTACCAGAGAGTATTGTTTCAGATCGTGACACCAAATTTGTGGGGTACTTTTGGAGGACCTTGTGGAAGAAGCTGAAGACAGAGCTGAAGTTCAGTTCTGCACACCATCCACAAATAGATGGGTAGACATAGGTTGTTAACAGGAGTTTGGATAACCTACTGAGATGTTTGGTAGGACATAAACCCAAGGGATGGGACTTGATCTTACCCTAGGTAGAATTTTCTTACAACAATTCTGTCAACAGAAGCACTGATAGATCACCGTTCCAGATTGTGTATGGAGGTAGCCCCAGAACAACTCTAGAATTGAGGAAGATGGACCAAGAGAAGAAAATAAGTGTTGAAGCCGAAGATTTTGCAGAACACATCAAGGATATACATGAGAAGGTAAGATAACATATTAACAAGATGAATATGTAGTATAAGGCTAAGGCAGATCAGAAGATGACGTATAAGGAGTTCAAGATTGGTGATGAAGTAATCTTCCACTTGAGGAAAGAAAGGTTTCCCGTGGGAACCTATAATAAATTGAAGATGAAGAAATTCGATCCCTGTAAGATATTGAAGAAGCATGATTCAGGGAATGCATATGAGATAGAGTTTCCTGATGGAATCAACATTTCCCCTATGTTCAACATTTCAAATTTGATAGAGTATCATGGAGGTGGAACAGAGGAAGCACCAGCAGTAGGGCAGTATGACATTACAACACCTACTTCAGAAAGGGAGGAGATTGAAGCAATCTTGGATAGTCGTGTGGGAAGGAGTACCAGAAACAGGCAATATGAAGAATATCTGGTGAAATGGAGAGGAAGGCCTATGGAAGATTCATCCTAGCTATCTAAGGCAGTAGTTGACTGGTTGGGTTTTCCTCAACCATCTGAGACGTGATGGGGTCACTTCTCAAATTACCCTGGGTGTCTGATGCAGGAGCATCCAATGGTGTAAGGGCAATCTTGCATCACCCAAAAATAGTTAAATTTCAAGTTTCTCAGGTTTTAGATGTTTTTACATTTTTGGATACCCTTTTCATCATAATGAAATTCCCAATTGACAGTTTTTATTTTCTATTCCTGGGTTGAAAGATATTGTAGTTTTAGTTTCCCAGATTTACACCTAAAAATCTTCCGAGTTGGATTTGAGGCACTTAGAGTTCCTAAAATGGCCCCAAATCTTGCTGAAATCAGCATAGCAATTTCAAGTGCGTTTTTGACTTCGAGACCTTTCCAATGGTTCAAACGGTTTGCGAATCAGAGCCCCGGATCAAAAGTTATGGCCCTGGGAAGTTGGCACAGTTTCTAGAAGATACAATTGCAAATGTTCTTTTGAAATTTGAACTTCGAGTTGTAATTTTCGGTGCCAAACAACCTAAACTCAAATTTTAATGTTGCTTTCGCTCCAAACTAAAGAGGAGCTCTATTTATGGGCGGGTTTCTAATATTTTTTGGTAACTTTTTGGGGGACAAGCTCGCATATTGCGAAAGGGTTATTCTGTAGCTTTCTGTAACTTGCATGTGTTGTAGAACTTGGGGATTTGAGATCCTCTATATATAAGAAGCTCCATTTTCTGAATAATAAAATTATTCTCTTGTTTGTGGGTTATTTTATGTGTCTCAGGCTATGCCCTCATTAGTGTATGAGTCCTAGCAGACATTAATTTCAACATTTTCAATAATTTTGATCTCCATTCAAGCTGCAAAAAGTTTCTGAGTTCCCCTCTGTACTTTTCTAGTTTGATGTTCTATTTTACATTCATTTTTAGGTCCTTTATTCAAGTATTACATATCATTAGGTTTCATAATCACATATTTCATATTACTTGTCTTTCCAAGCCCTAGCTTGGTGTTGAAACCCTCTTTCACTCTTAATCATACCCTATGACAACCTATTGCAAATTCTCTTTTCCCCTTTCTACTTTTGGATTGAGATCTCTAGGATTTCCTTGAGTTAAACTTGAGGGAAATAGGTTTGGGTCCTAAAAACCCTAGCTCATTCCCTAGGGTGATAGGGTGGCCCATTGTTTTTCATTTCATAATTTACCTTGAGCAATGTGTGTTCTAGCAATAGGAACCTAGGACCCATTCACTCATGGGCGAAGGCGTCCTAACTAAGCCTTTAAACCTAAATTTGAAATATTTTTTTGTTGGTATATTTATGTCCCTAAATCCATATTTGAATGTCGGCATGTACTATTTCAATTTCAAGAAATTTAGGATACATACCTATTTATACAAGGTTATTTTCTAAGTTTCACCTAGAAATTTATGAGATATATCAAAAATTTATTGTAGCATTCAAGATCTAATAATCATGTCATTTTTTTCTTGCATCATGCATGTTTTTGGAGATAACATTGTGATGTAGGTTTCAAGATTCAAGTCAAGTATTCAAAGCATTATTCAAGTATCAAGATGCATGTCCATTGAAGCCATTTAATGCAATATGCAGATCTACATTCAAATATTCATCCAAGGGTTTGTTGAGTGGTAACTATAGACACTTCAAAATTTATTGAATGATATCGTGCACTTGAATTGGGTATATTAACATTATTTCCTCTTAAAACCCATCCTCTTTTTGCTTAATCAATTAAATTAGCCTTTCTAATTAATTAGTGGCATCATTTGCATCTATTAAACTAATTTATGAAAATAGGTTAATTCACCCCCTTTCATGCTAACATTTCATCTCATTAAATTAGATAAATCCAACTATTTAATTTAATTCCCTAAGTCTTATTATTTAATTAAATAACCCTAATTTATTTAATTTAGTATCATTTCACCTTTCCCCCATTCATTAAATCATTTAATTTAATTAATATGACTTTAATTCTTCTTAATCCCCTAATTGGATGATTAAAATCTTGTTTAAATTAGAAATTATCTAATTAACCTCTTTTCCTTCCACTTGCAAGGGAATATTCCCTTGGAATATTTCCTACCCTTTTGCACAATTAATTTTTTTTTTAATTAGAAAAATATCCATTTTTCCTCACCCATGAATATACCAAACAATATTCTCACAAAGCTTCATGTGCAAGCCAAACTTGAAACTCATTGGGAAAGTTATCTTTTGATCTCTTGTATAGGTCAAAAAGTGTGCTTGTTTGAAAGGAATGAAAACCCCTAATTAAATCTCATCTTTCATTCTCATATGTTGATGAGAATCCATGATCCATGCCTCCAATTTTCTCCATCCCTAACCATTTTTTTAACCCTTTTGATCACAACTCTCCATTTTTCATTAACTTTCCTATAAATAGAACACTATGTGAAGAAAAATGGATCCATCTTTTAGCATCAAACTTATGCTATTAAAATCACTCACAATCACACCAATATTTAGCACATATTTAACATATTTTTAGTTTAAATTAGTTGCATAATAGCTTAGCTTCCATTGATGGCTTCCATGCGTCAATTTAGCTAATTAGTGTTGGAGTTATGGACAGACACTGAGAGGGGGGGTGAATCAGTGTCAACACTTTTTCAACTTCGACCAAGATTTTTCATTATGATTTCAATTTCTTTGAACAATAGAGTAGAGTAATCACTTTTGAAAGCATAAAGATATGACAACATTAACTCAGTCTATTAGACAACTTATGAAAATATGATTTGAGTGAGATATCTTGTAGTTGTCAAAACATGGCTTAGATTTTATCTTAATATTACTCTGATTAATGCATTCATGAGTTGAATGTAATCATTCATAAACATAATTGAGAACAGTAATAATCCCAATAGTGAACTGAAACAACAACATAGAAAAGTAGAGAGCATACAAAAGAACAAATAGACAAAAGATTTTGCTGAGTGGAAAACCCTCCTAGGGTATAAAAACCACTCCTAAATTGCCTTACTGGCTTAATCTTCAAAACCACTGTTAACAATGCCTTATAGGCTAATTTCTAAGCACCAACTCAAGGAGCACCAACCCCTCATTTAGAGACACCAATCTCAAGGAGTACCAACCCCTCAAATTATGTTTTGAACAATAATAATGATTCAGAGGGTTTCTCTGTTTTCAGTTGAGCACATATCTCTCTGTTTTCTCATCTACATAATATCTTAAAGATTCAATAACTGAATCCCTAAAATACCTCATAGAAAAGAAACTTACAATCTCTGCATCTTATTATACAGATTTTATTGTAGAGTTTTATCCATATATTTTTATACAGCCAAGGAATGATAATCTCTGAATTACATCAACAGTCAAACAAAAAACTAAGTTTTCTGCTTCTATATATACATCTTGATTTACATGCCAGATAGGTAACTGTCTTTAGGAGTAATGGCAGAACAACCAACCTAGCTAAGATCCATTCTCAACAAATATGATTCTTATGAGATTATTTCTCTGCATAAAACACACAACTGCCTACCACAGAAAAATCATAACATCTAATGTATGAAAGACAATACTCAGTCAAGGGATCATTTGTCATAGAGATGCAGAGAGCAGTTAAACAAAAATGGTGATTACAAACCAGTATGAGCAGCATGAAACACATCAACAAAAATACCAGACAAATCTGTAACTCCCATGGCTCCATCAACCACTATTGAGCTTCCAACCAGAGAGGCGCATCAAACATAGCAGTCATACCTTCCATTTCTGAACCAAGAACAAATTTTATCCTGACACTGCCATTACAGCCAACAACAATAGTAAAGAACATTTTATGAAGCTTTCTCATGATGGTGGCCAGGCTATGGTTCGATACCCAGACAAAAAAGAATGATCTCAAAATGTTTTCCCTAACAACCTTTCAATTCAATCGATGAAACGTTATGCCAAAGGAAACTTTAACATTGCTAGACAACCTTATGGTTGTCACCTTTGCCAAGATCCACCAGAGTTTGGAGAAGTCATAACGAATACAACATGCTACGCCGAGAGCTCATAACATCCTTTTGGTTGATGAGATAGAAAGGCTCTTTTACCAAAATGAAACAAACATTCTATCACTATAGCTTTTGATATCAGAGAGACATCATATAGATCAACTTTGTTATACCGAAAGTGATTCGATACACACTGTTGCCATGACAATTCATAGTCGAGGAGACACTATAGAAACTGCCCCTTATTTTTCCAAAACATCCTAAGCTCATAATAGATTGCCAAGAGAATTCACTTCTCATACCAACATTGAACATTTGTATTCCATTGGCGAGACATATAAGTGTCGGGGAGACCTCTTGTAGAATGCATGAGTCATACCGAAAGTCATGCATATGACTTTGTTGACAAGACACACCATCCTCGCCAAGACCTCTCTTTGATGAAAGAGTCTCATAGAAAAGTCTTTTCAACTCTTATGTGTCACTATCACAAAAACCAATCTCTTGCCAAAAGCTCCGCATAAGACTTAGTCAGCAAGACCTTACAGGCTCGCTAAGACAACACTCTAATATCGCATAGTATGGCCAAAGTCAACTTTTCATTCGGAGTCACTGAAACACTACAGAGTTGTTATAACATTTTACCGAAGTAGTAACCTTATGCTGATAAGACATTCAATGCATCAGTCGCTAAGACAAGCAATCTTTAGAGAGACTATATACCGATACCGCCTAGTTTGGCCAAAGTTCTCTCAAAGAGTTGTTTGGTGAGACTCCTCCCAAAAAAATAGATAAAACCTTTTGAGCACGAGTCAATAAGACAAGAAAGACTCGCTATGACATTACCCTGAGGATGATTTCCTTTGCCGATATGCTCATTTTGAAGCGGGTCGGGGAGACATAACATGTTCGATGAAACATTATACCGAAGACCTCTAGCTCATGTCGATAAAGATTTTTCTTCTGTCGCCAAGACCACAAACAATGTGACGCCGAAAGCTGCCAGAATGTTAAATTCAATTGACATAACATCATAAATGTCTTGTCGATAGGCAACTTAGAAATTTCAAAGTGGATCAGGGAGACCCTGCCATACTCATGCCGATATGTGTAAGCCCGAATGAGAAACAACCAATACTTGTGATATGCAAAAAGAACCATCCTAACAAAGAAACTATCTTCCAAACTCTGTCAGTCAAAGAGATAGCATTCATAACTTGAACCAAAATTCTCATCACTATGAAATTAAAGCATAACAAATAACTTTCTGTAATAGCCAAGAGACATCAAAGAAGTGCCGTTGTAAATCACAAGGATTAGAGATTTTGTCATCAAGGACAAACCATAAACACAACTGAGATCCAACAATTAGATAATTAGGGTTTAAATTTTTTTAGTTTAAATATCATTTAGATTAGCTTAGCAATTTCATATCTAAATCATTTAGCATAAAATCATTGTATATTAACTTTTGCATCATGCTCAATTTAACATAAATCATGTTTTCATTCACATATCACAACATTTTCATCAATTCGCTTCAATATAATTGATTGGAACAAGCTCGTTGATTATGGGATAGGGAAAGGGCTATTGTTCCACATCAACACAACACTAATTCCAAATCAAGATAAGTTTTAAATAAGTTAGAGTAGACATTAAATGCTTTCACTGTTCATAATGTTTGGTTTCAATAAAATTTTAGTTTAACAATCATTTGAATGATCTTGTTTAATATTGAGTATTAGTGGCTATGTTACACTTTTATTCTTCATGGATCAACCATAATTAGCCCATACTAATATCCTTAGTCGACAATATCATGCTAGAAGGAGGAGAAAACTATCAAATTAATCAATTTATAGCTCAAATTCCATTTGTTTTGGTTTTTGCAGGATAGAGTAATGCCCAAGACAATTTTTAGTGATCCCTTTACAAGACATCACCATATAGTGATGCTATCATCATTTCAAACAATGATGCCTATTAAATATTCCAACATTGATTAAACAAACATTGATGCTAATACTTTATAGAGGTATCGAATATCTATAAATGGCTATGCCTGACCAAATAGCGATGCTATCATGCTCTTTGGTTTTTTTGCAAAATGACACCCTTGTTCACCAGAGAGATGCTATCATGAATAGTGACACCCAACATTGGTAAGAAGTTTAGCAACCATTTATCATCATGTGTTTAATTTTTTCAAATCATTGGGGTACTAACATTCCTCTAACCATTTTCTAGTTTTTAGACTAATAAGGTTTGATAGGATTGGATGACAAAAAGTTAAAATGAAGAAGCATTCTCATATTAATATTTTTATGATTGTAACAAGAGTCTGATGCTTTAGGGAAATTATAACCCAAATTCTTATTCTTGTTTACTTTACACTCTAGGACCTCACTAAATTTCATTTGGGTTTAAAATGAACACTAAAATGGGACTAAAATTCAACCCTCATATCATCATTGTCTTTTGGGTTTTAAAATTGAACAAGGCAACTTAACATGTTATTTGGTGCATAAAATGAATTCATCTTTGCTTTAGTTGATAAAATGAATCAGTGTCTACTTTGTTGTGACACAATTGTAATGTGTATCCAATCCCCTTGCACTTTGTGCAAACTTGGGTGAAGAGAAACACTCCACGTGTACTTCCCCGTTTGTGTGAACTTATAGTACATATCCAATTCCCTTGTGCATCATGCGATTGAAGACAAATACTTAAGTACACTTATGCTTTGTGTCAACCTTAAGAGAAGACATACTATAACACACACCTTGCAATGAGAAAATTATAGGCAAGTTCTTGCAAGCATGTTTACCCATGGGCTATATTAAAAGTTGGGAAATCATGAGAAAGTACCTTCTATCCTAGACTGTATAATATACTACACCTAGTACCATGCCTTAAGTTGAACGGGAATGGTAGTAAGAGCCTTAAGTGGAAAAGTGGGTGTTTGTATGGCTAGGTGTTCTTGGTTTGTTACTAAGAACCAAACTGTTTAGTTACCAAAAATCATTAATGCTTGTTGGTGCAAGAATGGTCACTCTGAAGTTTCCTCACATTTGTACTATTCATTGTTGAAACAAAGAAAATCCTTAGGATTTTAGGATCTTCAATATTTTGAGATTTGGTGGTCCTGAGAAGTGTGTGCCATGGAGGGGAGTTAGTGTCACCAAATCTCTAACTATTCGCAATGTCTTAGTGTTTGGAGAAATACAAGTGGGGACTCAAAAAGTATGGACATTTGTACCTAGGATTGTAAATGAATGGTAGTCATTTTGATACATTACTCAATTTTAAAATGTTACAAATCAAACATTCATTATCTTCCTCAAAATTTCAAACACTTTGGCTTAAATATGGATACCTTTTGAAATAGCCTTGATATTACTACTTGTCCTAAGGATTTCTATCCTTAAATATTTCTAAATATCTTGGCTTATACCTCACTCCATTTTTTCCAAAGACAACATAGGAAATTATGGTTTCAACCTCATGATTCTCACAAAATAGACATTGTGAAAGTTATGATGTTTTTTGACATAAAGATTTAGTTTGAAAACTTAATCAAGACAAGTCTTTTTGGTAAAATAAATTCACTTAACCAAGATAAATTAACACAATTGTACCCCACATGATTATTTGGAGACTAATTGCTCCAATTGAACAACTTGATCTTGAAGGTGCTATCATTTAGTAAAACTTTGAACTCACTCACAGTGAACAAGCCAATGCCATTAGTAGTTTGAGAAGCTTCACTTTTTTCACAAAAGAAACACCCGCTTAGTGGAGGAACACCGTAAACATCATAGATGAAGAAGAGGACAAAAATGATATTGAGGATCAAAGGTCTATATTACCATCACGTGTGTGCCAATAAATATGTTCCTCTCTTCCATAAACTTGAACTCTTCTAAATGATCTCACACAAAATTAGAATCCCCAAAAGGAGGTCTATAGGTTATCACTTCAAACAATCAAAAACCACATTTCAATACTCTACTAAAACATAAACAAGTTGTTAGTAAAATTTTATGAACATGCACTGAGGAAAAATCCACACATGTACATGTTCTTTATGAGTAAAAACCTAGGACCTTTTCATGATAATCAACTTATCAAAAACCTTGATCCTTTTCATGGTTTTGAACTCCTCTAAAGGATCTACCACAGAATCAAAATTCATAGGGGAAGATCTACATGCCTCCATTACAAATCCAGGTATCATAATTCAAAGTTTAGTAGGAAGTCATCCTTAATACTTTATTGCAATCGTAAACTCTTGTTAAGAAACTATTATGCTCAATCTAGGAGGAATGAACCAGATTTGCATTCCCACATCTATGCTCTCATTTAGGTCAACATTAGTCTTTAGGATTTGAAAACATTATAGGTCTAGCATCATTCTCACTACCTTGGTCTTGGAAAGCAAAGGTCCATTCTAAGTCAACATTGGGTCAAACATTTCATTAATTCCTTGCTCAAATTTAATCCTTCACTTCATGAAACTTTGTAAAAAATTTGAAAACAACATTTTTTGACTTGGACATCAATCAACCCAAAACCATAACTTAGATATTTTGTATGAGAAATGTATCCTTTTACATGCATTTAGGTAAGTTAGTTATCATCCATGAACTAGTTTGTCTTGAAGGTCATGAGTCTACCCTAATGATTTCCATGTTCATCAACATCCTTTCTCCCAAGATTAAAACATAAAACTCAAGTAAAAAATGTTGTCCCAAAATGTTTACAAAGATCACTCTACACATCACCCATATTTTCATCCTCCATTATCATCATTGATCCAAAAAGACGTATAACATCTCGTTTACCTAGACTTGAGTCAACTAGAGAGTTCAAACATTAGAGATCACAACACAACTCTTCCAAAGGTGACACAAAATTTATGGCAAAGACAACATCACAACACAACAAAATCATGGAGAAAACCAAAGTAACATTTACCTAAAGTGATACAAATCCTCTAGAATTTGATCTAAGAAGTCAAGTTATCCTATCACAACAACCTTTGTCACCATTAGGACCATATGAAATCGAAGATATCACAAACAATCCATTTGAACTCGCCAGGGAGGAAATCATGAAACATCAAGCCTTTGAAAATGTGGCTCCTATCTCCCTGTCATTTTTTGCAAAAAAATTGATACAAGGCTTCATAACCCTATCACTAGGGCTACATCAAACATCCACTCTCATTCTTGTAAGTATCCTTACCAAGGACTTTGATCTAACTCTTCCATTTGAAAGCAACACACTTATGGGTACCCTTGATACCAATCCTTCATCCCAAACAACCACTTTGACACCTACCTTTCGTGCTCCTCCCATTCATGAAGATCCCAAAAAACCATATAAACCTATCAAACTTCATTACTCCATGACCTCCACATATTGAGGACACCCCTCTTCATCCATGCCCATGAGTACCACAACTATTCCCACCATCATGCAAAGCAGTATGGACCAAGTGTCTCAAAACAACACCCAAGGGCATGCCAATACTATACCATAGAGTCAACCCTTAATGTACATAGGTGCATCTTAACCCAATCCTCCCATTGATTAATCTGTTCCATTCATTACATAAATCATATCCACCCTATCCATTATCAACCCATCTCAGAAGAATCCCTTGGTCACGAATCCCACCAACACAAGTAATACATCATCTACATCCCTAATACAAGGGAATCCTTAATACATGGGACAAGGAAACCTTTTGAATCAATCGAAACAAGGTCCTAGTGTGTCATTCTGATCACATAATCTAATTGCACCATTGTCATCTTTTCGCATAGTCCCCTTCACCATGGAAAATCAAATGGGACCTCCAACATACATTCCTCTACCCCAATAAACTATTTTACAAGGAATGTTGAACCAAGGGAACCCTCCACCTCTCATCAACAATCTGCTACCCACTCAAAACATCAAAACTCACAATCCATCTTATATATCCCAACAACCACATGATCCTACATTGCAAGTGAATTACCTAGCTCTATAGCAAGCACACCAAGATTATCAACAAACCATACAACAATAGAAACAATATTAAGCACCCCTAGAAGCACAATAATAGAAACAATAGTAAGCAGCCCTAACACCCTAACAATAGCATCAACATCAAGGACAATAGGCAGCCTTAACACAACAACAACATCAAGCATAGCAAATAGCCTTAGCACAACAACAATATCAAGCCCATCAAGTAGCCTTATTAGAATAACAATAACATGCCCAACAATAAGCCCTAGTGGTACAACAACAACAACAAGCCTTACTATCTCAGTAGTATTCCCAACAACAACAATAACAAAAGAAACGATGTTCCTACTATAATCCTCAATAGAACATCATCAATACAAATTTATTAGGAACATATACGTCAATACCGCAATCACCCTTATAGAATATCACATCACCATACACCCCATATAACACCTTATCATATCAAAATCCCACATACAACTCATCAATCATCCTACCATATGTTCCTCGACCAAACCCACAAGATGATCTAGCATTGCAATTTAATGCACTATCTCAAGAAATGCAATACCTTTAGATGAGAAAGAAAAAGAAGCCCCATGAACAGAATCTATGTCCTTATCCATTTGACCAAAACATCGCAATGGTACCATTCCCTCCTGGATTTGAAAAACCCAAATTATACATATACAAAGGGAGAGTAAGTCCTTTGGACCATGTAAAATAATTTAATGGCATGTGTATGGAGCTAGCCTAAACTTATTCATACAATTATTCATACTTAATGGTCCTCTTCCCTCAAAGTTTAATAGGTCCTAATATGGATTGTTTTTCTCATCTACCTCCCAACATGAAAAATTTCTAGGAAATTATAGATAAATTCATCATTCACTTCTCGTTCAACCTTTACATGGACATAATTCTAGAGGAATTGTACACTCTAAGGAAAAAAAGGAGAAAATTTTTACTAATTTCTTACAAATATGGAGAGAAAGATCTAGTAAGAGAAATTTTCCTCTTCCCGATGATAAACAAGTGGGGATCATCATAGAAAATTTAGACCGCGATCTATCTTTCCACTTGAAAATGTACTACATCACATCTTATGATGAACTTTTCCCTAGAACCCTTCACATTGAGAGAGCTCTAATCTCATAGGGAAATACTGAAGCTTACAAAGATCATTGCTCATCAACCAGTTCAAACGACAAACCTCATGTCCAGGATAACAAAAAAAATGTAACAAATGATGGTGTGGTAGATGCTAAGGTGGTACTAACTATTCCTAGACCAAACAACAATCAATTTGCTCACATTCAACCAACATTGTAGCAAACAACACCTCGTAGAAAAATCAAATCAATAACACAAAAATGCAAAGGTGAACCACTAACAAGAACAACTACCCTCAATGCAAGTACACATAATTATTTGAACCCATCAAAACCATAATGAAAAATTTGGTAGAGTCAAATTTGATAACACTTCCCAACTTTGAAACCTACTAGGAACCACAAGAGAAACCATCCTGGTACAATGAGAATGACCTTTGTGACTTTCAAAAACTCAAAGGACACAAAACAACAAACTTCATGAGGCTCAAAAACATTATCCAAGACATCATAGAGAATAACACCATATCTATTGAGGTACTAGCCAGGAATCAAGATCTTAAGATATAGAAGAACCCTATGTCGAATCATAGCAAAGGGGACAACCACAAAAAAGCTAAGGTTTACACAAATGTGCAACATACCTACTCAAATGTAGTTGCTTCTTGTGATAGTGTCATTATTGTTGCCACCATCAAAGGACCTAGTGTGGAGTATGGAGTCACCACATGACTCAGAAAATTTATCATCCAAGGAGTCCCATCTCAATCTATTGCACAACCTAGTTTTACAACATTAAATCCTAGCAAGTATAATCTCCTAAATTATCTTAAGAAGACTCCCGCACAGATATCAATCTGAGAACTATTGTGGTTATCCCCCACACAAAGGGAAATATTGGAGAAAGTTTTGTCTAAGTCTTTTGTCCCCAAGGATATTGGCACTGATCATTTTCAAGCTATGGTAGGTCGTATCACT
Organism: Sequoia sempervirens; assembly: GCA_007258455.2. Lineage (NCBI taxonomy): Eukaryota > Viridiplantae > Streptophyta > Pinopsida > Cupressales > Cupressaceae > Sequoia > Sequoia sempervirens. The sequence continues at coordinate 85,027,453 of VDFB02168118.1, forward strand.
AATCACCTTCTCACCTACTCAATGCAAGACCTACCATCACAAACATCTCATAATCATGCTTTACACCTTGAGGTTTTCTGGTTGTTTTTTAAGAACCAAGCTGATCTTTAGAATTACATATGGAATTTTTCATTCCCAATACTTACTAATCTAAAGGGATTGGCCAATAAACGAGTAAAAGCTACAAAAATTTCACTCCTACACTATGGGCTCTATGAAACATGGGAGGGTAATCCCACAACATATGCTCAATAATTTATGTAACCAATATTTAATACATTGTAAATAACAAATAATTTTAATATAATCACTCAACAACATAGTATATCAAAAGGTTGGAAAGTCTTTTAGTAATATACTACACTTGGAGTATGAAAATAATGGAACTCAACATAACTACTATGGTAACTAATTTAAAAGGTTTGTAAATAAAGAGTTATTCGTTGATGAATTGACACAATAATTGTGTTATGAATACTTTACTCAAAGTAGTGCCTTATCCTAAACATGGAGTTAATCTTAACCTATGCAACCAGATAACATTTTTACATATAGCATCACGTAAGCTCATAATATACTAAATTACAACACCTTCACATTATACTTTATACCATTACTTCTTATGGATATCTTAACACATAATTCATATGAATCAATAATTTCATTCAAGCGTTTACACTATTTCAATAAATCAACAAGCAAGAAAAAAATCATACATCTAATAGAATTCAATAGAGATGAACAAAGCAATCCTTGATATTATTTATTCATAACTCATAGAACAAGTATAAAGGAGATAAAATGACCATGAGATTGGCACCATTCTATATATTGTATTTTCTATATTCATTATCGAAATTACATACGTAACAACATACTCAGAATCTAAGACAAAAATTTGAAACATTCTTAGTATTCCTTTCTATAATTCACTATATTAACTGCAATACAACAAACCCCTACTTTATGCCCTTGAATTCCTTCTAATACAAATGATGGAGCAAAACAAGCTTCAGGCCAAAAAGCACACATGTCCCTATTTTATTGGACCACTATAACATATATTCCCTTTTCAATCATATTTGAGCTCTTGGGTAGTGGGAAGATGCATGAGATGAAAGGAGTCCTCATTCATTGCTAGAGATCTAGTCCCACCTTTAAAAGGCATCATTTTCTTGTTACAATAGCTCCCAAATATCTTTCATGCAATCAAAAAGTGTTTTCCTCATGCACATCAAGTCAACAAAATTTAAAAAGCAGGAAAAAGCAATAAAATATATAAAATTGATATATCCACATCAATATTTGTGCCACCTTTCTCATGTTAAGGAGGGAATAACATATTTCACAAGACTTTAACAAAAGCCTAATCTACACTATTTTTAGGCTATGCATTGTTTCCCTCCTATTAGTTATTCACCATATCCATTATCATCCCCCTACAAAATTATTTAGTATATTTCTCCAACCCGGTGATGGATTCCTCCTTAGTACCTGACACTTCACATCTAATAAACTCTACACATTTTCACTATGTTGGATATATCTTGCATCAATTAGGGCTCTGGCCTATCTAAAAAAAGTATCCATTTTTGTTTCAATCTCCACCATCATGTCAACTTTTGAATTTAGTATGGTGTAATCAACCATAGTCAATTTCATCTTAGTTGATGTGAGCAGCTCTCCCAAATCATTTCTCCATGTATTGAATTATTGTAACTCACCTTTTTGATTCAATATCATAGGCATAACATGTTCCTCCATTTGTTTGAATACTTTTAGCTTCTTTTTGAGTTGCATACCCATTTTTCCATGAAATGTTGTCATCTCATTTGTAACGCCCTGCCGCGCAAATCCCAAAGGAACAAATAAACATGCAACAATTTTTATTTTTTAAAAAAATATTAAATGTATTTAAGTATTCTAACATTACAATGTTCTAAGTTGCACAACTAAATCCCTTGGGGTACACGAGATGACATTACTACACTAACCCATAACAAAGATAATAGATTAAACAATAATTAAACAATTACGTAAAACCATTCATCATGACATCAATTAAACATTCATTCATGATATCAAGAAAGATGTGAACATACCAAATAAAACCATACATACATCTAACAACAAATAAGATCATAAAGATATAAAGTATTATATATATTTTGACAGATACATCACAACATAATCAATAATTACAATTGATAGTTCACGAATGATTACATGGCCTGAATATACATTACATCAATATGATAGTACAACATAATGAACATATGACAAATTACATCAAGCTCCTCCCAACAAAAGTGGGAGTCAATACATCAATAAATAAATTAAATCTGAAGTATGAACATACATTTGGTACATAAGAACACTGAATCAACAACATTTGCCAAAACCCTGCAATGAAAGAAAACAACTGCATCCAAAGGAAACCCAACGGGGTACGAAGCACGTTCCACCCAACCACCCCCGTGCTGGGAGTTAACAAGGAAGGATCCCCGACCAAGCACATCAACAGTAACATAAAAACTAACTCCATACCAGATAACATAACATCAAAAAGACCACATAGAAACTAAACCACGATAAATCACCAAAAGACATAACAATAGACCACTTTCGAAACATAAAATTAAATCACTTTACAGATGATACAAAAGTAACTCATATAAACACATCATCAATAAGTTTCAAGACATAATATCAAAGCACTACTTCCAGAGGACTTCAATAAAATAACACAAATGGAATGTTAGAGGAGAGTTTCATTGCATGGTTTCACATGGATTATCCAGACAACCTATCACCAGGTGTCACCTCCATCTCTACATGGATTATCCAGACAACCTAGTTTAAGGTTCCGCCTTCATCTATGGTTCTCCTGACAGCCTATCTCAAGGCGCCACTCCATAGGGTTACTCATGCGAAATTGTTAAGCTTTCATGAAGACAAGGCAATGACATTGCCAACCATGTCCTTCTCGGTCCCCTTTAGTCTCTGATAGCACTAACAGGCAGACGAGGCATCACAATTATCTTATTAATGTTTAATCCCCAGCCATGGTTAATTACTTAGGTTATCACTGATCATTCTAACTCTATGTGGGTTACCCTGATAGCCCCTTTGTGCATCGGCCCCCACTTAGAGCCACTCTCTCTAAACACTCAACACAGACTATCCAACACAAAAGGATTGTACCAACTAGATCACAAAACCAACAATGGGACATCCACGAGGAATAACCATGTCGCCAAAATCATCAGAATTATATTCACAAAATGGTACAATCCTAGTGTACAATAATATCACAACCGAAGCCAAAACATAAGGACAATATCAAATTACAAGATCAAATATAAATATCAGTATCCCCACCTCTGGAAGTTCCTAAACAATAACTTAAGTTCCTACAACATGATACATTGACTCTACGGTTTTCCCACAAGACAAAATCCAAATAAAAGAAAACCACAATAGATTCAGTGAATAGTCTCAAGAGTAAGCAAACCACGCTACAAAATTCATTTCAAAACATAATAAATTTCCCCAATAAAAGAAATCAATTACTTGAGAATATTTAATTAATTAACACATATTTTATCTCTAATTTTCACAATTACACTATAATAATACAAATTTATACCATTTTACTAACATTACAGCCTATTAAATTATATAATTTATCCATGTTCTCAATACACAAAATTACCACCATAAAACAATATCTATAAATATATATATCTTTATATATATATATACAAATATATACACTTTTTACGTGTATATACATATATACATATATATAAATATATATACAAAATATATATATATATAAATTCGAGTTAAACATTAAATTAAATTGAATAAAAATTTACAAACTTTAACAAAAATCATATGAAATTTTCAATGAAACCAAAATAGAATTTAAAATAAACAAAGGCCCATGGAGGTTATGAACCTCCCATTAGGGAGGCCGCGGCCTCCCCAATGGCCGTGAATAGCAGCCAAGGGCTGTCGTGCCAGCAGCCACTTGGGCTGCTATGTACGAAAGTCCTTGACTGCTGCAGCCACCCGCACCAAGTAGAGTGGGGGTACAGGGGTACGGCATGGCCAACCCCTCCCCCAAAACCAAATTTTTTTAAAATCAATTTTTAAAATCAAAATTTCCTAACTATTTTTTTTATTTCTATTTTTTTATAAATGATTTCGCCATGAATAGTGGCAATGGCTAACCCCCAAAAAAAATAAAACCAAAATATATATACTTTATGCTATAAATTTCGAAATACGAAATATACATTGATCTGTATGCATATATTTCTTATATGAAAATAAATTATCTAGATATACAGACCATAGTATTATTATTTTCTTTTCTTTTTAACAGAAGATTATTTTTATTCATTTATTTATTTATTTTATAGAAGGAAAGAATAACAAATATACATATAAATATGTATTTACACACCAAATATATATGAACAAAATCTGAATAAAAATTCAATTTTCCTACAAATGAATCTGAACATAATATTTCAACACCACAATAAATTGGTTTGTTTTCAACCCAAAATTTTCATAGCTAAATTTTGTGGAAGAAATTCATAAAGTTTCACTATAGTTTTCCTACAGAAGAATCAAGGGTTTAATACAACTTTTCAATCACAGAACCATTTTTCAAAACTAGAGGGATGGATTTTCGAAACACTGCATCAAGATTTTGTTTACAAAACAATTAAACTAATAATAAATTAATAGAATAAAACCTAGAGTCCTTCGTTCGATCTAGAATCCCTTCTGTAGCCTCTTCTTGATTTCCTACCTGCAGCTCTCTTTTAAATCTATCTTTCTCCAAAACAATTCTTTTTTCTTACCCAGAAGCACAAACAAAGCTCTTTTTCTTTTCTTTTCTTTTATAGGCCAAAACAACTGAAAAATATTCTATGTCTGAAAAACACTCTAAATTTTTTTTTTTTAAAAAAATCCATAAAGCCCTTCATCTTTTTCCTCAAAAATCCCCTTCCCTCATTGGTCCTTTTCTTCTTTTAAAAGCACACACTTATGTACAATTTTAATTAAAATTTAATTATTTTCCCAAGATATTATCCACACAAGATTTTCTAATTTAATATTAAGAAAAAGGATAATATTTAATTATCATCATCAATATTTATTTCATTTAATTTCTTACACTTTTAATTATTTAAATAACTTTTTTAATTACAATATATTTAAAATTCAACATTTAACTAACTGACAATTAATTTAAGCAACAAGACCACATTAATTAATCTTATAACATAAGATTAATTAAATAACTACTAACCATCAATAAAATAATAATCAACAATTAAACTACACAATGACAAGGACAAAACCTCAATCATGACACAACAACTCACAACAAGGCGACAGAGTTGGGACGGGGACACTTCCAAATCAACTCCCTTTTTCAACATTTTACCTATTGGGTTAATTTAATGCTTGCCATGTCCTGCCAAAATAGGTGGAATCGAGACTTATTCCTGCAAATCCTGGATACAAATAACCATCAAGTAACACATGTATATATATAATCGAAGATATCATATCGTGAGAAGGAATTGTAGCATAGCAGGGCACTCGTAAATGAGTGGTGCTACACTGTCCTCTCACATAAGCTATACTAACAATTATAATATCAAATATGAAATAACATTCCTAAATTAACTGATCACATCATAACTAATTATTAAGCCACTGTATCACAATGTATTACTGAAACCAACTACACATCATAGAATCACAACATCGACCTATATAATATTAATGAAAAACCATTGCATAATAAAATAATTCAAACACCACATAAGGTATCATAAATCGGCATAATAATGTCAAATGTAGCAATCAACTAAACTATGCATCCACACACACTAGGTCAGTGAATTAATCACCATCACAAATCAGTATCACACTAACATATAAAAGTAACAACTAGTAGCAAATAGTATCAGCAAAATGGGGGTATTACATCCTCCCCCCCTAGAACATGGATTACTCATGGAAGCCATGAACTAAATATAGGTAATCCTCTCTAAAAAGGGATGCATCACCCATGTCGCCAAAGTCTCATCATTTGGGTCCTAGTGAACTAGGAAACACCTGATATGCTCTACCCGCATCACCTATCGTCAGCTCAGAAACAACTCGTACCTGACTATAACCTGTAGTGTTACCTTGTGGACACTTCCTTGCAATATGTCCTTGCTGCCCACATGAGAAGCAAGTTGTACTTTTCCTAAAACCTCTAACTCCAGCCGGTGCACTCGATTGTTGAAAGCTACCTCGTGTTGGTACCGACTATGTGCTTTGTGTAGGCTACACAAAACGATATGATCTATTACGCTGCCAACTTCAAATTTTCCTATTCTGAGATCTATCTCCCTACTGAGATTGAGAGTTCTCAAGTCTCGACTCTGAGCGTTGTTGCTACTCACCTTTAGTGGGCTCTTGATGGCCTTTAGAGGACCCTATAGCTAGAACTGGACGTCCATGAGAAACAACACTTGATGATGGTACACTGCCGATCTAAACTCCTATATGTCCTCTAAATGCCATAGCCAGATTTTCTTCTACCAATCTTTCCTTCTAAATCGCTACCTCCATTGTCTTCAACTCAAAGACTCTCACACCACCACTAATGTAGGCATTTAAGCCCCAAACAAAATGCTACACCAACATACCTTTATCATGGTTGATCCCTGCATACTACTTCAATTCATAAAAGCACCACTCATACTATTCTACTGACATCGACATTTGCTTGAGGTCATGAAACTCATCAGCCCTGCATTGCCTCCAATGATCTGAAAGGAAGCGAACCCTAAACCTATCTAGAAATAACTCCCATGTGACCATACTAATATCAAAGTGTAATTTTTGTTCTTCAAGATGCCACCAAGTAGATGCGAAACCTTGCAGATGCATAACTACACATCAAGCTTTGGTATTGCTACCCGAGGGGTGCATCACGAAGCATCGATCCAAGTGAATTAACCATGTCTCAGCTTCCAAACCTCCTCCAGAACCATCAAAAGTAGGAGGGTGTGTTCTCATCAAATATCTCATATGGCCTGCTATCACTGCATCCTGATCTGCAATTATTTCCCTTTGCCTCGGCGACCTTTCTCTTTCTCTCTCAACCTGCTGCACCTCCTCTAGCCTTGGTCTTTATCGATCAAGAATCTCTCCCAGAATGTGTTGCAACTGACTGTCCAAACCAGGCTATCCTAGGTTCTGACAACCTCCTGAAGGATTGTGTTGAGGAGATAGTCGTTCCTCATGCACTAAACTGTGGATAATTGGTGGTGATGGACTTCAGCGGTTGACTCTATGGCCACCACCTCGGCCTCTTCTTTGGCCACAACCTCTACCTCGAGGCATGATATTTTCCAACGATTAGAGTTATGTAAGATCAAGAGTAACACAAAGGTTTCCTAACAAACACAAACTACCCAGAGGACCCAGCATTAGCAAACTTGGCTCTAATACCAAGCTGTAATGCCCCGCCATGCAAACCCCAAAGAAACAAATAAACACGCAATAATTTTTTTTTTTAAACAACATATTAAATGTATTTAAGTATTCCAACATTACAATTTTATAAGTTGCACAATTAAATCCCTTGGGGTACATGAGGTGACATTACTACACTAACCCATAACAAAGATAATAGATTAAACAATAATTAAACAATTATGTAAAACCATTCATCGTGACATCAATTAAACATTCATTCACGATGTCAAGAAAGATGTGAACATACCAAATAAAACCATACATAAATGTAACAACAAATAAGATTATAAAGATATAAAGTATTATATATATTTTGATAGATACATCACAACATAATCAATAATTACAATTGATAGTTCACGAATGATTACATGGCCTGAATATACATTACAACAATATGATAGAACAACATAAAAAACATATTAAAAATTACATCAAGCTCCTCCCAACACACGTGGGAGTCGATACATCAATAAATAAATTACATCTGAAGTATGAACATACATCTGGTACATAAGAACACTGGATAAATAGCATCTGCCAAAACCCTACAATGAAAGAAAACAACTACATCCAAAGGAAACCCAACGGGGTGCGAAGCACATTCCACCCAACCACCCCTGTGCTGGGAGTTAACAAGGAAGGATCCCCGACCAATCACATCAACAGTAACACAAAACTAACTCCATACTAGATAACATAACATTAAAAGACCACATAGAAACTAAACCACGATAAATCACCAAAAGACATAACAATAGACCACTTTCGAAACATAACATTAAATTATCACTTTACAGATGATACAATAGTAACTCATATAAACACATCATCAATAAGTTTCAAGAAATAATATCAAAGGACTACTTCCAAAGGACTTCAATAAAATAACACAAATGGAATGTTAGAGGAGAGTTTCATCGCATGGTTTCACATGGATTATCCAGGCAACCTATCACTAGGTGTCGCCTCCATCTCTACATGGATTATCTAGACAACCTAGTTTAAGGTGTCACCTCCATCTATGGTTCTCCTGACAACCTATCTCAAGGCACCACTCCATAGGGTTACTCATGCAGAATCATTAACCTTTCATGAAGACAAGGCAACGACCTTGCCAACCATGGCCTTCTCGGTCCCCTTTAGTCTGTGATAGCAATAATAGGTGGACGAGGCATCACAATTATCTTATTAATGTTTAATCACCACCCATGGTTAATTACTTAGGTTATCACTGATTACTCTAACTCTATGTGGGTTACCCTGACAACCCCTTTGTGCACCGACCCCCACTTAGAGCCACTCTCTCTAAACACTCAACATAGACTATAAAACACAAAAGGATTGTACCAACTAGATCACAAAACCAACAAAGGGACATCTGCAAGGAATAACCATCTCACCAAAATCATCATAATTATATTCACAAAATGGTACAATCCCAGTGTACAATAATATCACAACCAAAGCCAAAACATAAGGACAACATCAAATTACAAGATCAAATATAAATAATAGTATCCCCACCTCTGGAAGTTCCTAAACAATAACTTAAGTTCCTACAACATGATACATTGACTCTAGGGTTTTCCCGCAAGACAAAACCCGGATAAAAGAAAATCACAATAGATTCAATGAATAGTCTCAAGAGTAAGCAAACCACGCTACACAATTCTTTTCAAAACATAATAAATTTTGACAATAAAACAAATCAATTACTTGAGAATATTCAATTAATTAACACATAGTTTATCTCTAATTTTCACAATTACACTATAATAATACAAATTTATACCATTTTACCAACATTACAACCTATTAAATTATATAATTTATCCATGTTCTCAATACACAAAATTATCACCATAAAACTATATATATAAATATATATATATCTTTATATATATATACACATATATACACTTTTTACGTGTATATACATATATAGATATATATAAATATATATACAATATATATATATATATATATATATATATATATATATAAACAAAAAATATTTTAAATCATTATATAAACATAATTAAAATACTTCCTATGATACACACACACACACACACACACACACACACACACACACACACATATATATATATATAAATTCGAGTTAAACATTAAATTAAATTTAATAAAAATTTACAAACTTTAGCAAAAATCATACGAAATTTTCAATGAAACCAAAATAGAATTTAAAATAAACAAAGGCCAATGGAGGTTGTGAACCTCCCATTAGGAAGGCCGTGGCCGCCCCAATGGTCGTGCACAACAACCAAGGGTTGTCGTGCCAGTAGCCTCTTGGGTTGCTGCGTACGGAAGTCCTTGACTGCTACAGCGCCCACACCAAGCACAGTGGGGGTACATGGGTATGGCATGGCTGACCCCTCCCCCAAAACCAATTTTTTTTTAAAATCAATTTTTAAAATCAAATTTTCATAACTATTTTTTTATTTCTATTTTTCTTATAAACGATTTCACCATGAACAGTGGCGATGGCTAACCCCCCCCAAAAAAAAAACAAAAATATATATACTTTATGCTATAAATTTTGAAATACGAAATATAAATTGATTTATATGCATATATTTCTTATATGAAAATAAATTATCTAGATATACATACCTTAGTATTATTATTATTGTTATTATTTTATTTTCCTTTTAACAGAAGATTTTTTTTATTCATTTTTTTTTTATAGAAGGACAAAATAACAAATATACATATAAATATGTATTTGCACACCGAATATATATCAAAAAAATATGAATAACAATTCAATTTTCCTACAAATGACTCTATACATAATATTTCAATAGCACAATAAATTGGTTTGTTTTCAACCCAAAAATTTCACAGCTAAATTTTGTGGAAGAAATTCATAAAGTTTCACTATAGTTTTCCTACAAAAGAATCAAGGGTTTAATACAACAAATTTTCAATCATAGAACCATTTTTCGAAAACAGAGGGATGGATTTTCAAAAAACGGCATCAAGATTTTGTTTACGGAATAATTAAACTAATAATAAATTAACAGAATAAGACATGGAGTCCTTCATTCGATGTAGAATCCCTTTTGAAGCCTCTTCTCAATTTCCTGCTTGCAACTCTCTTTTAAATCCATCTTTCTCCAAAACAATTATTTTTTTTACCCAGAAGCACAAACAAAACTCTTTTTCATTTCTTTTCTTTTACAGGCCAAAACAACAGAAAAATCTTGTGTTTGAAAAACTCTCTCAAAAAAATTAAATAAATAGAAGTCCATAAAGCCCTTCATCTTTTTCCTCAAAAATCCCCTTCCCTCATTGGTCCTTTTCCACTTTTAAAAGCACACACTTATGTACAATTTTAATTAAAATTTAATTATTTTCCCAAGATATTATCCACACAAGATTTTCTAATTTAATATTAAGAAAAAGGATAATATTTAATTATCATCATCAATATTTATTTAATTTAATTTCTTAAACTTTTAATTAATTAAATAACTTTTTTAATTACAATATATTTAAAATTCAACATTTAACTAACTCACAATTAATTTAAGCAACAAGACCACATTAATTAATCTTATAACATAAGATTAATTAAATAACTACTAACCAACAATAAAATAATAATCAACAATCAAACTACACAACAACAAGGACAAAACCTCAGTCACAACACAACAACTCACAACAGGATGACGAACTTGGGACGGGGACACTTCCAAATCAACTCCCTTTTTCAACATTTTTCCCATTGGGTTAATTTAATAGTCACCCTGTCCTGCCAAAGCAGGTGGAATTGAGACCTATTCCTGCAAATCCTGCATGCATATAACCGTCAAGTAACACATGTATATATATAATTGAAGATATCATACTGTGAGAAGGATTTGCAGTGTAGCAAGGCACTCATAAATGAGTGGTGTTGCACTGTCCTCTCACCTAATCTTTACTAACAATTACAATATCAAATATGAAATAACATTCCTAAATTAACTGATCACATCATAACTAATTATTAAACCACTGCATCACAATGTATTACTGAAACCAATTACATATCATAGAATGACAACATCGACCTATATAATATTAATGAAAAACCATTGCATAATAAAATAATCCAAACACCACATAAGGTATCATAAATCAGCATAATAATGTCAAATGTAGCAATCAACTAAACTATGCATCCACACACACTAGGTCGGTGAATTAATCCCCATCACAAATCAGTATCACACTAACATATAAAAGTAACAACTAGTAGCAAATAGTATCAGCAACATGGGGTTATTACATCATTCACTAGATCAATAGTTTGCAATATTTCAAGGATATTAGAAGGTGTGTCAGGATCTTCCTTAATTTTAAGCATCATTTGTCTTAAGGTGCCTACTCTATTACTCTATTTGATCCATTCATTTTTGATAGATTCTTGAACTTGCAAGTACCTTGTATTTTCTTCATGAATACTCCTATAGGATGCCCACACATCATTAGCACTACTGACTAATGTAGTCACTCTATGTTTCAATACTTCCTCAAAGATGTCATTTTCCACCTTAATTGTTTCTTTCTTTTCCTTATTTGTATTCTCGTTTTCCTTCTTTAGTTTATTTTTTAATTCATCAATCCTCAAGGCCAATGTCTCTCTATCTTGTATAGACAATTTTGAAGGAGAAGAGGATAGAAAAGAGATTGTCCTCATGAACTAGATAGCCTAAATAGTGGTTGTGATCTTATTTATCTCATCCAAGGCCTTATTATACTCCCTCACAAAAGAATCATACTTCTTCTGAGAAATTTGTGTTGTGTCTACATTGAGCATTATAGCATGGGTAGTTAACTAAGCTACCTAGACATGTGTTATATCTATGGCCCTCTTTACCACCAAGGAACCCATGACCTCTTCAATAGGCCTAGTGACCTCATGCTTTGTAGTATTGGGTAGCGTGGACCATATCGCAAGATCAGTATGCAACTTTGGACTATATCCAAATCCAAACACCTTGTTTTCAATCTTCTCCTTAGATATAGAATATTGGGGGTCTCTTCTTATTACATCAAATGCAATAGCTAAAGTGATAGTGCACCCTTATAGTAACATCATTCCACTATTTGAGACAATTTTCCTAGCTTTAGCAAGAATAATAGTTGCAATCTCAGCCATAATCTTTTCTTCCTCTACCTTTTTCATCTTATTCTTATTGAGAAGGATTAACATTACCCCTTTCTATTTCAAGCCTCTCCTTTATTTCCTGGATTCTCTACTAAACCATAAATTCCCCGAATTCCCTATATTGCACAAACTCATTGTCTACAAGGAATTCATTATAGTCCTTGATCCTAGGATCATCATCATTCTTCTCATCATACTGCCATTGGATAATTCTATCTTGGGGAGTCTCTGAATCAAGAGTATCTTCAATATTAGGGTGAGGTAACTTCTTCTCCACCTCCTCATCATCAGGGACATGTTCAAAAAAAATTTCTACCATTGCTACTTGGACATCTTCTTCGTGCACCTCCACGGGCTACTCTGGAATATCCATAAAATGAGGTTGTTGTTCTAAGAGAGCTTGTGCTCTCTCAGTAGCCTCTTTCACCTTTCCCTTGAAATCACCATTCTAGTAATCCCTTAGTTTTTTAAAAGATTTTTCAAAAGAAACTTCAATTTCATCATAAGGGTTGTTAGAGAAGGCATTCCAGTTGATAATACTCTCTTCAATGTCCATTATGGTTATCCATTCCCTCTTTCTAGATAGAGCAATCTCATTACATTTCAAGTTTCGTAATACATCATCTTTTTACAAGAATTGATGATAGATCCCTGATAAGCTTTTATGCCTCCTCTTTGTGGTCACAAATCCTTCCATGTCAAACAACCTAACCTCATCAACAGGTAATCAATTTTATTCACCATGATTCCAATTTTTTCATACCCTTTAGGTTCAATGAATTTAAAGTAAGAAAAAATACATGGGGGGCTTACCATAGTACATTTCTTAGGCTTTCTCAACATTTCAAAATCCATAAAATCTATCTACCACACTAAATCCATGAATGCTAATTGATCAAAGACATACAGGGGAATGTAGTGTGGTGCCACCTTAGATCCATAAGCACTAATTAGAGTATACTCTGAATTGAGGAACCAATTTTCCCAATCACGCTTTACATTTGACCCTTTTATATCCTTTGGGTGCATGGTATTTCTGATTTCTAGAGAAATTCTATAAATAGGTGCCACACACAAATTCTCCAAGATACCAAATATGACAACATTTGCAATTGTCAAATATTTGGAATTGGAACAATCCTAGTCCCAAATATATGTCCACATTTGGACAGGTAGAGCATTGTTTTGATTATCTCTCTTTATCAATTTTAACTTTATTTTTCATCTTTGGTCACCCTAAAATAAAATTATATGCATTAACAAAGAATAATGTGGGAAGTGAAAATGGAGAACCTCTTTCCTTGGATTAATTAAATCTTCATGTATGTGCTTTGCAAAAAAGGTAGCATAATCAAAACCAGTGTTCCGATTATGAGCCTGTATATCTATTTCCATCACCAATAGGTCAAGGGCTATCCTTGCCTCAAAATTTCAAGCTAGAACTTGATTCAAGAAGTAATATGTATTCTTGAAATAATCCACAAATTTCTCATAGTCAAAAGTCTCAATATATTTAGTAAGAAATATCTCCTTGCTCTTTCTATGTTGAACAAGTAGCCTATATCTATATGCAAATCTATTGTACTTATATTCCCCATATAGACCTGTACACTTGATATTTATAGTTTAATTGGGATTTAACACAAATATCTCCACAATTTTATCCCTTGTCACCTCAAGGACTACATTTCCATTTTCACTCTTAATTCTTCTATTTGTGGGATCATAATGCTTGGCTAACTTCATCATTACATCCACCTCAAAAAATACATTATTTACCACAAGCTTTCTAAGGTTGAGTCCCCATAGATTACATGTCAGCTTACTAGAATGCCTCCTATTAAAATCATATAAGAAAAATTTCCATCCACTCTAAGGTTGTGCCACTTCTTTAATTTCACCAACATTGTCAATTAACCTACTCATTACAAGAACATGGAGAATAGGTCTCTTAGCAACATGACCCACCCTATTTTACTTCTCGAGAGGCCTCCTCCATGAATTTCTCTTGATTATTCTTCGTACTTCTGGACCTTGAAGATGCCATACGAGTAATTAGTGTAGGGTTAGATGTTGTAGGTGGCTCTAGCTTAACTGTGGATGAAACATCCTAGGTTTTAGGCCTTTTAACTCTCTTTTGCTTAGGTTTTCTCTTTGGTCTAATGTCAGACTCACTAGGCTCTAGGTCACTCATATTTGCAAAGTGCTAAGACTATGGTTTATAGTTCTCCTAATCAAAAAGACCTACACAACTTTAAAACCCAAGACACAATTTACAAACCAAAACACTCCCAAACCTCACACAATTTTTATCACCCTAACAGAGGATACTAAATGAATAAACCATAAGAAAATTATCTCCCAAATTACCTACTATTTTTTAGAATAGCACAATTTAGCATTTTTGATAGGAAGAGATACAACACTTTGCTTACCTAGGTGAAAAACTAGTATTAATGTTGTTGTAATTTCTTGTTGGAGTCCTTGAAGCTATTTTCTTAGCTTCTAGGCTTCTTCTCTACTCCTGAGCAATTCCAAATGTGTAAGAAACAATCCAGTCACCTTCTTTATGGCTGGGAAATGGGACAAAACACTATTAATGTTTGATAGAAAGCTTGCGGGAGCAAACTAAAATTTAGAAATTCATATTCAAACTAGGGTCATTGATCATTTTGTTTTAAAACCACTTTAATGGTTCATGTCTAAGCTTGCTACTTTCTTTTCTACTTTAAACATTGTCCTCAAGATGCTACTGTTGTGCATGTTTTGAACACATGCCCCACCGTAGGCAGGGACCCCCTTTTTTTTTGCTCTCGACAGGTTGCTTTGCTCCTGTCTTGATTTGCATGCCCCATTTCCAAGCCCAAATTGGTCATGTGCCTTCAAATAATAAAATCGTCTACCCAAATTCACCTACTTGGGGTATTCAAATCTGTGAAGAAATGAGGTCATTCGTCCCCTCTTTTTTTTTTTTTTTTTTTTTTTGCTATTTTGGAAACATCCATGGACCCTCGTCGCTCCCGTTTCCACAATTTTGAATTTAGGGCCAACTTTTTGGTGAATGTGCAATGTGTTCCTAGTGCTTAAATGAACTGCCGAGGTTTTGTCAATGTTATGTTAAGTTTCGATGGTTTCAAAACTTTTCCTCCAGAATTCCCTTCGTCCTTGGCTGTTTGGGAAACATCCGTAAACCCCCGTCGCTCCCGTTTCCTAAATTTTGACTTTGGAGTCACCATCTTTTGGATTTGGGATGTGTTTCATGTGCTTAAATGAACTACCAAGGTTTCATCAACGTTCCGTTAAGTTTCAATGGTTTCAAAAATTTGCCTCCAGAATTTCGTTCCTCCTTGGCTGTTTTGGAAACATCCGTAGACCCCCATCGCTCCCGTTTCCTCATTTTTGACTTTGGGGTCACCCTTTTTTGGATCTGGGATGTGTTTGATGTGCTTAAATGAACTGCCAAGGTTTTGTCAAATTTTGGTTAAGTTTTGGTGGTTTCGGAGCTTCGTCCCCTTTTTGCTGTTTTGGAACATTCGGCGGCCACCTCCTTCCCGGCCTCTAGAGCCCGGCCCCTCCGTGGCCGCTTCTGGGGTTCGGCCTCTTCATGGCCATTTTGGAACATCCGGTGGCCAACTCCTTCTCAGCCTCCAGAGCCCAGCCCCTCCGTGGCCATTTTGGAACATCCGGCAGCCACCTCCTTCCCGGCCCCTCCATGGCCATTTCTGGGGTTTCGCCTCTCCATGGCCATTTTGGAACATCCGGCGGCCACCTCCTTCCTGGCCTCTGGAGCTTGGCCCCTCCATCGCCATTTCTGGGGTTCTGCCTCTCTGTGGCCGTTTTGGAACATCCGGCGGCCACCTCCTTCCCGGCCTCCGGAGCCTGGCCCCTCTGTGGCCATTTCTGGGGTTCCACCTCTCTGTGGCCGTTTTGGAACATCCAGTGGCCCCCTCCTTCCCAGACTCTGGAGCCTGGCCCCTCCATGGCCATTTCCGGGGTTCCACCTCTCTGTGGCCGTTTTGGAACATCCGGCGGCCACCTCCTTCCCGGACTTTGGAGCTCGGCCCCTCCATGGCCGTTTCTAAGGTTCCACCTCTTCGTGGCCATTTTGGAACATCCGGCGGCCACCTCCTTCCCGGCCTCCAGAACCTGGGCCCTAAGTGGCCATTTTCGGGAGTCTGTTCCTCCTTGGCTGTTTTGAACATCCAGGAGCCTCCCTCCTTCCCGGCTATTTTGAACATTTGGGAGCCTCCCTTCTTCTTGGCTATTTTGAACATCTAGGAGCTTGCCTCCTTCCTGGCTATTTTGAACATCCAAGAGCCTCCCTTCTTCCCTGTTGTTTTGAACATTCGGGAGCCCCCTTCTTCTTGGCTGTTTTGGCTTCCGTCCGTTGTCTGCCTTCTGGCTTTCTTCCTCCGTCTTTCCGCCCTCTGGTACTCGCACCCTTGAAGCACGCATTAATATTTATGGCCCAAATGAGCTCCAAATATGAATATCAAGATCTTTTAATGATGCATGGATAGATCTAACAGGGAATTTGTAGGTTTGACTGAAATTTTCCTTATCTCATGTATAAATGCACTTACGACACTTTGTGTTTGCAGGAATCAAGAAGCCTTCCGTAGGTCTATCAAAGAGGCCCATTGAGGGAGTTGTCCTACCTTTTTCTAGATGATAATGATTTCTAAGGAGCTTTCCACCCGAATAAGGGGCCACCAATCCATTGATGCAAGTCACCGAACAACTTGTTTGATCTAATAAAAAATGTTGCGAGTCCACCAGATGGAGGGCATCCTTCAAACAGTCTCTGCTACAAGAAAAAGGGCAATCAGCTAAATGACAAAATTGCTACAGTGACTATCACTAGATGACAAAACAGGGAAAAGACAAGGAATGTATTTTAAATTGCTAGATAATGTGGGGTAGGTGAAACCCTATTGTAAATCAATTCTGGGCCATTCGATGTAATTGAATCCTAGCCATTCATTTGGGCTTTGGAAAACTATAAATAGGGGCTTGCCCCTCATTTGTAAGGGTTGGAGAATTGATGTAAAGACATTCTGCAGCAATAAAAGCAACATTGCATGATTTATGGGTGTTCCTTTTGAGTTTTCTCTTTATGTATGCATGGTTCACCTTCCATGTTAGTTTTAGTGTTAATTTCTTGAATGGGAGTGGTGATGGTGTTTGTTGTTTTAGTATTTGATGAACTTCCAGCTCATGCTTTTTGTGGTTCATTGATGATGAATCACTTTGCAAAGCTAGTCTGAGCCTCTTTCCTTTATTGCTACAACTTAGTTCGATTGCATGTACATGGTGTGTGTATGCAATTTGAAAATCTATAGTCCTTAGAAGATTGCACTGGTTTTGTGCAACTGTAGGTTTCTCTTGGCCAAGCAAAACCCAGTTTAGGAAGCTTGTCTACTTTAGTAGCCACCATTGTTACTATTCATTTGTAGCTTAGAATTAGAGTAGCTTTCTTAACCCTTCTCCTTTTGCTATTTCTTTTAATCATTTGTTAAAGTAGGACCCAAAGCATCACCATGAAGCCAAATTAGATGAACTTGATGAGTTTTAGCTTGCTGTTTTGAGTGGACAGCCACTGTTCATTCACTTTCAGCACTTTGAAACTGCATTTACAAACCCAACTTCCATGCTTTGTAACTCATCCGTAAGACCACCTTGTGATTCCAGCAAATCACATAAAACAACTGAGATATTCCAAGCACTGTCAAGACCTAACATTAGAGACCCTAGGATAGTGTTTTGCAATCTGATTATGGAAGATTGTCTTTCAAGAGAGGTAGTGCACCTATGCACTACCTATGTTGAAGTGCATAAAAAACACATCAACAGAATTGGCGCTAGAAGGAGAGCATGACATGTTGAGGCTACAAAGCTGAAAGTTGGGAATTGAAAAGAGCATTTTCAAAGAAAAAATCTGAGATAGGGAGATCTCTTTTAATGCTAAAAATTAGAAATTTCTGAAGGCAAAAGAAGCTGAGTCAAAATGGAGCAGCATGCACAAATTGACATCACTCAGTTACATGCACATTTGAATAAGAGACTAAAGAAGCCATTGTAGCAATTCGCGTTGGCAGACAGATGTGGGATCCATTGCACTCGTAGACACAACGAGTTGGGGTGTCTCACATTCTTGAGCAGAATTGAAAGGGTATTGCAGGGAGAAATTCCCTTTTGGGAAATCTATCAGCCTTTAGCCTTTGCAGACTCAGAGGAAGAATTGACAACCATGGCAGCCAAGGCATTCAAGGAGCTGATCCAGGAACATTTGAGCAGCAAGGATGGACCGAGATTGGAGGAATTACTAATGGCAAGTTGGTGTAGATTTCACAATGCACCACATTCAGAATTTATGTGTCCATCACGTGACAACATCATTGCTCAAGCCAAGGGTTGTTCGAACAAGTTGGAGCAGCCAAATCCCAATGAGGAGAAGTTATCCCATGAGGCAGCAGAGTTGTTAACATCCGAAGGACAACAAAGTAAGGATGAACCAAGAAATTTGATACAAGTTGATGTTGGAGCAATAAACATTGAAGTTGAAATTCAGGAGGAAGAGGAAGATTTTACTAGGATAGCAAGGTGCCTTGGTGAAAAAATGATTGAAATTAATTTAGAAGGCCTTCCCTCCACCAATCAAGGGCAGTCCTCCACTCTAGAAGAAGAGCAATTGGTAGGTGATGATGAACCAATGAAGTCTGCAGCCGTGCATGCTGGGACAGCCAATGAAGATGCTGAAGATCAGGAAGAAGAGGAGGTTGAAAGCCTTGGGGCAGCAAAAGGAGATGGTCAAAGCATAAGTAAAATCAGGTCAGAAGACCTCTCCATCTACAATGACAATGATCGAGAATCTAAAAATGCAGATTTGGGGGAGTGGGAGCAACCACTCGCCATGGCTGTCTACCATCAAGCTTCTTTTTCGAATGATGATGAGGACCCGATCATGGAGAGATATGACCAGCTAGTCTCCAGATTAGCAAAGGATTTGTCAGAGCTGAAATACCAAGTGGATTTGGAGGTGCTACTATTTCCAAATTGGTGTAGACTTCATAATTCATCACACTCTAAATTTGCATGCGGACTGTGCAAAGAGGCTATCAAACAAGTTAGAGGAAAAACAAGGCAGCCAAGTACCTGACCTCCTCTACTTGCTTCCCATATCGAAGAACAAGACCAAGAGCCTAAACTGAGTGATGGCTCAGCTGAAAGTAGGCCTTAATAGGATGTTGGGGCAGCAATAGAAGGACAACAATATAGTCTCAGACTTCTGAGTGATGAAGTAGATCAAGCAGGAATGCTGTCCACGAGTCACCAAGAAGTTCTTCCTCTTGAAGAGCAGTTGTATACCATGGATGATGGGCTTTTTAGCGAGTCTTTGGAGGGAAATTGTGCAGTAGACTTTGGTCCCCTTGATGAGGTGCCATCGATTGACGACTTCTTTCCATTGGGAACTGCACTATGGAGGTATGCTCATGCCGAGGAAGAGCACATCTCAGAAGACGGTAGTGATGAATACATACTCCTTGAGCCCCCAAATAGTGATGCACTAGAGTTTCCAGATTGGGAGAGGATCTCCTCTCTATTTACAGCGATAGTGAGCAAGAGGAATCGAGTGAACGTCATGATGAGACACATGAACAATAAAAAGAAGAAGACAAAGGTGGAGGTGCTGAGATAGTTGCTAACAGAGATGAAGCACCTGACCAACTACAAAATGCAACTTGGATCCCTTCTGCCATGATCACTGTTGATCCTCCCTCATATTCAGATGGCTGCAATAGGATAGATTTGCGTATGTCATCATCCCATGACACTGAACATCACAAAAATAAGGCTCACACCTAGGAAAGGAGATGGGACAACATGCTGCCCCTTAAAGACAGCAATCAAGAAGAGGTTTTGGCAACGGAAACCTAGGCATATGAGGTGTACTTCCTCAAGGAACAACCATTGGAGGTTGTGGATCCCATTGGTAGATTAAAAGAGTTGTTTGCTGCCCCATCCTCCCAACCTTATGAAAGTTTAATGTCCAAAGTGTTGCACCCTCCACCGCGCTCACCTGAGGCTACCAATGCAATGACCAAGGATGTTGTGCTTGCTCTTGACTGTCCAACGCTGCCACCTCTGTGTGACGACATCTAGGTTTTATCCTTCCTTGCCCCTATTATTTCTCATAATTGCACTTATTATTTTGATTATGGGAATGAGGGAAAACAAACCTGTTTATGGATTAACCATGGGTTCAATGAGCCTCCTCAATTGCTAATTTTTCATGATGACATGATTGAACTTGAGTGCTGCAACATTGAATTTCTTTTTTCAGAATATAAAGAAAAATTTGCATGGTTAAGAATGATAACGATCACTCGTTTTCTTGTGCATGCATTGCAAAATCCAATGAGCGTTAATGTCAGCTCACCCTGCCTGAACATAGTTCTTTGTAAATATCTGTGTACATAGCCCATTTTGAGTAGTATAGGTTTCCTGTAAATACTCTGCTTTCCTACTTTCCTTAAGTTAGTTGGTTTGATGTAGGTTGTTTTCTTTTTGTTTGATTTTTCTTTGTTATTGCTTTGCTCAGGGTTCGTCTGCTTTTAGCTGGGCACATCTATGCGCACAACAACCATACTTATTACCTGGGGTTGTTCTACATATTTCTTTCTCAAACTCTAATCAAGTCTTCAGAGTGGATGGTGAAGGTCTTCTATTAGTGTAGAGTGATCTGGGTGTTTAATTCGAAGAGGATAAGTTGTTGGTTTAGTCTGACTTTGACCTATTTTGAAATCTTATAGCTCTTACACATCTTAAGAATTCGACGGTCACTATAGGGCCTTTTGTGAAGTCTAGTTAAGTGAAAAATCTAAAATTTTGCTCCAGTGCCACTGTGATTCTCAGCCCTGAGCGCGAGCTTCAATGCTTGCGGGTTGAAATAAAAGAGTTGAAAAGAGAAAGAAAGAAAGAAAGAAAACATTGAAAATTTAAAGAAAGAGAAAATTCAACTTTTCAGGGGTATCCGAGCAACTCTACCGGGGCTATGGACGCCTGGCCGGCAGTAGAGCAATGTTCAGGAGAATCATAGTGATAACCTCGTCGGGGCTATGGACGCCTGACTGGTAGCGAGGCAATATCCTGGATGCTTTTGGAGTTAGAATAAACTACGTAGCTTTACTGAACGGAGCTTGGGTTCCTGTAGCAACTGAAGGATGGGAATTAATGCAATTGTACACACTTGGATTTTTAGCATACTAAAGGTTGGGTTGGCTAATGGTTTTGATCCTTTGGTTGGGCGTCTAGTCTGTTTGCCCTAGCATGAAGGTCAGAACCAGAGATTCTGAGTTTGTGATTTCAGTTTGTCATCAAAATGCTTTGGAACATTTCCCCAATGAGTCACCATTTGTTGTGCATGTTTTGCACACACACCTCGCCGTAGGCAGGGACCCCCTTTTTTTCGCTCCCGATAAGCTGTTTTGCTCCTGTCTTGATTTGCATGCCCCATTTCCAAGCCCAAATTGGTCATGTGCCTTCAAAAAATAAAATACCCTACCCAAATTCACCTACTTGGGGTATTCAAATCTACAGAGAAATGAGGTCATCCGTCCCCTCTTTTTTTTTTTTTTTGCCTTTTTTCTTGTTTTTGCTGTTTTGGAAACATTCATGGACCATCGTCGCTCTCATTTCCGCAATTTTGACTTTGGGGCCAAATTTCTGGTGGATGTACGATGTGTTCCTAGTGCTTAAATGAACTGCCAAGGTTTCGTCAATGTTTCATTAAGTTTCGATGGTTTCGAAACTTTGCCTTCGGAATTCCCTTCATCCTTGGCTGTTTGGGAAACATCCGTAGACCCCCGTTGCTCCCATTTCCTAATTATTGACTTTGGGGTCACCCTTTTTTGGATCTGGGATGTGTTTGATGTGCTTAAATGAACTGCCAAGGTTTCGTCAATGTTCCATTAAGTTTCGATGGTTTCAAAACTTTGCCCCAGAATTCCCTTCCTCGGCTATTTTGGAAACATCCGTAGACCCCCGTTGCTCCCGTTTCCTCAATTTTGACTTTGGGGTCACCCTTTTTTGGATATGGGATGTGTTTGATGTGCTTAAATGGACTACCAAGGTTTTATCAAAGTTTGGTTAAGTTTCGGTGGTTTCAGAGCTTCGTCCCCATTTTGCTGTTTTGGAACATCCGGCGACCACCTCCTTCCCAGCCTCTGGAACCCGACCCCTCTGTGGTCGTTTCCAGGGTTCCACCTCTCCATGGCCATTTTGGAACATCCGACAGCCAACTCCTTCCTGGCCTTTGGAGCCCGGCCCCTCCGTGGCTATTTCTGGGGTTCCGCCTCTCTGTGGCCGTTTTGGAACATCTGGCGGCCACCTCCTTCCCGGCCTCCAGAGTCCGGCCCCTCCATGGCCGTTTCTGGGGTTCCGCCTCTCTATGTCCATTTTGGAACATCCAGCGGCCACCTCCTTCTTGGACTCCAGAGCCTGGCCCCTCCATAGCCATTTCTGGGGTTCTGCCTCTCTATGGCTGTTTTGGAACATCCAGCAGCCACCTCCTTCCTGGCCTCCAGAACCCAGGCCCTCTGTGGCCGTTTCTGGGAGTCTGTCCCTCCTTGGATGTTTTGAATATCTGGGAGCCTCCCTCCTTCCCGGCTATTTTGAACATATGGGAGCCTCCCTTCTTCCTGGCTGTTTTGAACATCCATGAGCCTGCCTCCTTCCCGACTGTTTTGAACATCCAAGAGCCTCCCTTCTTCTCGGCTATTTTGAACATCTGGGAACCCCCTTCTTCCAGGCTCTTTTGGCTTCCGTCCACTATCTGCCTTCTGGCGCTCACACCCTTCAAGCACGCATTAATGTTTATGGCCCAAATGAGCTCCAAATATGAATATCAAGATCTTTTAATGATGCATGGATAGATCTAACAGGGAATTTGTAGGTTTGACTAAAATTTTCCTTATCTCATGTATAAATGTGCTTATGACACTTCGTGTTTGTAGGAGTCAAGAAGCCTTCCATAGGTCTATCAAAGAGGCCCATTGAGGGAGTTGTCCTACCTTTTTCCAGATGATGATGATTTCTAAGGAGCTTTCCACCCGAATCAGGGGCCACCAATCCATTGATGCAAGTCATCGACCGACTTGTTTGATCCAATCAAAAATGTTGCAAGTCCACTAGATGGAGGGAACCTTCAAACATTCTCTGCTACAGTAAAAAGGGCAATCAACTAAATGACAAAATTGCTACAGTGACTATCACTAGATGACAAAACAGGGAAAAGACAAGGAATGTATTTTAAATTGCTAGATAATTTGGGGTAGGTGAAACCCTATTGTAAATCAAATCTGGGCCATTCGATGTAATTGAATCCTACCCATTCATTTGGGCTTTGGAAAACTATAAATAGGGGCTTGCCCCTGTTTTGTAAGGGTTCGAGAATTCATGTAAAGACATTCTGCAGCAATAGAAAGCAACATTGCATGATTTATGGGTGTTCCTTTTGAGTTTGCTATTTGTGTATGCATGGTTCACCTTCCATGTTAGTTTTAGTGTTAGTTTCTTGAATGGGAGTGGTGATGGTGTTTGTTGTTTCAGTATTTGATGAACTTCCAGCTCATATTTTTTGTGGTTCATTGATGATGAATCACTTTGCAAAGCTAGTATGAGCCTCTTTCCTTTATTGCTACAACTTAGTTCGATTGCATGTACATGGTGTGTGTATGCAATTTGAAAATCTACAATCCTTAGAAGATTGCACTGGTTTTGTGCAACTATAGGTTTCTCTTGGCCAAGCAAAACCCAGTTTAGGAAGTCTGTCTACTTTAGTAGCCACCATTATTACTGTTCATTCATAGCTTAGGATTAGAATAGATTTCTTAACCCTTCTCCTTTTGCTATTTTTTTAATCCTTCGTTAGAGTAGGACCCAAAGCATCACCATGAAGCTAAATCAGATGAACTTGATGAGTTTCAACTTGGTGTTTTGAGTGGACAGCCACTGTTCATTCACTTTTAGCACTTTGAAACTGCTTTTGCAAACCCAACTTCCATGCTTTGTAACTCATTTGTAAGACCGCCTTGTGATTCCAGCAAATCACATAAAACAACTAAGATATTCCAAGTACTATCAAGACCTGACATTAGAGACCTTGGGATAGTGTTCTACAATCTGATTGTGGAAGATTGTCTTTCAAGAGAGGTAGTGCACCTACGCACTGCCTGGGTTGAAAAGTGCATAAAAAACACATCAACAGCTACCATGTTCTTCCATTTATTAGCCATCACTCATCATTAATACATTTCACTTCCACAAGCCTTATCAACAATGTGAATATGCACGTAATGAGATCGCCATCATTGAATTTGAGGCTCATCCTTGATCATGTTCATTTTCCATCACATATCATTGATTTTTGCTTTGAATTATGATCGCATTAATGACTGGAGATAAGGTAATGGAAAAATATTAATACACATGCACCTGCATGAAAATCAAAGGCACAAGATGCATCACTCATAAGAGCAATTCAAATCAGCGAGATAAAGTTTGAACAAATGACTCCATTTCTCATCATTATTTTGGAACTCAAATCTTGAAATGAATCAACAATGAGTGATCTAGGAAAAAATACAAATAGGACCTTGGGAAATCACACATTCCTAATTATCATCATAAAACTTATGAGAAATTAGTGATAAAAGAGATCCTAGCGATAATGAAAGAAGCACACATATCACACATCACTAACATAAAACTCAAGACTCACAAGTCATTAGCGATACAAAGGAAGCTAGAGATAATACAAGAAATACATGTATCATGCATCTCTAATACGCAATCACTATCCAAAACCCATCTATGATGCATAGAACAAAATGAATACCGATCAACGCTCATCACTATTTTAAATTTGAATTGCAAAATCTATTTGCAATGAGCGATAAAAGAGAATGATAGACGAAACTTAAGTGGAATATTTTAGCACATGCTTGAAAGCTTTCATACAAAAGGGGACCATCTAGGATGATGCATGAAATCCCTTGAAGAACTTAAAACATATTACTTCGAAGGATGTAAAGGCCAAATAAGGTCAAGTGATCAACCTTTAAAATAAAATAATTTTAGAGATAGACATGAGGGACCGGTTACTCCACGAGCTCAAAAGGCATAAGATTTTTTAACATGACCAAGGATGGGTGATAGAAGGTCAATCTTGAATTAGAAATTTTACAAGGTCAAAAGCTTGAGGGCTATTTAGGAAGGATATTAGGTAACCAAAAACCATACAATAGTGATGATAAACAAAAACCTAAGCCCCAAGGAGGGACTCAAATCAAATATTTTGTAGGATGATAAATGGAACCAAAAACTTTTTAGGGGTTCCATCAATGGCTCTAACTTGGGACACATGCCTCTCATAGGAATGGTGAAATCTTAGAATCTTGGGTTGAAGCAAACCAACCAAAACATAGTGAACCAAAAACTAAGGAACTACCCAGACCACGTAGTAGGACCAAACTAGACACGACCAAGGAAAACACACCTATATACAAAAATGTAGAAAACCTAAAATGTATATGGAGCATACCGTACTTAAGAGAAGTATGGCTTCAATAACTTTCCATGTAGTAGCAGTTCAAGAAGTTCACCTGTCAAGCTTTGGAGGAAGAATGAATCCTCCCCATGTGTACTAGATATCAAATTAGGGCCTAACCATAATGATTCAAACTTTCCATGCTTACCCTTATCCTGATCCCTTGCATTCTAGACTAGTACCATACCATCCACCTCAAATTTTTTGGGAGAAATCCTCTTGTCATGCAAGTTCTTAACTTGTAGCTACATCTTTGCATTTTTGGCATGAGATTCTCTTCTAGTTTCATCTACTTGCACCAAGTTATCAATTTTTTGCTACATATGATCACAAATATCATCATCATATTCCTGCACAAATGTGTACATCTTTAGCAAGTTATTTTGTGGTATCCTAGCATCTAAGCCATACACTAAACCAAATGGTGAATAACGAATAGCCTTCTTCACAGTAACCTTATCTTCCCGAAGTGCCAACTTTAGCTTCAAGTTGCAAGATTTCTTATTCTTCTCCATCACCCTTTTGATGATTTTCATTAAGCTCTTATTGCTATATTTAGCTTGACCATTTCCTTGAGGATGGTAAGGTGAAGAATAAGAAATTTGTATACCATTTTTATCACAAAAATCCTTGAAATCCTGAGATCTAAAACACATAGCATTTCTGAAATGATTTTTTCTAGAAATCTAAACCTAATTAGAATATTGTTCAATAGGAAGTCCACTACCACCTTACTTGTTGCTTTCCTTGAATGTATTACTTCTACCCATTTTGTGAAATAGTCAGTGGAAAAAAAGATCCATGAATGTCCCCCACTATAATTTTCTGGTATCTCCCTAGTAAAATCAATTCCCCATTGTTGGAAAGGGGCTTGAACAACAATAGGCCTAAGTGGAAAACTTCCTAAAAAATTCAGCTTTCCTACAAATCTCTAACAAGCATCACAAGTCTTGACAAACTTATGAAAATTCTTAAAAATAGTAGGCCACCAGAATCTTGCTCTCAAGACCCTATGAGTAGTGGTCTTTGCTATGTAATGACCACCACACACTCCATTATATGATTATTGTAAGTGATCTAATACTTGCTTTCCATCCACACACTTAAGCAGTACATCATCTGGTTTTCTCCATAGTAATTCGTTTTCAATAATCACACACTTAATGCAATGCAAATTTAATGTTCTCTTATCATTATCAACCATATCTATAGGAAATTACAGAGTTTGTAAATATTGAACAATTATCCTATACCAACCACATGTTTGCATATCACAAATTGGTGTAACATCAAGAGTCTCTATTTTATTAATTTTATTTGCTTCTATATTAGTCTTTTTCATTAGTTTAGCTAGGCCATGTCCCCTAACTATCTTGGTAATATGGAAATTAATATTGAATTCTTGAATCTTGTTGATCCATCTACACCTTATGCATGTAGTCTCTTGCTGAGTGAAGATATTCTTCACAACAAAACCTGGTACAAAAGCTATGATAGTCACTCCCACTAAGTAATTTCTAAAATTCTTCACAGCTTTGACTAGAGCATATGCTTGTTTCTCAATCATATCATACTTGGGATTTGCAACCTGTAAAGACTTGCTAAAGAATGCTATGAGTTGTTCATAGCCCTCATTATTTTTCTATAGTAATACAATTGTAATAGTATGGAATGAAGCAAACGATAAAATGTGCATTGGTTTAGAGAAATCTGGAAATTTTAGAACTGGAGCCTCCTTAATAGCTTGTTTAATTTTCTTGAATTCTTGACTAGGATCCTCACTCCAAACTACCTTCTCTCCTTTCTTCAACATCTTTGAGATGGGTCTTGTGATTTCTACAAATTTGGTCACAAATCTCCTGAAGAAATTGATCTATCCAAAACATGACTGAATTCCTTTGACATTGTTTGGTTAAAGTATCTTATCTATGGTTTCTACCCTTTCAGGGTCAATCCTCACTTTGTATTTTGATACAATATGCCCCTGTAATTTTCCTTCAGTAACACCAAAGGAACATTTCATTTGATTTAGTGAGATCCCATACTCTAAAGACCTAATAAATACCTTATCCAAGTGTGTTCAATGATCTTCCTCTTTCTTGGAGTAGAAAGTCAAGTGATCCTAGCATATAGCCATAAATAAGTCAATAAAATCAGAAAAGGCTATGTCCATAGCTCTTTGGAAAGTAGCACCCACATTTGTTAAGTCAAATGACATCCTCACATATACATAGGTGCCCCATGGAGTGGTGAATGCAGTCTTGTACTACTCAGACTCCTTTACTTTAATTTAGTTATATCTTGAAAAACTATCCATCATTGATAGTAGTTCACAACTAGTTACCTTTTGTATCATGGCTTCGATGTTTGGCAATGGATAGTTTGCATTTACTGATGATATATTCAGATTTATGAAGTCCACAAACAACCTTATATCACCATTCTATTTTTCTAATTGGCACCAAATTAGACACCCATGAGAAATGCCTTATAGGTTTTATGATGCCAACATCTCTTAGCTTTATCAGATCATCTTGCATCTTAGGAGCTAAGGCAGGATTAATGGGCTTTTATTTTTGTCTAAAATGGTTAGCACTTTCTTTTAGAGGAATCTCATGCTGAAATAATTCCTCTATACGCTTTCAAGTCATCGTATGACCAATCAAAGACATGTCTATATTTTCTCAATAAGGCAATCAACATTGTCTTAATCCTAGGTTTCATATTCTTTCCTACATATTCTTTCTTAGGGGCACTTTCAGTCCTCAAATTCACTTCTTCCAGATCCTCTGGATGGGTGGCAGATGCTTTGATCTTGCTCTTATCTTGATTATCAATGACACTTTCTAATGCTACAAGGCCCTTGGGGATTTTTCTTGTCTTTATTTGGATTGCCTCGTTACTGAAGACTCTATCCTTAAAATCTATAATTTCCACAAATTCACCAAAGTGAATCTTTTGACCTTCATATTCATCTACACATCTCAAAAAGTTTAGAATACCTTCATCATCACTGAAGATCTGCCAATTATGTATATTGTTAGGGATGGATGGCCTTGATTGTATCTCAATTTTAGAGATAATTGTAAAGGTTATTGTGTGGTCAATTTTTAGAGTATGATAAATATGTAAAAACAAATAAATCAAACACACTGATAGAAAATTATATCAAAACAGAAAATAAAAATAACAGAAATGCAAACTCAATATTTTGTAGTTGATGTCATCCTATTCTCCTCTATCTCCATTGTTTTTGTTGATTCCAGCTAGCTCTCAGATCTTGGGCTAGGCTCAACAAACAGTATTCCTATAGAATGAGATTTGAAGATGAATGCATGCAATGCAAAGACATGATTATTCTAATGCTAAACATGATTGCTAGAATTAAAGATTTCAAAAATTCTATAAATGCTAAAGCTGATAATAACAATGCTAGAATGCTAGAATGCTAGAGTGTACGTAATCTCTAATTTGTCTCTTAGATGTTGTATCCAATGCTTGGATTTGTACTGATATTTATAGAATTTTCAAAAGCTTCTGATTGGCTGATGTGATCAGTGGCTGTAAAAACTCCTGGCAGATCGAACGGTTGAAGATGGATAAGACTAGAGAAAAATAGAAGAACGTAGAAAGCATAATTTGCTTTCTTTTCTGTGAAAGAGATAAGATGAGATGATAAAGATGAATTGTAAAAAAAATATTTTTATGCGATTTTGGAAATATTTTGAAGATAAATAATGAATTACAAATTCAATTATTTATTTATGAGTGACATGGAAGATTTCCTTTAAGATTTGAAAGATAATGGAAGATTTCATAATTAAATAAAATATTTAATTATGATTTGAAAAGATATGGAAAGATATTTAATTAAACTTTTAAATGAAATTAATTAAAAAATATATTTAATTAATTAGAAGAAAATTTTGAATAGGAGAAAAGAAATTAAATTCAATTAAATCAAAGATTTAATTAAACTTAAATGTGATAATTAATTTAAATAAACAATGATATTTATTTATTAAAGTGGAAGAATAAAGTGAATGAACAATATAATTAAATTAAGTAAATTTAATCATATGTAGAAGACTTTAGAGAAATTAATTAAATAATAAATATTTAATTAAATGCCAGGATTAATTAGACATGACCAATTTTATGCATATACATTTTGCCCCTCTTTTAAGTGTTGTGTGAAATGCATTGATTCAAAGAAAATATTACTGCTTTCAAATTTTCCTATGTTTGATTTTTCCCTAGGCTGATTGAAAAATTTAATTGATATGCCCTTGATCTAACTTTGATATGTTTATGATATTGATGATGCCCCCTCGAGAGGTAAATCCCTGATGATGAAAAGATGTTGATGATAAAAGTCAGATGATGAAAGGGACGTAGTGATTTAGCTCCTGATAAATGATGAAAAGAAAATGCCCTAGTTAAAAAAAATTCCACCAAAACCCACTTGGTTTGACCCTTAAAAGGTAAAAGGGTAAAAAGAAAAGTCATTTACACTTTTTGAATTTTGAGGAACCTTTTGCTCTGATAGCGACGTGGCGAGATGGAGATCCTGTATCACTGACATAGATTCAAGCGGTCTCACTGATATCAGCGACCAGTCGCGTATGGACCACCGGTGAGTCGATTCAACCCTTTGTGCTTTGAAATTTATCATTTTTTAAGTCAATTTTTAATGATTTTAGCATAGTTTTAGGATTTAACAAGCCATTTTAGCACTTTTAGGAAATATTTTAGCGCATTCAAAGATTTTTGTAGCACTTATAGGTGATAAAATATCACTTATAGGATATCCGTAGTTTAGCACATTCGATAAATGAAGTAGTGACTATAGGAGGCTAGGGTTGAATTGGGTACATTAGCGCATTTAGGTAGTAGATTAGCGCTTATAGGGTTTTAGTGCATCTAGGGAGTGAAATAGCGGATTTGAGAAATGAAGTAGCGCTTTTGGGGAAATAGCACTTTTAGGAAATGATGTAGCACATTCAGGGCACATAACCGCACATATGGAGTTTTAGCGCATCTAGGGAAAACTGTAGCACTTTTTGGGTTTTAGTGCTTTTAGGCCACAGAGTAGTGCATTTAGAAAATTTAGACAAAATGCTGATTTGATGAAAATGATGATGAATTATTGCTTCCTTGGTAAATAGATAGGAGAATTGTCATGTCATCATGTTGAGAAATTGATAACTTTGCTTCTCGAAATAAAAAACAAATAGTAGATAGTTGATAACTTTGTTTCCGAAAATGAAAAACAAAGAGTAGATGATTAATAGGAATTCTAATAAATTTGCTTTCTGTGATAGAAAACAAATAGTAGATTGATTGATAGGACTTCTGATAAATTTGCTTTTTACGATAGAAAACAAATAGTAGATTGATGTGATAGGAGAATATATTTGCATTCATGATTGAAGTACAAATAGGATGATGATTTTTTATTGTTGATAAATTTGTTGTCCTAAAAAAGAAAAACAAATAGTAAATGATGATAGAGTAGTTTGATTTGATATGCAGATAGATAGATTTTGTATTGATGGCCTAATATGATTTCCTTTTGATATGATTCTGATATGTGTCATTTGATTGAGATGGGTCTTTTGATATTAATCTAATTCAGGTAGATAGATTGTTTTGATATGAGTTTGATATGAGTTTGATTGATTTTTATTATGATGACCAGAAAATATAGGATTTTTTCAAAAACCTCCAGATTAGAGAACACTTTCCCATGAGTTGGGATAGTATTCGAGATTTGACACCTACAGAGGTGCAGTTGATAGTGAGTTGTGGGTTGGGATCTTTGTTGGAAATGCCTCCTATTCAGGTCAATAGGGGACTGTTGACCACATTAGTAGAGAGATGGAATTCTAAGCATAACACATTTCATTTGTTGACTGGTGAGTTGATGGTGACCCCATAGGATGTGTACAGGATTTTGGGGATCCCAGTGGTAGGTGCCCTTGTGTTCTATGATCACAAGGAGTTGGGTGGGATAAATGCACTGATGAGGGTGTATGGTGACGCACAGATAGCAGAGTACTAGGTGTCGTGGGTGGACTTCAGAGGTTATCCGGCCTTACCTACAGTGTTAGGTCTTTTCATTGTAGGCTTCCTTTGTCTGGATTGCCGGTCAAAGGGGCTATCAGTTGGATGGGGGAGGATCATTGAGCACATGATGGGTTAGCTGAGGAGATATGCCTAGGGGAGCTGCATGCTAGCTCATCTATATCATGACTTGCACCAGGTTGTATATAGAGGATCATCAATTTTGTCTTGCGATGTCAGTCTGCTCTAGATCTGGGCATGGGAGCATATTGTTGTTACTAGACCGCTATGTCCAAAGTCTAAGACACTAGGTAGGCCATATGAGTATACTTATTCATTTGCACTTGTCCAACCCAAGCTGGGCAAGGTGGAGTATTAGAGATGGATGCTGAATGATATGGATATGGTGATATGGAGGCCTTATATTGATTGTGATGTTTTGGATATAGATCACTTAGAGATGTCATTTGTAGGTATACCTCAATTTTTCATAGGTCGTACACTATTCATCATAGAGAGATTTTTGTCCCTACGAGTACAAAGACAGTTGGGGTTTTGACAAGGTATGCGTTAGGGTGTCGTGCACTATGGACGGTGCAAGGAAGGGCTTGGATGGGGTCCTTGCATTGCTTACCAGGTCACGTATATAGAGTATATGGCATTGCAGCCTGACGTATGGAATCCTAGACCAGATACTATTGATGCTAGTATGTTAGAGGAATATTTAGTTTCTTATCATACACACCCATTTTTGTGGTTTACATATCTAGACGAGCTGGCACCTCAGCCAGGAGGATATGGTGGGTGGTGACCAAGAAACTGTCAGAGGAGAGGAGGAGGAGAGTGGAGAGGAGGAGAGTTCAGATGATGATGATGGGGATGATGGTGGAGATGGTGAATGGGAGGAGCAGAGAGTA
The DNA here is from genome assembly GCA_007258455.2 of Sequoia sempervirens. Taxonomy (NCBI): domain Eukaryota; kingdom Viridiplantae; phylum Streptophyta; class Pinopsida; order Cupressales; family Cupressaceae; genus Sequoia; species Sequoia sempervirens. The sequence continues at coordinate 85,060,796 of VDFB02168118.1, forward strand.
GTGAGATAGAGGACTGATATTACTAGTAGTTCTTAGGGTGTACGGAGGACAAGGAGTAATACCGGATGATAGACAATGATCAGAGTCACCTCTTCAGCGCAATAGGTGTAGATAGACACATTATAAGCCCAGGTTGAAACACTATAGGGACAACATGCACAATTGTAGAGCTAGTTGGCTCAGGCTCAGGGTTTGGTAGCATAGCTCTAGACACAATTGGCATAGACACAAGCCTAGGCATAGGTACAGGCACAGGCATCTCCTCCTGTCCTATACCCACAGGTAGCCTAGTTGATTGTAGAGAGAGACTCATTCAGACAGCGAGAAGTAGAGATAGAGGGTGTGGCACAAAGACTCATGAGCACTGTTGAGAGTGCATCTTTGTGAGAGGACATTGCAGAGGGCTTCGAGATAGCCAGAGAGGTAGAGTATTACCGAGTCTGATATGGGGAGTTGTGTCCTCCTAACCACAGATAACCTTTCCCTTGGTCCCACAGTAGGATTAGGAGTAGATCACAGATGGCTACATAGAGAAGAGGGGTCACAGGATCATGAAAGGATCTAGATGTAGGGGGCAGGCCATCATCCTTGAGACCAGTTCCGTCAGGGGGTTTCACCAGCTATCCTTGAGGGATGGATGTAGAATTATTGATATATATCACTATTTTGGAGCATGTATATTGATTTGGATCATATCTCATGCATCGTTCTTAGACTTTTTAGTTTCATTGGGCTTTTGGACATTTGTATGTATTTTGATGAGTGATGACATGCATTGGCGATTATTTTTGATGATGTGTTGCATTTGATATGATGATATGATATGGTTATGCATTTATTTCCTCATGATGTGATATGGATTTTTTTTTATATGCATCATAATGATTTTATGACTAACCATGTGATGCAGGATGATTCATTTCATGATGATTATTTCTGATGTGTACTACTGATGTCATGCAGGTGGATGATATGTTTATGAAAATGATGTGGAAATGCAATGTATGCATGGAACATTTGTTTTTGTAATTTTCAAATGAAACATGTTGAAATTATATGGTGTATGATATGAAATGTTATGAAAATGTATGTTTTGCAAATGATGTGGAAATGTAATGTATGGATGGAATATTTGTTTTTAGATTTTTCAAATGCAAGAAAATAGATGATTTGATGAACAATGGATGTTTATGTTTATGAGATGAATTTGTAGCGTGCATGTGAAATGATGCGATGTTTATGTAAAATGATATGATAAATGTATGGAAAATAGGATAAAATAAGATGAATAATGAATATGATAATGAAGTGATAAATGAATGAATATGAAATGATAATGATGTGATAAATGAAATGATTGATAAATGATAAATGATATGAAATGATAAAAGAAATGATAAGAAATGATAATGATGTAATATGAAATGATGAATGAATGGTAAGAATATGAAAATGATAAAATAATGATAAAATGATAACAAATGATAATGAGAAATGATATGATCAGATGATGCTAAATGAAATGATAATGAAAATGTAACAAAATGGTAATAAAGATGATAAAATGGTATGCAACCATGTAAAATAAAATGAACTGGAGATGAAAATGATAGATTAATATGAAAATGAAAGTGATAAGAAAATACCTAATGAATTAAATGAATGATATGAAAGGATAAAGGACCTACATGATATGAGAATGAATGATAAATGCTTAACTATATGATATGTATAAGACCTAGATGAAATGATGGTGATTAATGAAATGAGGATGAAGAAATATGATGATGAAACAAATGTTTGAATGTCCTCCACAAATAGTCCAAAGAGACATGACAGCTATTGATGTTTTTGTTCAACCTTTCAAAACTTTGATGTGAATCCAATATGTAGATATGTATATTGATCTAAATGAAATGCCACTAACTAAAATGTAACTAAATGAAATGCTACTAAATGAAACCAACCATTTGTTGAACCTTTTGTTAGCTTTCTTGAATCATCATATAGTGTTTTAAAATGTTAGATGTATGTACAAGCATCAGAGGGGAAATTATCACCAATGATGAGCTGAGTACAACTTTCATGATTTTTGATATAGCAAGCGAACACAAGCATCGAGGTATAAGTGAACCAAGATGACTTGAGCATTTCTTGCATAAATAGACAAAGAATAACCACTTTCTGATGCAAATGTGGAACTATCATCAATGATACGTTTGGAAATCATGTCTCACGACATATTTCCTCCAGATCGATAATTAACCTCAAGACAACAGACAAAGAAAAATCGTCCTCTTTCCTCGCCACTCTAGTTTAGTAATCATTGAGTGTGCTCTAGAGAGATGATATCGAAAAAATCAAACAACCATTGTTAAAAATATAATACTGATATTCCAATCATTATTCAGAGTTTTAGATCATCTAGATATGAGTCATGTTATGAATTTTCCTCAAAATTGTTGTGATATGAATCAATAATTGGATAGTTGTTCATAGGATTTGATTGTTTGTTGGCATGATTGGATTCTATGTCATTGTCTAGCTGCTTCGGTAGAATCTAAAAGTTGATAGCCCCTAGTATTGTCAATGTTTTCCCCCAGTATTGTCACAACTTGCTAAAATGGCTATGCACAATGATCAAGCCATGGTAAGATGTTATCACTCTAGGAAAAATGATGGCATTATGATGTGCTGATATGGTTCCAAGGTGATGATGAAAAAAGAGATGCATGAAATGAAGGATGAAAAGCTAAGTGAAAAAAATGAACTAATAGACAGAGGGCTACAAATAGCGTCTATTTTCCAGATTTTCACTATTCGTGTTTATTGCATTTTTCTGATTTCTTTTTTTTTTTTGTATTTTTCATGTCAATAGACCGCCTGTTGCTAGGTTTTCACCTTATGAAATTTTTTTTTCTTTTTTTTTAGGACATTTTCTAATGTTTTTGTATTTCTTCAGGACTTTTTCTATTCTTTTTGTATTTCTTCAAGACATTTTCTGCTATTTTTGTATTTCTTCAGGATGTTTTCTACTATTTTTATGTTTCTTCAAGACATTTTTTGTTGTTTTTAATGTTTCTTCAAGAAGTTTTCTACTTTTTTTGATGTTTCTTCAAGACTTTTTCGAATGAGGATAACTGCTTCATACATAATACTTTTTTCAGGTGCATGTTGTTGATGGGTTCATCAAACAAGTCCCCTTCTGGCATGGACAACTTGTATGCTCCTGAACCGTATACTGCTATGACCATATACGAACCTAGCCAATTTGGTTCAAACTTTCCTTTCTTCTCTCTGTCTTGCTGATTCCATGGGTTTTCCTTCAAAACTAGATCATTAACATGAAAGGTACATGGCTTGACTCTGTGATTGTAGCTGCGAGACATCATCTATTGATATGCTTTCAAATGATCAGCTACTCATTGTCTCTTCTCATCAAGGAGTTCCAGCTCTTGCAGTCGAAAAAATCTGTACTTCTCATCTGTTATAAGACCCTTTAAGGATACCCTTAGTGATGGGATCTCAACTTCTAGTGGCAATATGGCTTATGCTCCATACAAAAGAGCATACGGTATTGCTCCTATTGGTGTTCTAATGCTAGTTCTATAGGCCCATAATGCGGGATTGAGTTGAATGTGCCAATCTCTCCTTGCATCATTCATATTCTTTTTCAAGATTTTTAGTATTATTTTGTTTGAGGCATCTTCTTGGCCATTCCCTTGTGGATAATAAGGTGTTGAGTATCTGTTTTGGATATGGAATCTCTCATAAAGTTCATCAACATCCTAGTTCTTGAATGGTCGTCCATTATCTGTAATGATGGAGTTCAGAATTCCATACCGATAGATGAGATAGTTGAGTATGGGTATGTGTAGGATCATAATGGAAAAAACTGGCCCTTAAGTGGCAAAAAATAAAAAAATCACAGTTAGGCAACTTGACATAAAAATTTGAATAAGTTATCTGTATTATTTCAAAAATATGTAAGAATATAATCTATAGCAAATTGAATGTAGTTTCTAAACTACTAGGTTTATTTTTAAAAAGAAAAATCTATTTGGTGAAAATTTGAAATTTCAATGTAGTATTACTTAAATTTCAAGGAAAAAATAAGAAGTAGGTGTGTGTCGACCACCCTAATCACAATAAAATGAGAATATTTTTTTATAATATTTTAGATATAAGTAGAGGACTCATGTCCTGATGTGATGCATATTTTTTTGTAATTTTTTTCCAAGTAAATAATTAATTATGAAATTTTTATTACAACTTTTTAAAAATATAAAAACTTGTATGTCTAACCACCTTAACTTGGTCAAAACTTCATGAAATTCAATTCTTTTTGTTTTAATCCTATAGTATACAAAGCATATAATGTGACACATGTTTCGGATTTAAAAAATGTGATACCGTTTGAAAGCTATAGATGTTTTTCAATCAGCCTATCAATCAGGACTTTACTCATAATTCAAATAGAAAAAAAATAATAATTATTTATTAAATTCAAATTAAACTATAATTTATATTGGTAGAAATTTGAGAATATCCTTTAAAAACCCTTTTCATCTCATCAATTTTGGGTAAAAAAAAAGCCGTCAGCCACAAGGGGGCATCATATCACTTACATATTGCCACTTTTTGGCCCATCATGATCTTGCACATACCCATATAAATGATGCTATTTGTTTTTTAGTAACCTTAGTTAGAGGTACTGCCTCAATCCACTTGGTAAAGTACTTTGTCACTGTAATGATGAATTTATGTCCATTCAATGATGAAGGATGAATTTTTCCAACTAGATCTAACCCCCATTAAGAGAATGGCCAAGTTGGCATGAACAGTTGAAGTTTTTGTGTAGGAGCATGAATGAGATTCCCATGAATTTGACATTTGGAGCACTTTTTCACAAAAGTGAATGATTCCCTTTCCATAGTCGGCTAGTAGTAACCCATTCTAATAAATTTCTTGGATAAGGTTAGTCCACTCGAATGAGTACCACAAATGCCACCATGAACTTCTTGTAAAGCTTTGTCAGATTCGTCACATACTGCAGTGATAAAGGGTGTCAGCGATAAGAGTATAGCGAGAGGATTGGTGAATGAAATAGTACTTTTGGTTATGGGATAAGGGTATGTGCAGGATCATCATGGAAAAAAAAGGCCCTTAAGTGGCAAAAAATTCAGAAAAATTAGTGTTAGGCAACTTGACGTAAAAATTTGAATAAGTTAACTATATTATTTCAAAAATATGTAAGAATAGAATCTGTAGAAAATTGAATTTAGTTTCTAAACTACTAGGTTTATTTAAAAATAAATAAAATCTATATGGTGAAAATTTGAAATTTCAATGCAGTAGTACTTAAATTTCAGGGAAAAAAGAAGAAGTAGGTGTCTATCTGACCACCCTAACCATAATAAAATGATAATATTTTTTTATAATATTTTATATATAAGTAGAGGACTCATGTCTCGATGTGATGCATATTTTTTTGTAATTTGTTTCCAAGTAAATAATTAATTATGATTTTTTTATTACAACTTTTAAAAAATATAAAAACTTGTATGTCTAGCCACCTTAACCTAGTCAAAACTTCATGAAATTTATTTTTTCTTTTTCTAATCCTATAGTATGTGAAGCATAGAATGTGATGCATGTTTCAGATTCAAAAAATGTGATACCGTTTGAGAGTTATAGATGTTTTTCAATCATCATATCGATGAGGACTTTAGTCATAATTATAATAGAAAATGAATAATAATTATTTATTAAATTCAACTTAAAGCATAATTTATATTGGTGGAAAGCTAAGAATCTCCTCTAAAAACCCTTTTCGTTTCATCAATTTTGGGTAAAACAAAAGTCGTCAGCCACATACCCTACAAATACCCATAATATTGCCACTTTTTGGCCCCTCATGATCCTGCACATACCCATAAGACAGGTGATAAGATGTTGTCTTTTATTTAGGCATAAATCTTGCCATACCAACATGAATCATATCCTACTAAGTGGAAAATGATTTGACGTTTGGGTGTGTCATAGGTAGGTGAAAATGATTGTTCCACTAGAAATTCATAGAGAGCTTGATTTTCTAGGAGTTGTAACAATGATGCGATCGTGGCCATGGCATCAGCTACCTTGTTATCAAGTCTTGGAATTTGTATGAACTTGATGTCTATAAAGTATTTCTTGAAATCGTCAACCATATTCTTATATGGCAATAGTTTTTCATCTTTGGTATGATAATCATCATTGATATGATTAATGACTAACTGTGAGTCATCGTAGACTTGTAATTCTATGATTCTCCATTCCAATGCTAGCTTGAGTCTAGTGATTAAAGCTTCATATTCAGCTATGTTATTGGTGCATGGAAACATTAGCTGATATGACTGAGGAATGGTATTTCCTTGAGGAGTGACAATGAGTATGCCTACTCCCGATCCATGTTGAGTAGAATAACCATCAAAGTATAATTACCATGTTTTTTTGGATTCTACAGTGAATACATCAACATCTAGAAATTCAATGTGGATGGGATGCTTTGCTTGTAGTGGTTCTTTAGCCAGTTGATCAATGATAACTTGTCCTTTGATTGCTTTGCGATCAACATAATTGATATCAAACTCACTTAAGATCATAACCCATTTTGCTAGCCTTTTTGAGTGGGTCATTTTTTGCAATAAGATTGATTGTATGAGTTAACATGTAGTGTCGATACTTTTGTGAAGCAAAGACCACTGCTAGGAAAGCCTTCTCGATGAAAGTGTAGTTGAGTTCATGACCTATTAATGTTCGACTGATATAATAGATTGCACGTTCCTTTATTGTATGAGTCTTCTTGTGCTAATAATGCTCCCAAAGATGTCTCTGTTGTAGAAATATATAAGATAAGAGGTTTGTTCAGATTTGGTGGTACTAGAACTGGTGGGTTTATTATATATTTCCTGATTTTTTGAAAGACTATTTCAGACTTATCATCCAATTTGAAAGGAAGGTTCTTATGTAGTAGATGTGTGAAAGGTAGACATTTATCTACTATTTGTGCAATGAACCTTCCTATATATTGGAGTCATCCCTTTAGTGACCTCAACTGACTAATATTCTTTAGTGGAGGCATTTCCATGATTGCTTGTACCTTGGTGGGATCTACTTCAATTCCTTTTGTTGATACTGTGTATCTCAAAAGATTCCTAGATGTGACTCCAAAAACATATTTCTTAGGGTTGAGGCGAACTTTGAACTTTTTTAACCTTGCAAATATTTTGGATAACACTTCAAGATGTCCTTCTCTTGTGTATTACTTTGCCAATATGTCATCTACATAATCTTCCATGAATGTGTGCATCATGTCATGAAAAAATGTAGTCATAGCTCTTTGGTAAGTAGCCCCGGTGTTCTTTAGACTGAAAGGCATGACATTCCAATAGTAAGTCCCCCATAGACATGTGAATGTTGTTTTTTCCTAGTCTTCAGGTGCAATCTTGATTTGGTTTTAATGAGAAAAACCATCCATTAGTGAATACATGGAATGGCCAGCTATCAGATCTACTATTGTATCAATGCTTGTAAGAGGGAAGTCATCATTAGGACATGCCTTATTAAGATCTCTGAAATCTATGCACACTCTAACACTTTTATTCTACTTGGACACTAGAACGATGTTGCAGATCCATTCTGCATAGTTGATTGATCTTATAAATCCCACATCAAGGAGTTTCCTAAGTTCTTTAACCAACAGTGCAACAAGAGGATGCATTTTTTTGAGTTTTTGTTTCACTAGTTTAACTCCTAGTTTGATGGACAAGTGATGCATTATAAGATCAAGATCAAGACCTGGCATGTCTATGTAAGACCAAGCAAAGTTGACTTGATTTGTTCTAAGAAATTCCATGAACTTGGGTACTTCTTTATACATCATTGATGTAGCTAACTGTAGAATCCTTGGTTTTTCTATAGTTTAAAGATTTACTACTTTTGTAGGCTCAATCAAGATAGGAAATCGCTCATGATAGTGTTTTGGGAGAGTTTCAAGCATCCCATCATCTGGTGCCTTAAAAAAGTTTTCACCATCTGATACACTCTTTTTTTTATCTTTTGTTTGATCTAACATTGCCAGATTTCGGTTTTCACCATTAGATCTTTCTTTTTGATTTTTACCTTTGCAGCTAGGAGACTTGACACTCTCCTAATTAAAGACTTTGTGCTGAAAATCGATAGTGGAACAATCATTTGTGTCATCTGCAGAAAGGAATTTCATGATAGATTCATTAGTTGGAAATATAGGGATATCGAAAGGTTCAGATAGATTCTAGTCAATGAGATTGGGATGTATTAGCAGTAGCAGGTCATTAGGTTGCGTGAAATCAGCTATGGTTATGGTCATAATGGAGGTGTCTATAGGATCCGAGGTATGAGGTAGATCAGTGATGGCACTGTTCTCACGATAGTCTTGTTCGATTAAATTTGACTCAGTATCACTAGAATCATAGTTGTGTTGTAGTTCAGATTCGTGTGGTTAGGACCCTGAACCTTCTTCTTTGATTAGAGTAGGCATGTACTTGTGTACCACATCAACCTGTTTGTCCCTCCAGAATTCATCATTTTGGATGGTGTCCCATTCATATTCAATAGAGTCTGTGTCTGAGTTATTATCCATGAAACGTTGGATTGTTGTCAAACATGCTTCTCTTGGATCAAAACTTTCTTGCAATGTAAGGACAGTATCGTGCAACTATTTGGATGTTATTTCTTTCGAGTTAGTATCATACCCTAGTCCTATTTTATCTTTTGCAACAAGTCCTAGAAGGTGAATAGGCTCAACTACTACTTTTTTTTTCCAATAGGTCCATTACCATCATAACCCATCTTTTGCATGATTGAATATCCTTTACCACATTGATCAATTTCTATTTTGACATTGAGAACTATGTCAAATTCATCTTTATAGAGTGAACTTAAAATTTCCCTATCCTCGAAGTCTTCCATAGGGAATTTTTCCTTGATGAATTGTCCATTAAACTTTGTATTTGGTTTTGTTGGCATTTGCATTGATGTTGATGCTACCGATATATGTTGTTGTGCAATAGAAGGTTGTCCATGTGACCAAGGTGATGTAGGTAGATTAGCAAGACATAGAGAATATTCCCCTACTCTATTGTCCTTGAACGGTAGTTGCTTGTCAAAGCTTTTGGTTATCTGACTAATTTCTGTATCAACTTTAGGAGAAGTACTAGCAGGATCTTGTAGATTGTTGGGGACCAAAGTATCTTGACTAGCTTTGATGTTAGCACAAGTCTGACTATTTAAATTATCTATTGGTGTTGTGATCTCCTATCTATCATAAGCAAACTTAAGAAATTAATGATATGTGGATGGGACAACTTGCATTTCATGGATCCAAGGATGACCCAACAAGATGTTGTATGCAAGATCACGGTCTAATACTTGACAAAAAGTTTTTTTGATAACAGGTCCCACTCTGATAGGGAGCATGATTAAACCCTTGGATGCTCTTTCCTCATCATCATAGGCTTTAATAGTAATCTTTCTTCTGGGATCAATAGAATCCTCAGAAAATCCTAAAGCCTGAATTAATTTCATGGTACATATGTTCAAACCAGCATCTCCATCTATTAGTACACGTCTGGAACGAAACTTATGGATCATGACTTCCAAGTATAATGATGAGTTATGGGGATGAGTCATGGAAACGTCATCTTTTTCAGAAAATGAGAGGCATGTGGGTGAGGAAAAGTGTCATACCATGGCTTGAAATCAATCCACATCCAAATCTGTGGATACAATTGTATCAATGAGGGCCTTTTCTAGAATTTCTTTGTGTTGGGGAAATCTTCAAGACTTCCAAGATGGAAATCTGAGCAAGAGTTTTAAGAAGTTGGTTGACTAAGTCATATTGTTGTTGAGGTGGAGGCACGGTGGATTTTGGAGAAGCGCCTTTCAAGATAACCTTAGCTTGTGCCCTTATTGTTACATTAACTTCTCTATATTTCATCTTTTCCTTAACTTTTATAACATTGACCCACTCGTTGTCAGTGTAGATATGATTGATTATATGTTCATCAAAATGATTCACATTTTTTCCAGAAGACTCACCCTTTTGATAGTTGGGAAAATGGTTTTGAAATTCCTGATGATCTTCGTTGGATTGTTGGTGTCCTATTTTGATAGTGCCATTTTCGATTAAGTCTTGAATGGCATTCTTCAAGGCTTGACAATTATTCATACAATGGCCCAAGTAAACCGATGATATTCACAATAGTATGTATCATTCCATGATGGTGGCTTCATGCTGGGTTCAAAGTTAAATTGAGGTGGTAGGGTGATAACGTTCTTTTCCATCAACTCTTTAAGGGAAGATTCTAAAGATTGACCCAATAGAGTAAAATTTCTTCTATTATAAAAGAATGAAGATCGTTGTGGATTCATGTTTGATGTATTTCCTAAAGCATTATTGTTGTTGTTTCCATGATATCCTTGATTGTTGGTATTACCTTGGTTTGGAGAAAAAGTTTTATTTACGTTACTCCTTAGAGGAGGAGGATTGTTTCCCTAATTCGTGATTGAGTTGACATTATTATAGTTGTTGTTGCGAGGAGCATTTGGAGCACTAAGAATGAATGGTTTAGTTGACATATGATGTGCATCTACAACACCATCATCCACCACATTTTTGTTGTGAGTCCAAAACTTAGATTTGTCATTGTGGTGATTTGATGAGCTAGGATTGTCTTTATCAAGTTTAATTATCCCTCTCTAGACCAAGGCACTTTCAATTGTGATGGAATTTTTAATAAATTTTTTAAAAGAGGGAGGGCATTGGAGATTAAGATGATAGCTCATCTTTTGATCCAAGCTATTTATAAAAGTGGCAATCTTTTCCTTTTTAGTAACATGACACGGATATCTAGCAAACAATCTTTTCCATCTCTGAAGAAATGTAATGAATGGTTCCTGAGGTTTTTGTTTAGCCTTGCATAGATCAATCATAGTTATTTGATGTTGTATGTTGTAGGAATATTGTGATATGAACTCGTTAATCAATTCCTCAAATATCTTGACAGGTGGTGTGATTTTTGATAGCCATTCCATAGATTGGCCTCCAAGACTTCTAGGAAACAAACGCATTAAGTATGTATCCTCATGAGAAAACTCTAAAGTCATTTTTTGAAAGTCCCTAATATGATCAATTGGATCCAATTTCCCATTGTAATGATCAAACTTTGGGATTTCACAATGTTTAAGAAATAGGATCATGTTGAGATGTCGATCAAAGGGATATGGATAGATGCCATTAAGAGCATATTTCTTCATTGTGATTCCTCCTTGTAGGTCTTTAACTTTCCCTTGAAGTTCCTTAACTTGTTGGGACAAGGCACTAATATCAGACAAAGGTGTCTCATCAAGATTCCTTTTTATGTTTTTAGTATTGAAATCATGAAGCAACTTTACTCCTTTATCGGCGAGATAGAGGAAATATTTTTCTTTGTTGCACTCTAAGATTTTTTCTAAGGCTTTGTGAAATTTATGATCTTGCTCAACTTCTCTAAGGCGATGCTCTTCATCTTTTTCATCATCGCTAGCTTCAAGGGTTTTTCTCAGATCTCTATTGGAAGTAAACGGGTCTTTGTCTCTTTCGGCCATGTTTTCTTCAAAAAGGGGATTTTGACTCACACTATAAAGAGGATCACTATTTTTACCTTCTTCTTGAGTTCTTTTGGTATGATCTTCTTGTCAAATATCCTCCTTTAGCTTATTGTATTGTGATCTTGTAAAAACAGGCATATGATTTCAAGATGCTCTTCTAAACATAGATCATAGTCTAATAAGTGCAAAACTGATGATGTTGTGATTTGATAAGATGAAAGTCTTATGACATGATACAAAAAAATGTTCCTAATTTGTGATTGTGGCTTCCAATGATAAAGGATATCAAAATCATGTTGGGGAAGTTAAATCAGTAATTAGAAGTTTGTTTTGAAAGGTTCACTTGTAAGATTTGATCCTTGTTTTAAAAGAATGATAAGCATAGCTTAATTCACTAAAGGATTTGACTGGGATGTGTTGGATATTCAATAGAAGGTTGTGGTATATAATTGAACTCAAGAGGCTAATTGTGATTGTGTCATTGTGATAGAGCTCATCTCTGAAAATATGCTCATGAATATAAAGGCTCTACAATGTATTCATCAGTAAATCCCCTAACAAAATTGTGGTACCTATGGAGAAATTTGCGGTAATGGAGCAAGATGTTTCGACTCTTGTATAAAAACTTCCTTCATTGTAAGGTTTTCTTGTAACCTAGAGGTATCTTGGGATTCTTGATTCTATTGGAAATTGACTTCTTGACAAATTTGGTAGATTTCCACTCCCTAAGCATCAGAGAAATGTCGATATGCTACTGGACCGAGGATGCTAAAAACTCAGATCTATCAAAAACAATGATTCAGGAAAAGTGACAGATGCGCTACTCTGTCCCCTGTATGCACTACAAAAACATGCATATGCACCAGAGAAATGGTCAAATGTGCTACAATATGTCTCAGATGTGCTACTTTGTGTCCTATATGTGCTACATAAAAAATGTTGTGACAGTGACCAAAAAGCTAGTTTTTAGAATAGCTAACGTATGCGCTAAAACACTCATTGCACTAAAACAGACTCTAAAATCACTAGACTAACCAGTGAATGTGGTAGAACAGACCTCATATGCACTAGAATATACCCTATATGTGCTAAAATAGTTTTTCAAAGTAGTTTTTCGAACAGTTGTGAGCAGTTTCAGATGAAATTTGACATGTTCATTTTGGATGATCTTATATCTAAATTAATGTGATTGAAAACACAACAAACACTCTGAAAATAGTTGTTCTTAAACCCTATACTAAACATCAAGTGTATGCTTAAAAATATATTTTCAAAAAGTGTTTTCACAGGTTTGGCACATAAAAGACAATTTAGACAGACTCACTCTTAGTACTCAAGTAGGTCGTCATAATAATCAACAACCCACATCTTAAAATTGTGTCCACTCACATAGCCGTGTCACCCTCGAAGGGGCACCGGTGTTTTTTTGTTTTCCAAGTGCATACTCAGAGTGACAGAAGTGGATACCAGATCCCTTTAGGAAACGGTCCTTGGCAATTATATGGTGAGTATCTTGGGGGTAGATTATTCCCTCCCCTTGCACTATGATTATTATGATGTTCAAAAACTGACACAGTGAGATACTACACTAGGTTTATAGTAAGGGTTTTCGTTCAGTGCGGAAATAATAAACTCCCTCAAGAGACCTCCCAATCTTTAGAACAAAGGCTTTGGGGATGGTAATATTGCATACTATTGGAAAAAGAGGGTTTCCCTAGATTCGCTTTAAATTTTATAGTGGGGCAGAATATCCTGGCTTTGGCTTGAACCAACTTGAGTTGTTCCTCTTGGGTGAGTAATTTTTCCCACAAGAGAAAGCCCTCTACAGGATGTAATAAGGAATTAAATTGCAAAAATGTAAAAGGCAAGTCTGGTATTCTGATCACCCAGTTAAGGGGAGAGCATAGACCTATTGCCACAAACACAATAAACAATGTTCTTTTTAAAACCCAAATCACAATGATCTAATCTATGTGAAGATGTTTCACAAAAAAAAGTTCAATTTTAACTGCAAAAATAATTGTGTGGTGACTATCCTATATTGCTTCATTTTAAATCCATGTCTACCCTAGGGTTGCTTCTTTTTTAAAAACCAAATGTGACTATCCTAGATTGGTTCCTTTTTAAGCCATAAAAGATCCTATCTACAGAAGGCATCAAACACATAATTTTGTTTAGTTACAACCTACATGCACTAAAAGATCACCTATATTCACCACAATAACAAGTAAATGCGCTAAAAAAAATCCTATATGTGCCACAGAAAGTCTTGAATGCGCTAAAAAAACTCCTAAATGTACTAAAAGAAAATGAAACTATTTTTTTTTTGTTTTTACAAAATATTTAATGAACTGATATGAGAATATGCCCCATTTTGTTCCTTATAAGCATCATTTTGTTCCTCAAATACGTTGAAACAATTCCTAGATGCATTGAAGTACCTACAAAAGTGCTAAAAGAAACCACAGATGCGCTATAGAAAACTGCGTATGCGCTAAAATGGAATTTTTTTCCAAAAGTCCAAATTCTAGAACGTGAAATCCTGTGAAAAACCCTACAGACAAATGTTAAAAATGGGGCAAGGCCCCACGGTGGGCGCCAGAAATGTGTGGTCAATTTTTAGAGTATGATAAATATGCAAAAACAAATAAATCAAACACACCAATAGAACATTATATCAAAATAGAAAATTAAAATAACAGAAATGTAAACTTAGTAATTTTTAGTTGATGTCATCCTATCATCCTCTATCTCCAATGTTTTTGTTGATTCCAACTGGCTCTCAGATCTTCGGCTAGGCTCAACAAATGGTCTTCCTAGAGAACGAGATTTGAAGATGAATGCATGCAATGCTAAGAAATGATTATTCTAATGCTAAACATGATTGCTATAACTAACGATTTCAAAAATGCTATAAATGCTAAAGTTGAGAATGAGAATGATAGAATGCTAGAATGCTAGAGTGTAAGTAATCTCTAATTTGTCTCTTGTATGTTGTAACCACTGCTTGGATTTGCAGTGATATGTATAGAGTTTTCAAAAGCTTCTAATTGGCTGATGTGATCAACGGCTGTAAAAATTCCTGGTAGATCAAACGGTTGAAGATGGATAAGACTGAAGAAAAATAGAAGAAAGCATAAAGCAAGATTTGCTTTATTTTTTGTGAAAGAGATAAGATGATATGATAAAAATGAATTGTAAAAAATCATCTTTTTATGAGATTTTGGAAATATTTTGAAGATAAATAATGAATTATAAATTCAATTATTTATTTATGGGTGACATGGAAGATTTCTTTTAAGATTTGAACGATAATGGAAGATTTCATAATTAAATAAAATATTTAATTAATTAGAAGAAAATTTTGAATAGGAGAAAGGAAATTAAATTCAATTAAATCAAAGATTTAATTAAACTTAAATGTGATAATTAATTTAAATAAACAATGATATTTATTTAATTAAAGTGGACTTAAGAAAGTGATAATTTAATAAAAATGAATTTATTTAATTAAAGTGGAAGAATAAAGTGAATGAACAATATAATTAATTTAATTAAATTTAATCATATGTAGAAGACTTTAGAGAAAATAATTAAATAATAAATATTTAATTAAATTCCAGGATTAATTTGACATGACCAATTTTATACATATACAGATATGTCATTAGGCATTAATGAAATATTATCAAGGAAGTATACCACTGGATTCTTTCCTCTCTCCATCCAATTGATTCCAAAATCATCAAACTGCTCAATGGAATCCCAAACAACATTTCTGTATTATTTTAGTCTATTGTTTTTGCAAGTATATTTAGCTCTCACCTGGGTTATCACAAGCTCAAAATCACCAATTACCATCAACATTTTTACTCCATACTTTTCAGCCAGCCTTAATCCCAATAACAGTGCTTCATACTTCGCCACATTGACAAAAGAAAAAGTAATAGAAAATTTGTATGCGTTTCTAGTAGGTGACACCAAAAATATTCCTTCACCAAATCCTTCCTTGGAATTTAAACAATCAAAGTACATTTTCCAAATTCCATCCTTATCAAATAGTCTTATAACTTCATTATCTATAGGTGCAAGGTGCCTATCAATTTCTCTTGGTAGTTCTTCCACCTTGAATTCACTAATATCAATGTTTATAAAAAATAACTGTATCATCTTCAGGAGCATGCTCTAGCATATGTGGCACCTTCGACTCTTGTACCACTTGCACATCCTTACCATCAAAAGAGAAGGTGGCATAAAACATGTCACACTGCATACTTCCTCCCGTAGATGCACTCCCTTTTCTAGACAACAACATTCCATATTTAGGTGGGATATCTACTACCACCACACTCATCTTAAACTCCTTTGGATATGCTGCTAATCTATAAGGAAGATAATTTATCACACTGGTAATAGGAACTTCCCTCGAATCCATAGCATAGCACTTACCATGAGTGTTGTCTACTTTTAGCCCTAGTACCTCCATAATCTTGGTTGGCATTATGTTGTTGGATGCTCTAGAATCAATAATACATTTTTTTAGAAAAATTCCCTCAACAATCAGTGTAAGGAAGAAGGGGTCTATCTTTCTAGGACAAACAATTACTGAATTTCCCAGAGACATATGATGGATCTCGGTTGTTAATCCTTCAGATTCTTTGTTTATTTTATCCTTTTCATTCACTTTGGGTGGAGTGGGAACCACTAAATCATTACAGGCTATAGGAGCACCATTGATAAGGGTTGCTTCCTTTCATTTATGCTCATTTATTCTCATCACCTCAAGAAGGATAATTTTTTTTACATGGGTGAGTATTGAAACATCTCAATAGTGGTGTACTAAGGTAATTGAATTAGAGTCATCCCTTGTTATGTACAACTTTCCTTCAGTTGATTTTTGTTGTTTCAACTCTAGGCTTGACCTCTTTTCTTGTTGCTTTAGAGGTCTACTTCTATTTCTTTGCCTTTGTAGTATGTGATTTGAGCTCTGCATCTGTCTTTGATATATCTACCCTTTTAGCCCAAATCTTATCCCCCCTACTTTACTTAGCTTTAACTATTTCTACTTTTCCACTAGAATTTTTCTCCTTGCTTTTGGTTTTTTTTTCCTTCAAGAAAAGACCAATAGGAATACCTTGTTCACCACTAACCATTATTTTTCTTAAGTGATATGAGATTTTGGTTTAGGAAACTGAAGCCACAGTATATCTCGCAATCTCTTCATATGAAGTTTTTCTCAAGGAAACATCTTAAATTGCTTCCAAATTGTATACTTTAGTATCACTGTCAATATCCTCATTAGAGAGAACTTGTTGGTGATATGAATTGGAAATTTCCTTTGGTCATCTACATCCATTTCATGAGACTCAATGGCAGATGAAAATTCGTTATCAGCAAAGTCAGAATCATTCATAATCATTTTTATATCAATATCATACTAGCACTTAATTAATCACAATACTTAGGAACATCTTCATCTACTTCAACCATTTGTGCAACTAAACATTAATGAGGGGAATGAGACATCTAGAAAACCATACACCAATGAGTATCATCAGCAAAATTCCTTGAATTCTTCTATAAAGGATCAAGAGGAACTTTGTTATGAGCATTTCTCTAATTATTGGGGATATGCTTCCATTTGTGCTAGTTTGTATTATAGGGATGATCCTACAACCGAGAAGGTCTTTCATCCTTATGATAATTTTTTGACTGAACCTTGTCTTTCCTTGCAATTTTTTCATTCATAGTATTCATGAAATTATCAATCTTATCTTCAAGAGTGCACCCTTTAACACCAAAATTTTTATCCTCCTTTTATGAATTTTTGAGAATCTTTGCATCATCTCTTCTGCAGACTTTACCAGTCACTTGACTAATGTTATCAATATGCACAGCCACCTTAGAACCCTCCCTCAATGTTTAAGGATTCTTAACAAGTAAATAATAGCTCATCTTCACATAAAAAGCATTGTAGTAATTTACTAGGAACACATTATCATTTAATTGTAAATGGGGAGGCAATCTCTTTACATCCTTTCAGAACCTTATACTAAAGTTAGTGATAGACTCATTTGAAATTTTAGCAATGCTAGTGAATTGATTAAACAAATACCTTGAATTTGTCTTATCACCGTAGTGCTCTCTAAACAACTTTTTAAATTCTTCCCAAGAGCCAATACCTTTAGTAGGAAAACTACGATACCACTCTTTGCCACCCACAATCAAGGACTGCATGAATAATTTCATCATAACATCTTCTTCTTCTACCTCAAAGTCATCTATGACATTAGTGAAGGCTATGAGATGATCTTCACCACTCATTGAATTATTTCAAGAGAATCTAACTAGAGCAGGCCCTAAATCTTCAAGAAATGGGTTAGCATGTCTAGGTATTCGAGTGAAACACAACTACTAATACCTTTCCAATTGTATTTCTCTTCTAGTGTTTATATCCCTATGAGCATTTCTAGGCTCATCATCCTTTTTGTTGTCAGATTAATTTCTATCCCTACCCTTTCAACTTCAATAATTACCACCACCTCTCTTCTTTTTCTCCTCGTCATCTTCAGGATATGAGTTCTTGTTTATATTATTTCCTCCACCTCCTCCACCCTTATCTCCACCACCACCTCCACTCATAGTGCATCCTCTAGAATTCTTCTTTTGTGACTCACTATCATTTTTTCTAGAGCACAAAGCCTCTGGAGTTGGTGTGGACATTCTAAGAAAATAAATCTTTCTACCTATTTCTGTATTAGCGACTTCTATTTCATCTTTCTTCAAATCTTCTTGCAATTTATCATTTTCCAACTACAATTTCAAGATCTCAGAATTTAGGGGTGTAGTGGATGGAGTAGGATCAATTTTTTCATTATTGGTGGGGTTTTTGAAATTATTGAGGGTAGTATTCTTGTCTAATCAATGGGTTTCTTGCCATGATCTATAAATCATGATTTCTTAGTAGTAGCAGGATCTACGACTCTGGTAGTTACAACAAATGCATTATAGGTATTAGTAGAAGAGGTTCCCATATGGACTGTTACTTTGAGAATTTCAAGGGTAATCCTAGTAGTCAACTTGAAAACATTTTTAGTGAAGGATTTTCACCTAGCAACATCTTCTCATCTTTATTTTATAATTTTGAGCATCTCTCTCAAGTTGCTTAGCTCTAATCCTATCTTCCTTCTCCTCCAACCCCTTCTTTCTATTCTCTTATTCTTCTAAGGATTGCATGTCTTTGTATATGCCTTCTTCATTTTCTAAGATATTTCCAGCCTCACTAGGTGCATGAGTATAATAGGCTTGATCAACTAGGTATTCATTAAGGTATATGCACACTTTTATATTATGAGATTCTCCTCTTGGTTTGAAATTTTTCCATTGAAAATAGATCTAACACTAGGGGTTACAAGGTCTGATAACTTCTTATTCTTATCCAAAAACTCCCACCTATCCTCCTCTCTTGATACATCAAATTCATTGTCAAATACTTGCTCAATAGGAAAACTCCCTTGATCTAGATTAGGCTCTTTAACTTCATGTGCTTCTACCAATATATTTGTACTATTTACTTCATTATTAAAAGTAGGAGATGCTTCAGCAAGGGATTTAACAAACTTACCTAATTCAATAGTTTTCTTCACCTATGTTGGTTGCTTGTCCTTCACAAGCTCAAGCTCCAACTTTTTCTTTGGATGCTTCTTCATGTAGCTTCTAGTCTTCTTCGTGGTGTCAAATGTAACATAATCCTTCTTCTCATGTTCCCTTTAAGAATTTATCTTTACATTGGTATATGAGACCTTAGAGTCACCACCCAAAATGTTGGGAAATAGGAAGTGATTGAACTTCGACTTGGTATTTGTAATTTTAGAAAAGACTCTGAACATAACCCAACACAAAGTGACAAAATTAATCAAGAATTGATGCATAAGACCAAATGTGGATTTCTTGCTACAATTTTGAACCAATTATTCTTCAATAGTGAAGAATAATATAACACTCGATTCTTACTATACTAGATCTAGATTGGAGACTTTGGACTTAGAAATTCCCCAGTGAAGTCACCAATCTATTAGTGACTCAAATGGGAAAAAAAGATTTCATAGATTTCAATTGTTGGTTAGAAATAATATTTCAAGATTTTAATGGCTCTTTGATAGGACGGTCTACAACCAAATTTCAAAGTTCATCCCCGGCAGAGATAGCAATCTATTGGTTATTGTTTAAGAACCAATCTGGTCCTTAGAATTACCTATGGACTTTTCCATTTATAATACTTAGTAATCTAAAGGGAATGGACAAAAAATGAGTAAAAGCTACAAAAAATTCACTCCTACACTTTCGGCTCTACGAAACTTGAGAGGGTAATCCCACAATGTATACTCAAGAATTTAGGCAACCACTATTTAATACATTGTAAACAACATATAATTATCATATAATCACTCAACTATGTAGTATATCAAAAGGTTGGCAAGTCTTTTAGTAATATACCACGCTTGGAGTATGACAATAATTCAACTCAACATAACTACAATTGTAACTCATTTGAAAGGTTTGTAAATAAATAATTATTGGCTAATGAATTGACCCAATAATTATGTTATGAATATTTTATTCATACTAGTTCCTTATCCTGAAGACAAAGTCAATTTTAACCTATGCAACTAGATAACATTGTTACGTATAGCATCACAAAAGCTTGAAATGTACTGCATTGCAATACCTCGACATTATACTCTAGACCATTACTTAGTATGGATATCCTAGCACCTAATTCATATGAATCAACAATTTAATTCAAGCATTTACACTAATTCATTGAATTAACAAGCAAGAAAAAAATCATACATCTATTGAAATTCAATAGAGATGAACAAAAAAATCCTTGATTATATTTATTCATAACTCATAGAACAAGTAAAAAGGAGAGAAATGACCATGATATTGGCATCATTTTTTATTGTATTTGCTATTATTTTTATCAATATTACATACGTAACAACAAAATTAGAACCTAAGAAAAAAACTCAAAACATTCTCATTATTCCTTTTTATAATTCGTTTTTGTTAATTTTCATACAATGAACCCCTACTTTCTAGCCTTGAATTCATTCTTATAGAAATAAAGGAGAAAAACAAGCTTCGAGCTAGAAAGAACACATGTCACTATTTTACTGGACCGTTGTAACATATATTCCCTTTTTAGTTACATTTAAGCTCTAAGGTGGTGGCAAGATGCATGAGATGAAAGTAGTCCTTATTCATTGCTAGAGATTTGATCCCACCTTCAAAAGGAATCATTTTTTTGTTACAACATCTCCCAAATATCTTCCATGCAATCAAAAAGTAGTTTCCTTGTGCACATCCAATCAACAAAATTTAAAAAGCAGGAAAAAAGAAATAAAAGATATAAAACTAATATATCCACAACAATATTTGTGCCACCTTTCTCATGTTAAGGAGGGAACAACATCTCTTGCAATACTTTAATGAAATCCTAATCTACACTATTTTCAAGCTATGCATTGTTTCCCTCCTATCCATTATTTTCCAAATCCATTATTATCCCCCTACAAGCTTATTTAGAATATTTCTCCAACCAGCCAATGTATTCCTCTTTAGTAGGCCACTTCACATCCAATAAACTCTCCACCTTTTCACTATGTTGGATATATCTTGCATCAATTAAGGCTCTGGCCTCTCTAACAAAAGTATCCATTTTTTTTCAATCTCCGCCATCATTTCAACATTTGAATGCAGCATGGTGTAATCAACCACAATCAATTCCATCTTAGTTGATGTGAGAAACTCTCCCAAATCATTCCTTTATGTATCAATTTTTTGTAACTCGTCTTTGTGATTCAATATCACAAGCATATAATGTTCATCCATTTCTTTGAATAATTTTAACTTCTTTTGGAGTTGCATACCTAGCTTTCCATTGAAGGTTTTATCTCAATAACTAGGTCAATAGTTTTCAATATTTTAGGGATACTAGTAGGTTCCTCATGATCTTCCTTCATTTCAAGCATAATTTCTTTTAAAGCACCTACTCTAGTACTCCATTTTCTTGATTAATCTTTGAAAGCTTCCTAAACTTGCAAGTACCTTGTATTTGCTTCATGAATACTCATATAGGCTATCCACACATCATCAGCTCTATTGCTCAATCTGGTCACTCTATGTTTCAATACATCCTCAAAGATGTCATTTTCCACCTTAACTATTTCCTGCTTGCACTTCTTTGTATTCTCCTTTTCCTTCTTTAGCTGATTTTTGAATTCATCAATGATCAAGGCCAATGTCTCCCTATCTTTTATAGAAAAGTTTGAAAGAGAAGGCTAGAAAAGTGATTGTCCTCATAGACTGGCTAGCTTGAATAGTGGCTATCATTTTCTTTATCTCATCCAAGGCCTTATTATTGACGAGGGAGAAAACCTGAGGCACAAAACAATACTCAGAAAATAGAGAATAATATTTTATTCAAAAATATGGAACTCTTACATGTAAAGGATCCCAAATCCTTGAGCTCTGTGATACATGCAAGCTACAAAAGTTTCAGAAAAATTACAAAAATTATAGAAAATCACCTTTTCGCAGCATGCAAACTCTTTCCCCAAAAAGCTATCCAAAAATCAGAAACTAGCCCATAAATAGCCCATTTTTGGTTTGGAGCCAAAAACAAATATTCGAGTTATGAGTTTTGGCAGTTTGGCACCAAAAATTACAAATTGAAATTCAAAAATTGAGTCCTAATTCAAAAATTGGCACTTTTCCAAAAATCGGCCAACTTCCGGAAGCCATAACTTTTGATCTGGGACTCCATTTTTCAAACTGTTTGCACCGTCGGAAAGGTCACGGAGTGAAGAACACGCTAAAAACCTTCTCCACTAGTTCTAATGATTTTTGGGCCTGTACAGGACCGTTTAGTGCCTCAAACTGGACTCGAACATTTTTCAGGGCAAAAAGCAAAAACTGGAACTTGAATAACTTTCAAACTGTGAATGATCTTGACATGATTCTTTTGCCAAAGTGCTTATTTTTCCATCATGAACCTTCCCATAAAATTTTGTCTTCCTATGTCTTCAAATTCACACCTACTAAAAATAGCAGTTGAGCATAAAAAGCAGAAAATAGTTCTGAAAGTTGGAAACTCTTATTCGATGAAAAGGGTATCCAGAAATGCAAAAACATCTACAAAAAGCAAACAACATGAACATAAAAGGAAAGCATCTTTTTGGGTGATTGAAGATTGCCCTCACACCACTAGATGCTCCTACATCAATTATACTCCTTCACCAAGGAATCATACTTCTTTTGAGAAATTTTTGTTTTGTCTATAGTGAGCATTGCAACATGGGTAGTTAACTAAGCTGCTTGTGTAACATCCCGCTATGCAACCCCGAAGGGTAAAAGCCAAAAAAGGACTAGATAATTTTTTTTTTAAATAAAGAATAACTTACACAAAAGGCAGTTTCCAATACAATAATGACAACTTACATGGCCAAGCATGGCCGAACACAACCCAAAGGAGAGGAATAATCCACCATCCATAGAAAAAAATCCAAATAGGAGCAACTAGAATAGCTTTAGAAATTTTTCTCTGGAACTTCTTGCTCTAGAGCTTCCAGCTACGAAACTTCCAGCTACAAAAGTTCCAGCTATGAAAGTTCCAGCTACGGAAGTTCCAGCTACAGAACTTCCAACTACGGAACTTCTGGCTACTGAACTTCCAGCTACGGAACTTCTGACTACGAAAACTGCGGTTCTGAAATAGACTTCTCTGGAACTTGCTACTCTAGAACTTTACAACAGTGACACAAAACAACAATAGAAAGTGGTGATGCACCTGAACTTTTGCAAACTATTACATGAAGGAAAATACACATCCCAAGCCCTCACAAAACCCTCCTAGACACACATAAATGCTCTCCACATAAGAGAAGGATAAAAAAGGATACTAAATTCATTTTAGAACTCAAATGAGATTCCTATAATCATTCAACCAACTAGCAACAATGAGAAAGGAAAAGACAACAATAAACATGTGTTCGGCACCCACACCGTGTCACCAAATCTAACTAATCAAGCATACCACTATTCTCATTATTAATTGATTACAACATCCTTCACGAGGAAGGTCCCATAACAATATTACAATTACAAGATTAGGACTCAAGGTCCTAGAATTATACATTTAGAACCTTTACACTGATAATAAAGCATGAAGAGAGAGAGAGAGACATGAGTGAACAAAAGAAGGAGGCGTACAAACATGAAGTAGATCCACCACGCCCAGATCTCTAGTCCCTAACGGTGGTTTGAAACACCACCCAACCATGTGGTACCCACAGGTCCACCTCGCCATGCTCATGGAGATAATCACATGGCCCAGACACTCAAGAAAGATTCAAGCACAAGGTAAAGGCTTTCACACATGCCAATCACAATGAATACACTTCATTCAAGATAAGGCTGGGCAATCCAATTAGGGCAGCTAACATATATGTCAAAGCAACTCAATTCACACAAGGAGAAGAGTAGAATTCATGCAACTACATAAATCATTTAATGCATCATCATGAAGTAAGAGAACATTCCAACACATGGAATATGTGGCATACAAACTACTCACACATGGAATGCACATGCCACACACGTCACTCATAAGAGGAATCAATCAAATACAAGACATTGCAATTAATATTTCAATCACTCATAAAAGGAATTAAATCACATACAATCCATTCCACAAGAAATGAATATAGTATTCAAACCCAACACCAAAATAGGAAGGAACATACATCTTCCGGGTGGTACTCAAAATAGGATCTAGATGCTAGAGTGCAAGCATAGGGAGAGTCATAACGTGTGCCCAAAGAAATGAAATCAAATAA
Source organism: Sequoia sempervirens (assembly GCA_007258455.2). Classification (NCBI taxonomy): domain Eukaryota; kingdom Viridiplantae; phylum Streptophyta; class Pinopsida; order Cupressales; family Cupressaceae; genus Sequoia; species Sequoia sempervirens. Next base: position 85,085,368 of record VDFB02168118.1, read on the forward strand.
AATTGGCATCCTTTCATACTATAATAATGCACAACTACACAAGTCTCGCGCTCCATGATTGGGCATGTCTTCCCAACCATCCTTAGCCTATAAAAGCACTAAAGGCATGCAGGGGTATCCAATAAACTATAAATGACTTCCATGACTCACTCTAGTACCTAGTCCTAGGGTTCAACCCATTCCATACAAAAAAATAAATATAGCCAAAAAAATAGTGCAGCTCACAATGGAATTCACATCCAAAAACACAAGGCATTCACACCTCTTATGACACTATTCACATTTTACACTAAAATAACAAATTTAAAATTTAAACAAGCAAACGGATCCGAAACGATCCCATTCAAAGAATTAATATATATTTTCTATCATTACCTATTATAATATGCAATAATATTCACAAAATTACACTTTTAGACAAAGTCCAAATTTTCACACATAACCAGGTTCCTCCATTGATGAAGCTTGAAAAAGCTTGAAATTTCAAAGTTCAAAAATCAAAATTGTAAGAATACCCTTTTGATCTAAATATGCCCAAAAACACACTTTTAACATAAAAATACCCATTTATTTTAAACCAAACCCAATTTTCACAAAAAACCAGGTTTCACCATTAATGGAGCTTAAAAAAAAAATTGAAATTTTAAAATTCGAAAATAAAAATGTAATAATACCCTTTTGATCTAAATTTTCCCAAAAACATTCTTTTAACATAAAAAATACAATTTGTGCCTTGAATTAAAAATTTGGCACGATAACCCCATATCTGGGAAAATTTTCAAAAAATTCACAAAATCAATTATTCTCTATCAATTTGATCCAAATAAAATTCACTTAATGATTCTAACATACTACCAATGCATTTAGAATAATTTAAACTCTTTAAAATCAAGTAAATAGGAATAAATGATAACATACCTCAATTCTCAAGCAAGAAATTCATGTGAGAAGAAGTTTGCATACACTTCACGGAAGCACACAAAATCACAGCCATCATTTATTTTCCTCATTTCTATCAAAATGCAACTAATCCCATGAAATTTCATGCCCAATTGCTTCCACAATGAACAAATCAAAATTTTCAGCCAAAAGAGGGTTTTTTCCCTGACATTTTTCTCCAAAAATATGCTACAGCCCCAAAATGAATTTTATTTTTCCTTTTCTAAGACTCTTTTTCCCATTTCACTTTTGAAAATCCATATTAAAATTATCTTTTAACATATACTAATTTATATTATTTCCTTCTTTTCCAAAAATATAATTTTAAACACTCAATTTATAACATAAATAAGCATTCAACATTAAAATCATAATTTAGGTCTTTATAAGCACAACTTAAAATTAAATAATTAAATAATGCTTATAATTTTCTAAATGAATTTAATCACACAAGTCATGCAATTACTGTCAAATAGAATACACATAAGCTCAATTATCCATTATAAATATTAAATTCCCTCATTTAATCATAAAATGCATTTCCTAAATTAAAATTTATGGAAAAATGCAATTTAACTCAAAAGCTCAGACACTTTTCACAGGCCGACCACATAGGGGATTAAAGTTTTTTGGAATGTGACCAATCATTGTATCTAAGGTTTGCACTAATTAATTAAAGACAGATCATACCCAACTGGGTACGACAATAAGGGTTTAGGTCAAGGGTTGGCCAATGTGCTATCTCTTGTTAACCACTATCAGGGAAGGTACAATCAAACATGTGAAGCCAGGTGGAGTCAATACCTGGTACCTGTAACATACACATCACATATACATATATACATATCCAAAGCACATACTAGATCCTGACTGTAGTTAACTACCATATATATCAATTAATTACATCATCATAGCTAATCATGATAAATTTTCACTTAATCAACAATATCTAACTTCATTATAATAATATTTAACATTTATAATATCAAATCAAAATAAAAATGCTATCTTGCTAGCCTGGGTTTAGAGAGGTGCTACAGCCTGGATAGGTGTTATATTTTTGGCCCTATTTACCACCAAGGAACCCTTTACCTGTTCAATAGGCCTAGCGACCTCATGATTTCTAGTATTTGGTGCCATGGATCATAGTGCAAGAGTATGCAACATCAGACTATATCCAAATCCAAAAACCTTTTTTTCAATCTCCTTAGATATAGAAGCTTGAGGGTCTCTTCTTATTGCATCATATGCAATAGTTGAAGTGATAGTGCACCCCAATATTAACATCATTCAACTATCTAATACAAATTTCCAAGCTTTAGTAGGAGTAATAGCTACAATCTCAGCCATAATCTTTTCTCCCTCTACCTTTTTAGCTTCTTCTTATTTAGAAGGATCAACTAAGTTATCCCTTGCTAGTTCAAGCCTCTCCTTTATTTCTTATCTTCTCTACTAAACCATAAATTCCTTGAATTCCCTAGATTCCACAAAATCATCATCTACAAGGAATTCATTATAATCCTTGATCCTAGGATCATCATCATTCTTCTAATCATACTTCCATTGGATAATTATATCTTGGGGAGTCTCTAAATCAAGATTATCTTCAATATTAGGTGGATGAAACTTCTTCTCCACCTCCTCATTATTAGGCACATATTTAGCCATTTGTTCTACCTTGGCTGCTTGGACATGTTTTTCTTGCATCTCTACAGGCTACTCTGGAATATCCACAAACTGGGGTTGTTGTTCTAAGAGAGCTTGTTCTCTCTCAACAACCTCCTTCACCTTTACCTCAAAATCACCATTTTACTAATCCCTTAGTTTTGTAAAACCTCTTTCAAAAGAATCTTCAATTTCATCATAAGGACTCTCATAGAAGTCATTCCTTTTCATTATACTCTCTTCAATGTCCATTATGGTTGTCTATTCCTTCTTTCTAGATATAACAACCTCATTACTTGTCAAGTTTCTTAACACATCATCTGTGTATAAGAAATAATGATAGATCCCTGATAAGACTTTATCCATCCTTGCAGTAACAAATCCTCCTCGGTCAAACAATCTAACCTCATCAATAGGTAATTTGAGGTTTATTCTCCATGATTAAAAAATTTCCATACCCTTCAAGGGCAATGACTTTAAAGTAAGAAAAATTACATTAGTGGTTTGGAACAGTACCTTTCTTATTCTTTCTAAACATTTCAAAATCCATAAAATCAATCTGCTACATTAACTCCGCCAGTGCTAATTGGTTAGAGACATACATGGGAAAGTAGTGTGGTGCTACTTTAGATCCATAAGCATTGATTATACTATGAATGCAGGAACCAATCTTCCCAATTATGCTTTGGATTTGACCCTATTATATACTTTACACACATGATATTTTTGATTACTAGAGAAAGTCTATGAATAGGTGCCACACCTAAACACCAAGATACCAAATATGATGACATTTGCAAATGTTAAATAATTGCAATTAGGATAATCCTAGTCCTAAATATATGTCCACATTTGGATAGGAAGGACATTATTTTGATCATCCATCATTCTCAACTTTAACTTTATTTTCCATCTTTAGTCAGCCTCAAATAAATGTGGGAAATGCAAAAGGGGAACCTCTTTCCTTAGATTAATGAAATATTCATGTATATGCTCTACAACAAAGGCAACATAATTTAAACCAGTGTTCAGATTATGAGCCTATATATCTACTGCCATCAGCAATAGGTTATGTGCTATCCTTGACTTGAAATTTTGAGCTAGAACTTGATTCATGAAGTAATATGTATTCTTGAAATAATCTAGAAATTTCTCACACTCAAATGGCTCAATATATTTACGAAGAAATCTCTCCTTTCTCTTTCTATGTCAAACAAGTATCCTATTTTTGTATGCAATTTTTTTGTACTCATATTCCCCATATAGACCTATATGCTTGATGTTTACAGTATACTTGGGATTTAACCCAAATATCTCCACAATCTTATCCCTTGTAACCTCAAGGACTACACATCCATTTTCACTCTTAATTCTTCTATTTGTGGGATCATAATGCTTGGATAACCCATTCATTACATCCACCTCCACAAATACATTAGGTACCACCAACTTTACAAAATTGAGCCCCCATAGATAACATGTTGGCTCACTAGCATGCCTCCAATTAAAATCATATAAGAACAATTGCCATCCACTCTAAGGCTTTGCCACTTCTCTAATTTCACCAACATTGTCAATTAACCTACTTGTTACAACAACTTGGGTGGTAGGTCTCTTTCCAATTAATGAACCACCCTCTTTTACTTCTCCAGAGACCTTGTCCATGAATTTCTCTTGATTCTTCTTTGTAATTATAGACCTTGAAGGCGATGTAAGAGTAATTGGCATAGAGTTAGATGTTGTGTGTGGCTCTAGCTTAACTATAGATGAAAAATCCTAGGTTTTAATCCTTTTAACTCTCTTTTTCTTAGGTTTTCTATCTGACCTAATGTTGGACTCACTGGGCTCCGAGTCACTCATATTTACAAAGTGCTAAGACTAGGGTTTACACTTTTCTTGATCAAAAAGACCTGTCCAACTTTAAAACCCCACATAATTTATAGAACCAAACACTCCCAAACCTCACACAATATTTGTCACCCTAACAGAGGATACTCAATGAATAAACCATAACCAAATTATCTCCCAAATTCCCTACTATTTTTTAGAATAACACAATTTAGCATTTTTAAAAGGAAGAGATACAACATTTTTCTTATGCGGGTGAAAAACTAGTATTAATGGTGTTGTAATTTCATGTTGGAGTCCTTGACACTATTTTCTCAAGTTCTTGCTTTCTTCTGCACTCCTAAGTAGTTCCAAATATGTAAGAAAAAAGCTAGTCACCTACTTTATGGTTGAGAAATGGGACATAAGCCCATTAATGTTTGATAGAAATCTCACATGAGCAAAGTAACATTTAGTCATTCATATTCAAACAAGGTCTATTGCTCATTTTTTTAAAAAACCACATCAATGGTACCTCTCTTAGCTCGCTACTTTCATTTTTTCTTTAAACGATGTCCTTAGGATGATTCCATGTTCTTAATTTATTAGCCATCTCTCATCATTGATACATTTCACTTCCACAAGTCTTATCAGTGACGTGAATATCCAAGAAATGAGATCTCCACCTTTGAATATGAGGGCTATCCTCGATCACATTCATCTTCCATCCTGTATCGTTGATTTATGCTTTGAAATTTGTATCACAACAACAATGGGAGATAAGTGTTGGATGTTGCTGATATGTGGTTGTCATTGATGTCAACACTATTGGCATTAATGTCTTTAAGGTTGTATATGTCGAGGATATTGAGAAAATTGTAATAAAATAGGTTGCATGTTGTCGGTGATGCAATGAAGTTTGGTATAGCCATCATGTTGTTGGCTAGCTTAGTATATTGATGATCAGAGTTTGTGGATTAAAGGGTTTGTGGACAAGTATATCTAGTTTATCAACATAAAGTTTTAGAGATCCACATGAATATTTGATCAAGTTATGAGTATTTGTGTTGTAAAAATTGTTTTGTTGCTTCAGTTGGTGTTCCATAAAGAAGATGATGTGATTCAAGTAAGTTGAGTTGTTGTAGATGATTTTGTGGAAATTCATGATGCTTGTGGATGTTTCTACATTGTGATCTATCTATGTTTTATGTTTGCATTGATCGTTGTGCTTGTGATTGGTGATTTTCTTTCGCGAGTTCATGTTTTTCATGATCATGGCTGACAGGGTGATTGTAGCATGTTGTGGATCTTCGAGGCATAATTGTTTAAGGTGTTTCATGTTTGAGGATGTTGTTTTAGGTTCTTAATTTGTTGTGCCTAACATTTCTTGGTGTTCATTAAATATTTTTTATGGATTGGGCCGACAGTTTTTACATGTTTTATATTTTTTTAAGCCGACATGTAGTTGATCTTATTCTTAGTTGCAAATTTATATGAGAAATTGTTTATACCATTTGAAGGCATGGTGCAAGTGGTGTGTGGAGTGTGCGAGTCTTATGTGTGAATAATGTTCTAATATTTTGAAGGAAGAAGTTAAAGTGTGAAGAAAAGCGAGTAGATGTTTATGTGCTTAACCAAAAGTATAATCAGGCATTAGAAGATGCTATTTTCTTAGTTCAAAATATTTTGGATGTAATCAAAATGTTTCTGTAAGATAGTGTGTATTCCTTTGGCTAGTAAGCCTTTTTATATTTGAGCAGTTTGTTTGAATGCATGTGCATTCCCCATCTATTATTCTTTTATACTTTTACCAGGGTATAATCTTGTGGACTAATCTCTATTGTGGTTTTTCCCCTAACGGGGTTTCCACGTAAAAATCTTGGTGTTATGTGTGTTTCTGATGTGGTGATGGTTTATGCTTCCATGTTTATATATTAGATCTGAGAATAAGTTTAATTTGTATAATTTCTATGACAACTGATTCACCCTCCCCTCTGAGTTGTTTTCCTTTGTGTTTCCAACAATAAGGTGATGGAACAAGATTAAGGTATGTGCACCTACATGAAAATAAAAGGCACAAGATGCATCCCTCACAAGAGCAATTCAAATCAGAGCATATGATGACCAAGACTGGGTATCACAAGGCATCCTTGAACTAACCATCCAATTGGGACCTCTTATTGTCAAAACTACATGCTAAGTATTAGACCTTGATTTTCCCTATAACATCTTTCTTGGTCGACCATGGATCTAGGACCTAAAATATGTAGTATCAACTTATCATCAATGAGTGAAGTTTCCTTTTGAGGGAAGAGATATTACCATCCATGGAGATCCTGAGCCTTTTTACTATTGCAAGAATCTTAAGGATTTTTTTTTTAAATCCCTCAAGTACCCAAGAATTATTAATGACCTACACCTTCTACCTCATTTGTTGACCCATTATCCCTTTTGTCTACCTTTGAAAGAAAGGCACTTATTGTGCATAACATACCTAATATCAAAGTAGTGATCTAGGATGATGGTTGTGGGAACTATAAGGTAATGAATAGCACCTTGGTCTTAGGAGAGCTACCTATTTCTCCTCAATCTCATGAGAAACCTACATCTATAGCAACAAAAAGCCTAAAAATATCAAGATAGAGGGTATGTGCAGGATCATGATGGGCCAAAAAGTGGCAATATGATGGGTATGTGGCTGAAGACTTTTTTTACTGAAAATTGATGAAATGAAAAGGGTTTTTAAAGGAGATTCTCATATTTCCACCAATATAAATTATTATTTACTTTGAATTTAATAAGTAATTATTATTCATTTTCTATTTGAATTATGACTAAACTCTTGATTGATAGGATTATTGAAAAACATCTATAGTTTTCAAATGGTATCACATTTTTTAAATCCAAAATATGTGACATTCTATGCTTTGCATAATAAAGGATTAGAAAAAGAAAAATTTAATTTCATGAAGTTTTGACCAAGTTAAGGTGGTCAGACATATGGGTTTTTTATATTTTTAAAAATTTATAATAAAAAATTCATAATTAATTATTTACTTGGAAAAAAATTACAAAAAAATATGCATCACATCAGGACATGAGCCCTCTACTTATATCTAAAATATTATAAAAAATAATTATCATTTTATTGTGGTTAGGGTGGTCTGACAGACACCTACTTATTTTTTCCCTAAAATTTAAGTACTGCTGCATTGAAATTTCAAATTTTCACCAAATAGATTTTTAATTTTTTTTTAAAAACCTAGTAGTTTAGAAACTACATTCAATTTTGTATATATTATATTCTTACATATTTTTTAAATAATATAGATAACTTATTAAAAAAATTATGTCAAGTTGCCTAACTCTGATTTTTCTGATTTTTTTGCTGCTTAAGGGCCTATTTTTTCCATGATGATCTTGCACATACCTTGGAAGATACTACCTTCATGAAGTGGGGGTATTCGAATCAAGAAGATGTAAATGAGGATGATATCTCTAAATTCCTCTATCAAGAAGAATGACCCATACCCACTCTTCCAATGGAAGATGATAACAAAGGCTTGCAGCTAATGAAGGGAATGGGTTATAGTGGTTTTCTACAACCTATCATTCTTGAGAAACCCCTAATGAAACTCTCAAATTTTGCAAGTTTGAAGGGCCCATTTCAAAAAATTTCCTCTGCACACTCAGAATTGCACCTTATGAATATGCCCAAGTGACACAATTTGGAGGGTTGTATTTTGGAGCCTGTTCATTTTAATACAAAATCCATTTGCAAGCCCACTCATGTGTCATATGTGAGTAGGAATGCCAATTTTCAACTTGCCATGATGAGATTTGTCAGAGTTTCAAAAAGTGAAGCTAGAGGGTTTTGGCACATTTTTGTTGTTTGCAAACTTTTAAATTTACAAAGGTGCCTCCCATTTGAGCTTGCATTTTGCAATGGGATGATCATCAAGTAAAACTAATTGTTTCTCTTGATTATCCATACAAAAATGTGCTCCCATGTGAGGTTTCAAAGTTTCACAAGCTGATTTTCTATTTTCACCATATCAAAACCAAACATAATTTTTTCAGTTTTGCATCTGCATTTTCTAAAACCTTTTAGAGAGGTCAACTTTGACCTTCAATATCTTTTGATGGGAGATGATTCAAGTAAATTCCTTTTGTACACATGCTCAATGTACCAAGGTGAACTACTGTGTCTAGTGGTGGCTCTCCAAGAGTTGGTTTGATATTTTTGTGAAGAGGTGATTTGATCAGTTTTAACTGGTTCTAAACAAGTTATAGAAAGTTCAACTGAGCAACTTTAAAAGTGAATAACGTTCACCTCATGACTCTTTTTTCTGATCCATCTATTGCATTGTATTCTCGAGTCTGATTTCTACAAGCCTACAAGTTTTTATAACTCCTAGAGGTTTTTCTCCTAGTTTCCTAGGCCGATTCCAAAGCCAACTTAGGTAATTTTCACTATTTTACATAAGGGTTAGAAAGAAAATTTTAATGGAAACCATGTTTCAATTTTCATACCAAATTCATTAAAAGAATAGTGTTGAGTCAATTGAGTGTAGAATTTGTTTGAAAATGAAACTTTTTTTAGTTGGGCCCACAAAGGGGCATGGCATGTGTTACACAACTGGTCAAGGCTTCTCATTTTTAAGTGTCACAAGTTCCTTGCAATTAAAAATTAATCTGGTGATATTTCTCCTTCATACCACCTTGGGATAATAGTTGGAGGAAGCAATCATTCGATCTTCAACGCTTGTCCAAAGGACAATTTTACAAAAGTCATGGATAAAATACCTTTGCCATGTAGAGAGGGGACAATATGAAGCTATAGTAAACTATTTCATAAGAATGGTGGACAACCATTGTGTGGCCTAAATAGTAACTTTTCAGCTAAGATTCCAGAGGTCATTCAAGTTTTCTTCACTGAATAGAAATTGATGGGTCTATTGAGATTGTTTTGCAATCAATAGAAATTGAAAATTTATTTGGAGGCATGGGAAACCCCTCAGCTCAGTTTCTTTCCTAATCATCTATTCAAGTGACAAATAGAGCTCACAGACACATTACACACTACTTTGATAGAGATTTTTTTTGAGAAGAGAATGGATTAATTGAAAAGGCATGGAAACTTGTTAACGAAAAAACACCAAAAACAATGTGATTACAAGGCACACATTCATTGTGAAAATGCATCTACTATAAAAAGGATGCCACTATTGCAATTGTCATCATGTGCACACAAGATTTACCTATTAAAAATATCTCTAAAAGCTTCTAAGCCAACACATTTGGCTACTAAATAAAATGTACCCAGAAGGCTTCCTTCATTCTTGCCAGTTCCAAAATGAGTGAAGGGATCTTTGTTGTTTCAAAATACCTATGTACAACCATCCCAGGTCTTTTAAAAAATTCAAACCACGGTAATGGTTGGCTCTAGAACAAATGTGTATCAAACTATCCATGAGGGTTCCTTCTAAAAGATGGATAATATTTCATTGAATGTTTCATATTTGTTGCATCTACAAGAGATTGTATGCACATCCATCATAACATAAAACAAATAAGTTCCTTCACGCGGCTTGAGGAGGTAAGGACACCCATTAAAACATGGAGAACACACTTGCTAGGTACGCATAATAGATTTGTGAAAATGCCTCAATAACTTTCAAGTTGAGAGGTACACTGTGAGAAGCTATCCAACAATAGATTTAATAAAAGGGTATGTGCAGGATCATCATGGAAAAAATAGGCCCTTAAGTGGCAAAAAATTTTAGAAAAATCAGAGTTAGGCAACTTGACCTAAAAGTTTGAATAATTTATCTATATTATTTCAAAAATATGTAAAAATAGAATCTGTAGCAAATTGAAAGTAGTTTCTAAACTACTAGGTTTATTTATACAAAAAAAATCTATTTGGTGAAAATTTGAAATTTCAATGTAGTAGTACTTAAATTTCAAGGAAAAAATAAGTAGGCGTATGTCTGACCACCCTAACCACAATAAAATGATAATATTTTTTTATAATATTTTAGATATAAGTAGAGGACACATGTCTAGATGTGATGCATATTTTTTTGTAATTTTTTTCAAGTAAATAATTAATTATGAATTTTTATTACAACTTTTAAAAAATATAAAAAACTCATATGTCTGACCACCTTAACTTGGTCAAAACTTCATGAAATTCATTTTTTCTTTTTTTAATCCTATAGTATGCAAAGCATAGAATGTGATGCATGTTTTAGATTCAAAAAATGTGATACCATTTGAAAGCTATGGATTTTTTTCAATCAGCCTATCAATTAGGACTTTAGTCATAATTCAAATAGAAAATGAATAATAATAATTTTTTAAATTCAAAGTAAAGCATAATTTATATTGATGGAAAGCTGAGAATATCCTTTAAAAACCCTTTTCATTTCGTCAATTTTGGGTAAGAAAAAATCGTCAGCCACATACCCATCATATCGCCACTTTTTGGCCCATCATGATCCTACACATATTGAAAAGTATTAGAAACTTTCAAGGAAATGAGGCAGGGTGCACACAAAATAGAAATTGAAGGTTGTATATTTTTTTAGCAAATGCAACTATGCCAAGCTAATGCAAATAGAGGATTTAAAGCATGAGACCCACAATAGGGATGTTGTAGTTACAACCAATGGAATGCAATAGAGCAATTGAAATATACATAAAATGGGATTTGTTGAAACCGGTTGTAGATAATCCAAATGGACGTGTTTATGGTGGAAGCCATCAATCCAAATTGTAGGGGCATGCTGATTTTCAAGGAGCTCCAAATATTTTAATGCAAACATAAATGGTGATGGGGGATACCAAGAATATAGGATATGTCCAAAATGGATTTGTGGAAAAAATTTCAACATTGAAATGCCACCTTTCAAATAGAGGGGAATGACTAGATGAACGCCATCTTGTCACATTGCTAGTGTATTGATTGTAAAGAGGAGGGGCAAGTCTGAATGATCAAGTTATGCATTATGATAGTGACATGGATCTAGTATCAGCCTTATTACCCATTGGCATTGCAAAACCTTTCGATCAATGTGAGGAGCAACCATATGGTGTAAGTGACAATGGATGTGAGGCCAATCAGTATGAGATTGAATATGGGTCTTTCTTTCATGATCTCTCTCGTCTTCATGGTATGCAATTGGATATGTTTGTTTTGAATAAGGGATGCTTTAATGTGAAAGAAAATTAAGAGTCTAGCTTTATTGCTAATCAATAATTTTAAGATAACAGTGAGTCTTTGGCACATAGAATGTTATGCTTATTAGATAAATGTGCACATGAGATTGCTAGTGCACATGAGAGTCTTTTTGCTACCCGTGTTAATCTTGAAAGTGATAGCACTCAAAATGATTTAGGCACTGAACACTATATGAAAAATCAAGGCGAAATTCTTGGCTTAGGCTTGAATTCTCAATTGTCTAAATCTTTGTTTGAAACATTACATATGAACTTGCATAGTGATCCTTGAGAATATACATAAAATGGAATTTGTTGAAGGTGATTGCAGATAATACAAAATGACCTGTTTATGGTGGAAGCCATCAATCTGCATTGAAGGGGTGCACTGACTTGCAATGAGCACCAAAGATTTCAATTCAAAAATAGATGGTGATGGGGGACACCATGAATATAGGATATGTCTAAAATAGATTTGTTGATAATATTTCAACATTGAAACACCACCATTCAAATAGAAGGCAATGACTAAATGAATTCCATCTTTTCCAGTTGTTGGTGTATGGACTATGGAGAGAAGGAGGGGCAAGTATAAAACAACAAAGGAAACTCAAATAGGTTGCGCAACATGCAGTAAATTGGCACACATCAAAGAAAAAGACTGATGAGTTATGTTTGAACTGTCGACACAAAAGAAGATCAAACCAGAGGAGCCAAAGCATGTGAACTATTTGGGTTTACATATCCCTAAAGAAAATGTAATATGAAGGAACGCATGAAGTGCAACACATGCATAAAATAGGTACGTTGAAAGGCTTATGGAACCTTTTAACAAATGAAACCAGTTGGAACATAGCCCATGTGCAGCAGAGGCTGGATTTACCACACACCATGAATGCCATTGTTGGTGAATGGCTTAAGCCGATATATATAAAATGATTGTTGAAAATTCTTTAGAAACTGAAAAGAAAATGTAGTTGGTAGATTTGTAGTGGGTCGATGCCAAGATGGAGGCACATAGTTGAGAAGATTTTGATGTTGCCATAACTAGAGATGGAGCTGCAAGATGAACACAAAGAGAAATTAAGGAAACATGGGAAGGAAATGTGATCAACGGTGGAGAAAAGAAGATGAAATGTAGCCTCATCTCAACCATTCCTCACCAAATCAAAGGATAAAAATGCACACTCATTAATTCTTGCGTGATGTGCAAAGTTGTGCCATGTGGCTGGCGGGCCCCAAAAAGTTTGAAGGAATGGGTATACTTTAATATGACTAATGGTTTGATTTATTTTAAATGTTTCCATTTTCTAAACATTTAAAGGGATTAATATATGCTTGATGAAAGTTATATGAAGCAGGGACATCAAATCTCATTCCTTCCTCGCTAGCTTGCAGATATAAAATATGCATCCTTTAATTCATGTGTGATCAACAAAATGTTGACATGTGGCACATGGGCCCAAGTGGGGTCTTCAATGCATGGGTGAGGAAATCAAAGGGTCTGATCGTTTGACCCATTAAGAGCTTTCGTTTTGTTTTAAAAAATAAGAGCAAAACATTTATAAATTAAAGCATGGGCCGATGATTTATATTTAAAAAGGAAAATGTTTTAAAAGGGAGAAAAGCTCCAAGGTGGAAGGGTAAAATATTTTACCCTATGCAATTTATTATTTGAAAAGAAAATGTTTAATTGTGAGATGCAAATATGGAAATATGGGGTAAAGTTTTACCCGAGAAAATGCAAATCTCTTAAAAGCCTTTTATTTCAAATGAAACATTTAAAGGGGAAAATATAAATGGTGGGGCCAAGATTCTAAAGGTATATTTTAAATAAACATTTGAAGCTCTCCACTAATTTAAAAGGATGGCATTTTATTTTATGAAGGTAGAAAGTGAATTGTATAGGTGAATGACTTTCTTTTGATGGGGCAATTATTTTGAAAAAGTTGTTGTGGAAATATTTTATGTGAAAGCCCCAGGTGAAATATGTGAGGCTTTTAAAAAGAGATGAAATATTTTAAAGTGGGTAAAATTTTAAAGTGCATGGGTAAAGCGAGTATGCAGCTCCAGTAAATAATGAGCAGGAATATGAATACAAAAGCTTTCATAGGGAGATATTTTGAACTGTTTGGTGAAATGGAATGAAAATTACTCACATGGAAATTTTTTATGTTGAGGAACAACTTGAGACAAAGGTAGAATTGGAGGAAAAAAATTGTTGCTAAAGAGAGATAAGAGAAGCTTTGCAATTTGTTGATCAATGAGAATGGAGCTTCCAGATGACATCTACATATTTTCTTCTAGAGCCTTCTATTCTTCTATATCTTCTTTTCTTCTCTCATTGTTCTAGGGTTCTGAATTCTTGTAATGGGCTAGATAGATTGAAATGTTGAGTTTTGAGTTATAATTTGATTTTGTAAGCTGTAAATTCTGATTTCATGAGGAAATATTAGCTAGTTTGTGCAAATAAATCATGAATGTCTTCAAAGTGTCTCCACATTCATGAATTTCTTCAAATTGTCTCCATATTTATACACATTTACTCATATGACTTCAATAATACAGAGTATCTTTTAGTTTGTTATCTCAAATTTCATGAGATTGTTTTATTTGTTTATGGTTATGTTTTAATGAAATAGTTAAAATACTTCGAGTGGATAATTGTGATTGAAGTGTGCAGGTTGGATCTATAAGAAGAATTTGATTGATAATAGAAGAGGATATGTTAGTGCAATACATTAGCAATTTGAATCTAATGGCTGAAGTATATTTGTTGATGAATTCACCTTATGAATTTGACTCCATGGCCCAGAATTAGGCATTGTTCTATTTTTAAGCTTGATGCATCTCAAAAGCATGTTTAAATTCAAAATTATTTTAAATCCTTGATGTTTGGTTCAATTTTGGTGTTTAGTTCTGCCTCCTGATTGCTAAGAAAGTGTTGATATACTAATAATTTAGCAAGATTTGAGGTTGCAAATGCTTTTCTTAGTTTCTTTTCATTGGGAGTTATCTTCTATAAAAAGTAATGTCTATGCATAGTTACATTAAAGTGTTTAGAAATTGTGTAGGTTGACCCACCTTGCTCCTACAAAGCTAGAAGTGCAGAATATCTCAGTCTTTGACTAAATCTTGTGAGTTGGCCCAATCCATCTTTGAGTCTATGAAATGGTTGATTTGGAACACCAATAGAATGATGACTCTACTGGGGACAAAACTTTGAATCTCTAATTGCATACTGTTTAGAAGAAGAGTCACATCATTCGCATGGAGTGAGTTATTTTCCATTCTAAACATGTGGTTCAAATATTAAAGGATTTCAAACCTAGAGAAAGAGTTTGTTGCAGTGTACTTGAAAAATTTGATAATCTATGGTGCTCTATTGGTGAAACGAAGTCAGAAATAAGTTTACATGTGAAAGAACTTCATGTTGTTTGAAGTTCAATCCTCTACAAAGAGAGGTGGTGAATTTGTCAAAAGAACTTGTTGAAGATTTGAAGGAAGTTCAAGATCTACAATATTTCCAAAATAATTTGCAGTAGCTGGAACATTTCCAAGTATTCTTCACTCATGGTTTTCAAGAAATTGTCTGAAAACCATATTTGAATGTCTTAGGAAGGAAGTTTTGTTCCCCTATTAAGTGATTTAGCACTAAGAAAGGGAAAGGATAGTAGAATTAAGTTTGCATACTTCTGAACTATAATTTGTAGCTTATGTATTATGCTGAAAGTATACTAGTTTTTAAATTTTCCCACTAAATAGATTTTAGGCTTAGATGCATTTGAAACATGCATTGTGGTATTCTAAGTTCATGGTGGAAGATAGAAATAGTGCAATGAATGATCAATTGTAGAGGTGATATTTGAATTATGAAAAAAGAATCTCAATATGCTTCAATATATGCATCATTGGAAGGTACAAAGCCATCAATTTCAGTGGCATTAGTGGTTACCCAAATGAAATTTAAGCTTAGGTAAGAAATAAGTTACCAAGATTCATTGGTGATAAGTTGAAATCAAAAAATAGACATCTCCAAGAATTCAGTAATGTAATGGATGATTATGAGGTTGATTACAAGGGTGTCAACATGAGACTATTTGTTCAGTCCTTAAGAGAAGATGCAAGGGATTGGTTCTCCTATGTCCCAGCTTCCTCCATTCATTCATGGGAAGAGTTTAAGGCAGTGTTCATGGAGGAATTTGCAAAAAGGATTGACCTTGTTTTGATAAGGAAACGGTTCATGAACATGGAGAAAGGAAAAGGTGAGTTAGTCCCATCTTTTAACCTCAAATTTTCAAAGATCATAAGAGATATTCTTGAAGACAAAAGACCAAATGATGTTGAATGTTTGGTCATGTACTTAGGAGTATTTCACAAGAAGATGAGTTTCTTATTAAGAGATAAGGAGCCCACAACATTGCACCAACCATATCAAATTGCCATAGACATTGAGAAAAAATTGAGATATTCAATGATAAAAGGACATAGGGTTGTGAGTGTTGGCCATCCTAGTACACCTCATGTAGATAGAAATCATGGATTAGATAATAGAAGTGCTTGTCAAGATGGTAATATTGTTGCTTTTATTTCTCTATCATCACAATCTATAGATCCCAATGAGCTCCATGTTAAATTTCATCCAAATTTGAGTAATGCTAATCAAACATCCATTGTTCAAGGGTTGTCTAAAACGAAGAGACATGAAGGAGAATCAACACATGATCTATTCTCAAGGTTTTTGGATGCCTTGTGGAAAGTCCCTATAAATTTCAAACCTAAGAAGTCAATGTGCATTGATCTATTTTGTCAAATCTATGAGTGTGGGCTAAGTACTTTGCCAAAGATCTTGAAGCCTCACAATTTGGATCAAGTACTTGATTGGATAAAGGTTATTGAGGAAGCCTGACTTACTTATGCACAAAATGTGGTGACTCAAAATAAAGATAGAAATTGTCTTATTGAAGAAAATCAAAACATGATATACAAAAATGGAAAGAGTGTATCAGAAAATGAAGATATGTGTTGTATGAATGTTGATGATGATTGTATTCACCTAACAATTAGCACATGTGTAGATCTTTGCAGCAGTGATGAAGAGGAAGATACATGGTATGATGAGAAAATAGATATGCATGAAATTTTTTCTTGCAATATGTTGTGTGATGAAGAAATGAAAGAGATGCAAGGCATCATTCCATGTCCAGTTTTGGTTAGTCAAAATAAGGCTAATGTTGATGACATCTCCTCAAAAATCAGTGACCAAGACATTGAAGATATAAGTTCAAGCACTCCCTCGAAAGGATCTGGGCATGGTTTATGTACTGATAAGTCTTCTTGTGATGAGGATGCCGATGACAACCAAACTGATTTCTCTTCTGATGATTATGAATGCTCCTATAAGGATGATACAAACGTATTTTCTTCACATGAAGAGTGTAATGACATGAATGCTCATGAAATCACCTGTCCCCAATTGAATGATCCAATTGCATTTGATGAAAACTTGGAATGTAACTGGGGTTTAGCATAAATGGAGCATGCTATTTTTGTTAGTGATGAAGAATTTGAAGATAAGCATATGTGTGTTCAATTTGTTGATCATGAACATAGAGCTAGAAATGATGCAAATGTTGATGAATGTGTTTATGTCTTTGTTGTTCATGACTCTTTATATGAAACAGAGACGAAAATTTTATCTATACATGAAAAGGATGATGAGGTGTGCATTGATGAAGGAAGGAATTCAATTTTGAATGATCAAGTTATTCATTATGATAGTCACATGGATCTAGGATCGACCTTATTACCCATTGACATTGCAATACCTTTCAATCAATGTAAGGAGTAGCCATATGGTGCAAGTGACAATGGATGTGAGGTCAGTAAGTATGATATTGAATATGGGTCTTTCTTTGATGATCTCTCTCATCTTCATGGTATGCAAGTGGATATGTTTGTTTTGAATAAGAGATGTTTTAATGTGAAATAAAATGAAGAGTCTAGCTTTATTGCTAATCAACAATTTTGAGATAACATTGAGTCTTTGGCACATAGAATAGTATTCTTATCAATTGAATGTGCACATGAGAGTCTTTTTGTTGACCTTGTTAATCTTGAAAGTGATAGCACTCAAAATGATTCACAAACTAAACATGTTATGAAAAATGAAGGTGAAATTCTTGGCTTAGGTTTGAATTTTGAATTTTCTAAATCCTTGTTTGAAACATTCCATATGAACTTGCATAGTGATCTCAAGAATATACATAAAATGGAATTTGTTGAAAGTGGTTGAAGTTAATACAAATGGATATATTTATGGTGGAATCCATTGATCCACATTGTAGGGGCGTGCTGATTTGCAATTAGCTCTAGAGATTTCAATGGAAAAATAGATGGTGATGGGGGATGCGACGAATACAAGGTATGTCCAAAATGGATTTGTTGAAAATATTTCAACATTGAAATACCACCATTTAAACAGAGGGTAGCAACTAAATGAATGCCAATTTGTCCAATTTCTGATGTATGGACTGTGGAGAGAAGAAGGGGCAAGTCTGAAATGATAGAGGAAACTCTAATAGGCTACACAACATGGAGTAAATGGGCACCCATCAAAGCAGAAGATTGATGAGTTATGTTTGAACTCTTTACACAAAAGAAGTTCAAATCAGAGGAGCCAAAGCATATGGAGCGTTTGGTTTTACATATCCCTAAAGTGAAGGTAATATGAGGGAATGCATGAAGTGTAACACATGCATAAAATAGGTACGTTGAAAGGCTTTAGGAACATTTTAGCAAATGAAACTAATTGGAAGGTAGCCCATGCACAATAGAGGCTGGAGTTACCACGAGCCATAAATGCCATTGTTGGTGAATGGCTTAAGCTGATATATATAAAATGAGTGTTGAAAATGCTTTAGAAACTCAAAAGAAAATATAGCTGGTAGATTTACAGTGGGTCGATCTCTAGATGGAGGCACATAGTTGAGAAGATTTTGATGCTACCATAACCAAAGATGGAGTTGCAAGATGAATGAAAAGATAAATTAGGGAAATAGGGGAAGGAAAAAAGATCAACAATGGAAAAAAGAAGATGAAATGTAGCCTCATCTCAATCATTCCTCGCCATATCGTAGGATACAAATGCATGCTCATTAATTTTTGTGTGATGCATGAAATTGCACCACATGGCTAGTGGGCCCTAAAATGTTTGAAGGCATAGCTATACTTTAATATGACTGATGGTTTGATTTATTTTCAATTTTTTCATTTGCTGAACATTTAAAGGGATTAATATATGCTCGATGAAAATTAGATGTAGCAGGGAAATAAAATCACGTGCCTTCCTGCAAACTCGTAGATACAAAATATGCACCCTTTAATTATTGTCTGATCACTGAAATGCATAGGTGAGGAAACCAAAGGTCTTAATGGTTCAACCCATTAAGATCTTTCATTTGCTTTTAAAAAATAAAAGCAATACATTTATAAATTAAAGCATGGGTCGATGATCTTTATTTAAAAAGGAAAATGTTTGAAAAGAGAGAAAAGCTCCAAGGTGGATGGGTAAAATATTTTACCCTATTCAATTTATTATTTGAAAACATGAGGTGAAAATATGGAAATATGGGGTAAAGTTTTACCTGAGAAAATGAAAATCTCTTAAAATCCTTTTATTTCAAATTAAAAATTTAAAAGGGAAAATATAAATGGTGGGCATGAGATTTTGAAGGTAGATTTTAAATAAACATTTGAAGCTCTCCACTAATTTAAAAGGATGACATTTTATTTTACGGAGGGGTATGTGCGGGATCATCATGGAAAAGCAGGTCCTTAAGTGGCAAAAAATTCAGAGAAATTAGGTTAGGCAACTTGCAAGAAAAAATTGAATAAGTTATCTATATTATTTCAAAAATATGTAAGAATATAATCTTTAGCAATTTTAATGTAGTTTGTAAACTAGTAGGTTCATTTTTTAATAAAAAAATCTATTTGGTAAAAATTTGAAATTTCAATGCAGTAGTACTTAAATTTTAGGGCAAAATAAGAAGTGTATGTCTGACCACCTTAACCACAATAAAATGACTATTTTTTTACAATATTTTAGATATAAGTAGAGGGCTCGTGTCTCAATGTGATGCATATTCTTTTTAAAAAAAATTCCAATTAGATAATTAATTATGAATTTTTTATGACAACTTTTTAAAAATATTAAAAAAACGTATATTTGACCACCTTAACTTGGTCAATACTTCATGAAATTCAATTTATTTCTTTTTAATCCTATAGTATGTGAACCATAGAATGTGACACATGTTTCAAATTCAAAAAATGTTTCAGATTCAATCAACCTATCAATCATGACTTTAGTCATAATTCAAATAGAAAATAAGTAATAATTATTTATTAAATTAAAAGTAAAGTATAATTTATATTGATTGAAATGTTGAGAATCTCCTTTAAAACCCTTTTCATTTCAACATTTTCGAGGAAAAAAAAACTCATTAGCCACAAACCCTACACATACCCATTATATCACCACTTTTTGGCCCATCATGATCCTACACATACCTAGAGGTAGAAAGTGAATTGCACATGTGAATTCCTTTCTTTTGATAGGGCAATTATTTTGAAAATGTTGTTGGGGAAATATTTTAAGTGAAAACCTGAGCTGAAATATGTGAGGCTTTTAAGAAAAGACAAAATATTTTGAAGTGGGTTTAATTTCAAAGTGCATGGGTAAAGCGAGTATGCAGCCCAAACAAATAATGAGTAGGAATATGAATACAACAGATTTCATAGGGAGATATTTTGAACTGGTGGGTGAAATGGAATGAAAATTGCTCACATGGGAATTTTTTTTGTTGAGGAACAACATGAGACTAAGGAAGAATTAGAGGAAAAAGTTTGTTACTAAAGAGAGATGAGAGAAACTTTGTAAATTGTTGATCAATGACAATGGAGCTCCCAAATGCTATTTGTAGATTTTCTTCTCGAGCCTTCTATTCTTCTATATCTTCTTCTCTTCTCTCATTGTTTTTGGGTTCTGAATTATTTTATGGGGTTGGGTAGATAGAAATGTTGAGTTCTGATTTATAATTTGATTTTGTAAGCTATAAATTCTGATTTCATGAGAAAATATCAACTAGTTTGTGCAAATAAATCATGAATGTCTTCAAAGTGTCTCCACATTCATGAATGTCTTCAAATTGTCTTCATATTTATACACATTTAGTCATATGAATTCAATAATATGGATTATCTTTTATCTTTTCATCTCAGATTTCATGAGATTGTTTTATCTATTTATGGTTTTGTTTCAATGAAATAGTTAAAATACTTTGAGTAGATAATTGTGATTGAAGTATATAGGTTGGATCTATAAGAAGAATTTGACTGATAACAAAGAGGATATGTTAGTGCAATACATTAACAATTTGAATCCAATGGTTGAAGTCTATTTGATGATGAATTCACCTTATGAATTTGAATCCATGACCTAGAATTAGGCACCAGTCTATTGTGGGTATGTGCAAGATCATGAATGTCCAAAAAGTGGAAATATGATAGGCATGTGGCTAACGACTATCTTTTTACTTAAAATTGATGAAATGAAAATGGTTTTTAAAGGAGATTATCAGCTTTCCACTGATATAAATTATTCTTTACTTTGAATTTAATAAGCAATTATTATTCATTTTCTATTCAAATTACGACTAAAGTACAAATTGATAGGTTGATTGAAAAAAATCTATGGATTTCAAATGGTATCACATTTCTTGAATCCAAAACATGCATCACATTCTATGCTTCACATACTATAGGATTAAAAAAAGGAAAATTGAATTTCATGAAGTTTTGACCAAGTTAAGGTGGTCAGACATACGAGTTTTTATATTTTTTAAAAAGTTGTAATAAAAAATTCATAATTAATTATTACTTGGAAAAAAATTACAAAAAAATATGCATCACATCAAGGCATGAGTCCTCTACTTATATCTAAAATCTTATAAAAAAATATTATCATTTTATTGTGGTTAGGGTGGTTAGACAGACACCTACTTATTTTTTCGCTGAAATTTAAGTACCATTGCATTGAAATTTAAAATTTTCATCAAATAGATTTTTTTTTTAAACAAACCTAGTAGTTTAGAAACTACATTAAATTCGCTACAGATTCTATTCTTATCTATTTTTTAAATAATATAGATAACTTATTCAAATTTTTACGTCAAGTTTCCTAACTCTAATTTTTCTGAATTTTTTGCCACTTAAGGGCCTATTTTTTCCATGATGATCTTGCACATACCCTTTTTCAGCTTGATGCATCCTAGAAACATGTTTAAATTAAAAATCATTTTAAATCCTTGTCATTTGGTTGAAGTTTGGTGTTTAGTTTATTTTCATTGGGAGTTATCTGCTATAAAAAGTAATGTTTGTGCATACTTACATTAATGTGCTTAGGAATTGTACAGGTTGACCCACCTTGGTCTTGCAGATCCAAAAGTGTAGAAGATCTTAGTCTTTGACTGAATCTTGTTAGTTGGCCCAATCCCTCTTTGAGTCTAAGTATAAGAAAGTGGCTAATTCTTTAGGATTCATTGAACTGGTTGATCTAGAGCACCAACAGAATGGCAACTCTACTAGGGACAAAACTTTGAATCTCCAGTTGCAGAATGTTTAGAAGCAGAGTCATATCATTTGCATAGAGTAAGTTATTTTCCATTTTGAACATGTAGTTCAAATATTCAAGGACTTCAAACCTAGAGAAAGAGTTTGTTGTACTGTACCTAAAATTTTCATAATTTGTGGTGCTCTACTAGTGAAAGGAACTGATAAATAAATTTACATGTGAAAGAACTTCATGTTGTTTGAAGTTTTGT
This sequence comes from Sequoia sempervirens, assembly GCA_007258455.2. Lineage (NCBI taxonomy): Eukaryota > Viridiplantae > Streptophyta > Pinopsida > Cupressales > Cupressaceae > Sequoia > Sequoia sempervirens. The sequence continues at coordinate 85,107,909 of VDFB02168118.1, forward strand.
CCTCTACAAGGAGAGGTGGCGAATCTATCAGAAGAACTTGTTGACGATTTAAAGAAAGTTCCAAATGTACAATATTTCCACAATAATTTGCAGTAGCTGTAATACTTATATCTATTCTTCACTCTTGGTTTTCAAGAAATTGTGTGAAAACCATATTGAACATCTTAGGAAAGAAATTTTGTTTCCCTACTAAGTGATTTATCACTAAGAAAGGGAAAGGACAGTGGAACTAAGTTTGTATACTTCTGAATTGTAATTTGCAGTTTATGTATTATGCTAAAAGTATGCTAGTTTTTAAATTTTCCCACTAATAGATGTTAGGCTTAGATGCATTTGAATTATGCATTTTGGTATTCTAAGTTCATGATGGAAGATAGTAATAGTGCAATGAATGATCAATTGTAGAGGTGATATTTGAATTGTGAAAAAAGAATGTCAATATGCTTCAATATATGCATCATAGTATGGTTCCAGATGGAACTATGGTTTATGATCAATCCCAACTAGATTGTCCAAGAATTTTCAACACTAGAAGGTATAGTGCCATCAATTTCAGTGGCATTAATGGTTACCCAAATGACATTTCAGTTAAGGTTAGAAATAAGTTACCAAGATTCATTGGTGATAAGTCTTAATTAACAAATAGACATCTCCTAGAATTCAGTAATGTAATGGATGATTATGAGGTTGATTATGAGGTTCTGGTCATTAGACTATTTTTTCAGTTTTTAAGAGAAGATGCAAGGGATTGGTTCTCCTATCTACCAGCTTCCTCCATTCATTCATTCAAATGGCCATAGACTTTGAGAAAAAATTGAGATATTCAATTATGAAAGGACATAGGGTTGTGAGTGTTGGCCATCCTAGTACACCCCATGCAAATAGAAGTCATGGATTAGATAATAGAAGTGCTTGTTAGGAAGGTAATGTTGTTGCTTTGATTTCTCTATCAGTATAATTTGTAGACGCTAATGAGCTCCATGTTAAATGTCATCACAATTTCAGCAATGATGATCAAACAAATGTTGTTCAGGGATTGTCTAAAATGAAGAGACATGAAGGAGAATCAACACATGATCTATTCTCAAGGTTTTTGGATGCCTTATGGAAAGTCCCTATAAATTTTAGACCTAAGGAGTCAGTGTGCATTGATCTGTTTTGTAAAACTATGAGGGTGGGTTCAGTACTTTTCCAAAGAGGTTGAAGCCTCACAGTATGATAAAAATACTTGATTGGATGAAGGTTATTGAGGGATCCTGATTTACTTATGCACAAAATGTGGTGGCTCAAAATAAAGATCACAACTGTCTGATTGAAGAAAATCTTAACATCATACACAAGAATGAAAAGAGCGTATTAGGAAATGAAGATATGTGTTGTATGAATGATGACGTTGATTATAATCAGATCACAATCAACACATGCGCAGATCCTTGTAGCAGTGATGAAGAGGAAGATACATGGTATGATGAGAAAATAGATATGCATGCAATTTTTGGTTGCAATATGTTGTGTCATGATGAAATGAAATAGATGCAAGACATCATTCAATGTCCAGTTTTGGTTAGTCAAAATAAGGCTAATGTTGATGACATTTCCTCACAAATCAGTGACCAAGACATTGAAGATATAACTTCAAGCACTCCCTCTGAAGGATTTGAGCATGGTTTATGTAGTGATGAATCTTCTTGTGATGAGGATGTGGATGACAGCCAAACTAATTGCTCTTCTGATGATTACGAATGGTCCTATAAGGACGATACAAATGTACTTTCTTCACATGAAGATTGTAATGACATGAAGGCTCATGAAATCACTTGTCCCAAAGTTAATGATCCAATTGCATTTGATGAAATCTTGGAATGTAATTTGGGTTTGACATCGATGGAGTATGTTAGTTCTATTAGTGACGAAGAATTTGAATACAAGAATATGTGTGTTCAATTTTCTGATCATGAACATAGAGTTGAAAATGATGAAAATATTGATGAATGTGTTTATGTCTTTGTTGTTCATGACTGTTTATATGAAACAGAGATGGAAGTGTCATTTATACATGAAAAGGATGATGAGGTGTGCATTGACGAAGGAAGGAATTCAATTATTTTGAATGATCAAGTTATGCACTATGATAGTCACATGGATCTAGGATCAGCTGTATTACCCATTGACATTGCAAAAACAATGGACATGTTTATGGTGGGAGCCATCTATTCACATTGTAGGGGCATGCTGATTTGCAAGCAGCTCTAGAGATTTCACTACAAACATAGATGGTGATGGGGGATGCCACGAATACAAGATATGTCCAAAATGGATTTGTTGAAAATATTTCAACATTGAAATGCCATGATTCAAATAGAGGGAAATGAATAAATGAACGCCATCTTGTCTAGTTGTTGGCATATGGATTGTGGAGAGAAGGAGGGGAAATTATGAAATGACAGAGGAAACTCCATCAGGATGCACAACATGGAGTAAATGGGCACCTATCAAAGAAAAAGAATGATGAGTTACATTTGAACTCTCTACACAAAAGAAGATCGAACCAGAGGAGCCAAAGCATGTGAACTATTTTGTTTTACATATCCCTAAAGCAAATGTAATATGAGAAAATGCATGAAGTGCATCACATGAATAAAATAGGTATGTTCTAAGGCTTAGGAACCGTTTAGAAAATGAAACCAGTTGGAAGGTAGCCCATGCGTAATAGAGGCTGGAGTCACCATGCGCCATGAATTCCATTGTTGGTGAATGGATTAAGCCGATATATATAAAATGATTGTTGAAAATGCTTGAGAAACTCAAAAGAAAATGCATCTAGTAGATTTATAGTGGGTTGATGCCTAGATGGAGGCACACAATTGAGAAGATTTTGATGTCGCCATAACAAGAGATGGAGTTGGAAGATGAACACAAAGAGAAACTAGGGAAACAAGGGAAAGAAAAGTGATCAATGGTGGACAAAAGAAGATGAAATGTAGCCTCATCTAAAGCATTCCTCGCCAGACCACAGGATAAAAAAGCATACTCATTAATTCTTATGTGATGCACAAAATTGTGCCAAGTGGCTGGCGGGCCCCAAAATGTTTGAAGGCACGAGTATACTTGAATATGACCGATGGTATAATTTCTTTGAAATGCTCTCATTTGATGAACATTTAAAGGGATTAATACATGCTTGATGAAATTTATATGAAGGAGGGAGATCAAATCTCATGCCTTCCTCGCTAGCTCGCAAATAAAAAATATGCACCCTTTAATTCCTGTGTGATGACTGAAATGTTGACATGTGGCATGTGGGCTCGAGTGGGATGTTCAATGGATGGGTGAGGAAATCAAAGGGCCCAACGGTGCAACCCATTAAGAACTTTCATTTTCTTTAAAAAAATAAAAGCAAAAAATTTATAAATTAAAGCATCCAGGCCAATGATTTTTATTTAAAAAGAAAAATGTTTTAAAAGGGAGAAAATATCCAATGTCGATGGGTAAAATATTTTACCCTATGCAATTTATTATTTGAATAGAAAATGTTCAATTGCGAGGTGCAAATATTGCAATATGGGGTAAAGTTTTACCCAGGAAAATGTAAATCTCTTAAAAGCCTTTTGATTTCAAATGAAACATTTAAAAGGGAAAATATAAATGGTGGGCCCAAGACTTTGAAGGTAGATTTTAAATATCCATTTCAAGCTCTCCACTGATTTAAAAGGATGACATTTTATTTTATGGAGGGGTATGTGTAGGGTCATCATGGAAAAAATAGGTCCTTAAGTGGTGAAAAATTCAGAAAAATCAGAGTTAGGCAACTTGACATAAAAATTTGAATAAGTTATCTATTTTTTTTCAAAAATATGTAAAAATAGAATCTTTAGAAATTTGAATGTAGTTTCTAAACTACTAGGTTTTTTTTTTTTTTTAAATCTATTTGGTGAAAATTTGAAATTTCAATGTAGTAGTACTTAAATTTCAAGGAAAAATAGGAAGTAGGTGTATGTCTAACGTCCTTAACCACAATAAAATGATAAAAAAAATTATAATATTTTTTATATAAGTAGAGGACTCATGTCTTGATGTGATGCATATTTTTTTGTAATTTTTTCCAAGTAAATAATTAATTATGAATTTTTTATTACAACTTTTAAAAAATATAAAAAATTGTATGTCTGACCACCTTAACTTGGTCAAAACTTCATGAAATTCAATTTTTTTTCTAATCCTATAGTATGCAAAGCATAGAATCTGATGCATGTTTCAGATTTTAAAAATGTGATACCATTTGAGAGCTATAGATTTTTTTCAGTCAGCCTATCAATCAGGACTTTAGTCATAATTCAAATAGAAAATGAATAATAACTACTTATTAAATTCAAAGTAAAGCATAAATTATATTGGTGGAAAGCTGAAAATCTCCTTTAAAAACCCTTTTCATTTCATTAATTTTGGGTTAAAAAAAGTCATTAGCCACATACCCTACAAATACCTATCATATTGCCACCTTTTCGCTCATCATGATCCTGCACATACCTTACTATGTGAAGCATAGAATGTGAGACATGTTTCAGATTCACAAATGTGATACTGTTTGCAAGCTATAGATGTTTCTCAATCAACCTATCAATCATGACTTTATTCATAATTCAAATAGAAAATATATAATAATTACTTATTAAATTCAAAGTAAAGAAAAATTTATATTGGTGGAAAGCTGAGAATCTCCTTTAAAAACCCCTTTTTGTTTCATCAATTGTGGGTAGAAAAAGGTCATCAACCACATACCCTACACATACCCATCATATCACCACTTTTTGTCCCATCATGATCCTGTACATACCCATAGGTAGAAAGTGAATTACACAGGTGGATGCCTTTCTTTTGATGGGGCAATTATTTTGAAAAGTTGTTGGGGGAATATTTTAAGTGAAAGCCCCAAGTGAAATATGTGAGGCTTTGAAAAAAAGACAATATTTTAAAGTGGGTAATATTTTAAAGTGTACGGGTAAAGCGAGTATGCAACCCTAGCAAATAATGAGCAAGAATATGAATATAGAAGCTTTCATAGGGAAATATTTTGAATTGTTGCGTGAAATGAAATGAAAATTCCTTACATGGGAATATTTTTTGTTGAGAAACAACTTGAGACAAAGGCATAATTGGAGGAAAAAGTTTGTTGCTAAAGAGAGATGAGAAAATCTTTGCAATTTGTTTATCAATGGGAATGGAGTTGCTAAATTGCATCTGTATATTTTCTTTAGGAGCCTTCTATTCTTCTATATCTACTTTTCTTGTCTCATTGTTCTGGGGTTCTAAATTCTTGTATGGGGCTAGGTAGATAGAAATGTTGAGTTCTGAGTTATAGTTTGATTTTGAAAGCTGTAAATTCTGATTTCATGAGCAAATATCAACTAGTTTGTGCAAATAAACCATCAATGTCTTGAAAGTGTCTCCACATTCATGAGTTTCTTCAAATTGTCTCCATATTTATGCACATTTAGTCATATGAATTCAATAATATAGAGTGGCTTTGAGTTTTTCATCTCAAATTTCGTGAGATTATTTTATCTATTTATGGTTTAGTTTCAATGAAATAGTTAAAATAATTTAAGTAGCTAATTGGGATTGAAGTGTGCAGGTTGGATCTATAAGAAGAATTTGATTGATAACAAAAGAGGATATGTTAGTTTAATACATTAGCAATTTGAATCCAATGGTTGAAGTATGTTTGTTGATGAAGTCAACTTATGCATTTGACTCCATGGCCCAGAATTAGTCACTGGTCTATTATTCAGCTTGATGCAACTCAAAAATATGTTTAAATTCAAAATCATTTTAAATCCCTGCTATTTGGTTGAAGTTTGGTGTTCAGTTTTGCCTCCTAATTGCTAAGTGTTGAAATACTAAGAATTTAGCCAGATTTAAGGTTGTCAATGCTTTTCTTAGTTTCTTTTCATTGGGAGTTGTTTGCTATATAAATTAATGTATGTGCGTAGTTACATTAAAGTGTTTAGGAATTGTATAGGTTGACCCACATTGATCCTGCAGAGCTAGAAGTCCAGAAGATCTTAGTCTTTGAATGAATCTTGTTAGTTGGCCCAATCCCTCTTCGAGTATAAGTATAAGAAAGTGGTTAATTCTTTAGGATTCATTGAACTAGTTCATTTGGAACACCAATAGAATGATGACTCTATTGGGGAAAAAACCTTGAATCTCTAGTTGCAGACTATTTATAAGTAAATTCATATCATTTGCATGGAGTCAATTAATTTCCATTATGAACATGTGGTTCAAATATTGAAGGATTTCAAACCTAGAGAAAGACTTTGTTGCAGTGTACCCAAAAATTTCATAATTTGTGGTGCTCTATCGGTGAAAGGAACTCAAAAATAAATTACCATGTGGAAGAGATTCATGCTATTTGAAGTCCAGTCCTCTACAAATAAAGGTGGCGACTCTGTCAAAAGAACCTGTTGAATATTTGAATAAAGGTCCAAATCTACAATATTTCTAGAATAATTTGTAGCACCTACAATGTTTCTAGGTATTGTTCACTCTTGGTTTTCAAGAAATTGGGTAAAAGACATATTTGAACATCTTAGGAAAGAAATTTTGTTTCCCTATTAATTGATTTAGCACTAAGAAATGGAAAGGACAATAGAATTAAGTTTGCATACTTCTGAATTGTAATTTGCAGCTTATGTATTATGCTGAAAGAAAGCTAGTTCTTAAATTTTCCCACTAAATAGATTTTAGGCTTAGATGGATTTGAACTATGCATTGTGGTATTCTAAGTTCATGATGGAACATAGAAATAGGGAAATGAATGATCAATTTTAGAGGTGATATTTGAATTGTGGAAAAGGCATGTCAATATGCTTCAATATAGGCATCCTGGTATGGTTTTTAATGGAACCATGGTTTGTGATCAATCCCAGCTAGATTGGCCAAGAATTTTTAGCACTGGAAGGTACAAAGCCATAAATTTTAGTGGTATTAGTGGTTACCCAAATGAAATTTTAGCTAAGGTTAGAAATAAGTTACCAAGATTCATTGGTGACAAGTTTGAATCAACAAATAGACATCTCCTAGAATTAAGTAATGTAATGGATGATTATGAGGTTGATTACAACGATGTGATCATGAAATAATTTGTTCATTCCTTAAGAGAAGATGCAAGAGATTGGTTCTCCTATCTTTTAGCTTCCTCCATTCATTCATGGGAAGAGTTTAAGGCAGTCTTCATGGAGCAATTTGGAGAAAGGATTGACCCTGTTTTGATAATGAAAAGGTTCATGAACATGGAGAAAGGAAAGGATGAGTTAGTCTGATCTTTCAACCTCATATTTTCAAAGATCATAAGAGAGATTCCTAAAGACATAAGACTAAATAATTTTGAATGTTCTTTCCAGCCGTTTACTCAGGTGGGAATACCAAGATTTGTCTTAACTATAATGGGGGGGGTGGGGGGCGGATCTTGGTCTTGCCAACAACCTCAACTCTATCCAACAACTTCAAGCTCCCAAGCATTGGGGTTCACCGTTTAGCCTAGGTATGCTTGAAGTTGGCGTCGGGCTCCCTGATAGCCAAAGGGAGAGGCCGCTGTAGGACTATCCACGGGTGGCGTTCACCACCTACCACCCTGCAGGGGAGTCATGTTCGCCCTACAGCTATTCAGAGATTAGGCAGGATTGGAACCTGCACTCCTACTTCTTAGCGGAGCCCACTGACTGGCTAATCTAGATCAAGAAGTTAGATTACCGGTTTGGTCATGTATTTACGAGCATTTCACAAGTCGATGAGCTTCTTATTAAGAGATAAAGAGCCCGCAACCTTGCACCAAGCATATCAAATAGCCATAGAAATTGAGAACAATTTGAGATATTCAATGATGAAAGGACATAGGGTTGTGAGCGATGTCCATCCTAGTACACCTCATGCAGATAGAAGTCATGGATTAGATAATATAAGTGCTTGTCAAGATGGCAATGTTGTTGCTCTAATTTATTTTTCATCACAATCTATAGATCCTAATGAGCTCCATATTAAATGTCATCAAAATTTGAGCAATGTTGATCAAAAATATGTTGTTGAAGGATTGTCTAAAATGAAGAGACACGAAGGAGAATCAACACGTGATCTATTATCAAGGTCTTTGGATGCCTTGTGGAAAGTCCCTATAAATTTCAGACCTAAGGAGTTAGTGTGTGTTGATTTGTTTTGTGAAATCTATGAGTGTGGGATGAGAAATTTTCCAAAGAGGTTGAAGCCTCATAGTTTGGATCAAGTACTTGATTGGATAAAGGTTATTGAGGGAGCCTATCTTACTTATGCACAGAATGTGGTGACTCAAAATAAAGATAACAACTATCTTATTCAACAAAATTAGAACATGATGCACAAGAATGAAAAGAGTGTATCAAAAAATGAAGATATGTGTTGTATGAATGAGGATGTTGATTGTAATCAGCTCACAATCAACACTTGTGTAGATCCTTGAAGTAGAGATGAAGAGGAAGATACATGGTATGATGAGAAAATAGATATGCATGAAATTTTTTTTTGCAATATGTTGTGTGATTATGAAATGAAAGAGATGCGAGGCATCATTCCATCTCTGGTTTGGGTTAGTGAAAATAAGGCTAATATTGATGACATCTCTTCACAAATTAGTCACCAAGACATTGAAGATATAAGTTCAAGCACTCCCTTTGAAGGATCTGAGCATGCTTTATGTAGTGATGAGGATGCGGATGGCAGCCAAACTGATTGCTCTTGTGATGATTATGAATGCTCCTATAAGGATGATATCGAGGTAATTTCTTCACATGAAGATTGCAATGACATTAGTGTTCATTAAATCACTTGTCCCCAAGAGAATGATCCAATTGCATTTTATAAAAACTTGGAATGTAATTTGGGTTTGACATCAATGGAGCATTGTAGTTGTGTTAGTGATGAATAATTTGAAGACAAGTATGTGTGTGTTCAATTTGATAATCATGAACATAGAGCTGGAAATTATAAAAATGTTGATGAATGTGTTTATGTCTTTGTTGTTCATGACTGTTTATATGAAAAAGAGACGGAAATGCCATCTATACATGAAAAGGATGATGAGGTGCACATTAATGAAGGAATGAATTCAATTTTGAATGATCAAGTTACACATTATTATAGTCGCATGGATCTAGGATCAGCCTTATTGCCCATTGACATTGCAAAACCTTCCAATCAATGTGAGGAGCAGCCATATGGTGCAAGTGACAATGGATGTGAGGTTAGTCAGTATGAGATTGAATATGGGTCTTTCTTTGATGATCTCTCTTGTCTTCATGGCATGCAAGAGGATATGTTTGTTTTAAATAAGGGATGCTTTAATGCGAAAGAAAATGAAGAGTCTAGCTTTATTGCTAATCAACAATTTTGAGATAACAGTGAGTCTTTAGCACATAGAATAGTATGCTAATTAGTTGAATGTGCACATGAGATTGCTATTGGACATGAGATTCTTTTCGCTGACCCTATTAATCTTGAAAGTGATAGCGCTCAAAATGATTCAAACACTGAACACATTATGAAAAATCATGGTGAGATTACTGGCTTAGGCTTGAATTTTGAATTGTCTGAATCTTTGTTTGAAACATTCCATACGAGCTTGCATAGTGATCTCAAGATTACACATAAAATAGGATTTGTTGAAAGCAGTTGTAGATAATACAAATCGATGTGTTTATGGTAGAAGCCATCGATCCATATTGCAGGGGCACGCTGATTTGCAAGGTAATCCAAAGATTTCAATGAAAACATAGATGGTGATGGGGGACACCACGAATATAGGATATGTCCAAAATCGATTTGTTGAAAATATTTCAACATTTAAATGCCACCATTCAAATAGAGGGCAGCAACTAAATGAATGCCATCTTGTCTAGTTGTTGGCATATCAACTATGGATTGAAGGAGGGGCTAGTCTGAAATGGCAAAGGAAACTCCAACAGGATGTGTAGCATGGAGTAAATGGGAACCCATCAAAGCAGAAGACTGATGAGTTATGTTTGAACTGTCTACACAAAAGAAGATCAAACCAAAGGAGTCAAATCATGTGAACTGTTTGGGTTTACATATCCTAAAAGCAAATTTAATACGATGGAATGCATGAAGTGCAACAGATGCATAAAATAGGTACGTTGAAACGCTTCAGGAACCTTTTAGCAAATGAAACCAGTTGGAAGGAAGCCCATGTGTAGTAGAGGCTAGAGTTACCACACACAATGAATGCCATTATTGGTGAATGGCTTAAGCCTATAAATATAAAATTATTGTTGAAAATGATTTAGAAACTCAAATGCATATGTAGTTGGCAGATTTACAATGGGTCGACACCTAGATTGAGGCACACAATTGAGAAGATTTTGATGCTGCCATAACAAGAAATGGAGCTGGAAGATGAATGCAAAGAAAAATTAGGGCAACATGGGAAGGAAAAGTGATCAATGGTGGAGAAAAGAAGATGAAATGTAGCCTCATCTCAACTGTTCCTCGCTAGATTGTAGGATAAAAATGCATGCTCATTAACTCTTGCGTGATGTGCGAAATTGTGCCACATGACTGGTAGATCCCAGAAAGTTTGAAGGCATGAGTATACTTTAATATGACCGATGGTTTGATTTCTTTTAAATTTTTCCATTTGCTAAAAATTTAAATGGATTAATATATGCTCGATGAAAGTTAGGTGAACCAGGGAGATCAAATCCTGTGCCTTCCCCGCTACCTCGCAGATACAAAATATGCACTGTTTGATTCCTATGTGATCATTGAAATGTTGACATGTGGCATGTGGGCCCGAGTGGGGTCTTCAATGCATGGGTGAGGAAATAAAATTTCCCAATGGTTCAACCCATTAAGAGCTTTCATTTTCTTTTAAAATATAAAAGAAAAAAATTTATAAATTAAAGCATGGGCCGATAATTTTGTTTTTTAAAAAGGAAAATGTTTTAAAAGGGAGAAAAGCTCCAAGGTGGATGGGTAAAATATTTTACCCTATGCAATTTATTATTTGAAAATAAAATGTTCAATTATGAGGTGAAAATATTGAAATATGGGGTAATGTTTTACCCAAAAAAATGTAAATCTCTTAAAAACCTTTTAGAAACATTTAAAGGGGCAAATATAAATGGTGGGCCTAAGATTCCCTGAGATTTTGAAGGTAGATTTTAGATAAACATTCGAAGCTCTCCACTGATTTAAAAGGATGGAATTTTTTTATGGAGGTAGAAAGTGACTTGCACAGGTGAATTCCTTTCTTTTGATTGGGAAATTATTTTGAAAGAGTTGTTCGGGAAATATTTTAAGTGAAATCCTTAGGTCAAATATGTAAGGCTTTTAAAAAAATACAAAATATTCTTAAGTGGGTAAGATTTTAAAGTGCACAGGTAAAGCGAGTATGCAAATCTAACAAATAATGAATAGGAGTATGAATACAAAATCTTTCAGAGGGAGATATTTTGAACTGTTGGGTGAAATGGAATGAAAATTCCTCACATGGGAAATTTTTTTGTTGAGGAACAACTTGAGAAAAAGGAAGAATTGGAGGAAAACGTTTGTTGCTAAAGAGAGATGAGAGAAGCTTTACAATTTTATGATCAACGACAATGGAGATGCTAGATGGCATCTGTAGACTTTCTTCTAGAGCCTTCTATTCTTCTATATCTTCTTTTCTTCTCTCATTGTTCTAGGGTTCTAAATTCTTGTATGGGGTTGGGTAGATAGAAATGTTCAGTTCTAAGTTACAATTTGAGTCTATAAGCTATAAATTTGGATTTCATGAGAAAATATTAGCAACTTTGTGCAAATAAATCATCAATGTATTCAAAGTGTCTCGACATTCATGAATGTCTTAAAATTATCTCCATATTTGCACACATTTAGTCATATGAATTCAATAATACAGATTACCTTTGAGTTTGTCATCTCAATTTTTATGAGATTGTTTTATCTTTTTATGGTTCTAGTTTAATGAAATAGTTAAAATACATTGAGTAGATAATTGTGATAATTGTGATCAAAGTGTGCAGGTTGGATCTATAAGAAGAATTTGATTGATAACATAAGAGGATATGTTAGTGCAATACATTAGCAATTTGAATCCAATGCTTGAAGTTTGTTTGTTGATGAATTCACCTTATGAATTTGACTCTATGGCCCAAAATTAGGCACTGGTCTATTGTTCAACTTGATGCATCTCAAAAACATGTTTAAATTCAAAGTAATTTTAAATCCCTATTGCCTGGTTGAAGTTTGGTGTTAACTTCTCCCTCCCAATTACCGAGTAAGTGTTGACATACTAAGAATTTAGCCAGATTTGAGGTTGTCAATGCTTTTCTTAGTTTCTTTTCATTGGGAGTTATCTGCTATAAAAAGCAATGCCTATGCATAGTTACATTAAAGTGTTTAGGAATTGTATAGGTTGACCCACATTGGTCCTGTAGAGCCAGAAGTGAAGAAGATCTTAGTCTTTGACTGAATCTTATCAGTTGGCCCAATCCCTCTTTGAGTCTAAGAATAAGAAAGTGGTTAATTCTTTAGGATTCATTTAACTAGTTCATTTGGAGCACCAACATAATGATGACTCTATTGGGGAAAAAACCTTGAATCTCCAGTTGCAAACTATTTAGAAGCAGAGTCATATGATTTGCATAGAGTTAGTTATTTGCCATTCTGAACATGTGGTTCAAATATTGAATGATTTCAAACCTAGAGAAAGACTTTGTTGTAGTGTACCTAAAAATGTCATAATTTGTGGTGCTCTATTGGTGAAAGGAACTCAGAAATAAATTTACATGTGAAAGAAATTCATGATGTTTGAAGTTCAATCCTCTACAAAGAGAGGTGGCGACTTTGTCAGAAGAACCTGTTGAAGATTTAAAGAAAGTTCTAGATCTACAATATTTTCAGAATAATTTGCAGCACCTACAACATTTCCAGGTATTCTTCACTCTTGGTTTTCAAGAAATTATGTGAAAAACATATTTGAACGTCTTAGGAAAGAAATTGTGTTTCCCTATTAAGTGATTTAGCACTAAGAAAGGGAAAGGATAGTAGAATTAAGTTTGCATTCTTCTGAATTGTAATTTGTAGGTTATGTATTATGTTGAAAGTATGCTAGTTTTTAAATTTTCCCACTAAACGGATCTTAGGCTTAGATGCATTTGAATTATTCATTTTGGTATTCTAAGTTCATGATGGAAGAGAGAAATAGGGAAATGAATGATTAATTGTAGAGGTGATATTTGAATTTTCAAAAAAGGCTGTCAATATGCTTCAATATATGCATCCTAGTATGGTTCCAAATGGACTTATGGTTTGTGATCAGTCCTAGCCAGATTGTCAAAGAATTTTCAGCAATGGAAGGTACAAAGCCATTAATTTCAGTGGCATCAGTGGTCATCCAAATTAAATTTCAGCTAAGGGCATAAATAATTTACCAAGATTCATTGGTGATTAGTCTTAATCAGCAAATAGACATCTCCTAGAATTCAACAATGTAATGGATGATTATGAGGTTGATTACAAGGATGTGATCTTGAGACTATTTTTTCAGTCCTTAAGAGAGGAGCAAGGGATTGGTTCTCCTATTTTCCAACTTCCTCCATTCATTCATGGGAAGAGTTTAAGGCAATGATCATGGAGAAATTTGGAGAAATGATTGACCCTATTTTGATAAGGAAAAGTCTCATGAACATGGATAAAGGAAAAGATGAGATAGTCCAATATTTTAACCTCAAATTTTAAAAGATCATAAGAGAGATTCCTAAAGACATAAGACCAAATGATGTTGAATGTTTGGTCATGTACTTAGGAGCATTTGACAAAAAGATGAGTTTCTTATTAAGAGACAAAGAGCCCACAACCTTGCACCAAGCATATCAAATGGCCATAGACATTGAGAGCAATTTGAGATATTCAATGATGAAAGGACATAGGGATGTGAGTGTTGGCCATCCTGGTACACCTTATGTAGATAGAAGTCATGGATCAGATAATAGAAGTGCTTGTCAAGATGTTAATGTTGTTGCTCTAATTTCCCAATCATGAAAATTTGTAGATCCTAATAAGCTCTATGTTAAATGTCATCAAAATTTGAGCAATGTTGATCAAAAATTTTTGTTCAAGGATTGTCTAAAATGAAGAGACACGGAGGAGAATCAACACATGGTCTATTTTTAAGGTTTTTGGATTCCTTGTGTAATGTCCCTATAAATTTTAGACCTAAGGAGTGAGTGTGCATTGATCTTTTTTGTGAAATCTATGGGTTTGGGCTGAGTACTTTGCGAAAGAGGTTGAAGCCTCACAGATTGGATCAATTACTTGATTGGATAAAGGTTATTAAGGCAGCCCGACTTATGTAAAAAATGTGGTGACTCATAATAAATATAGCAGATACCTTATTGAAGAAAATCAGAACATGATACAAAAAAATGAAAAGAGTGTATTAGAAAATGAAGATATGTGTTGTATGAATGAGGATGTTGATTGAAATCAGCTCACAATCAACACATGTGCAATCCTTGCAGCACTGATGAAGAGGAAGATACATGGTATGATGAGGAAATAGATTTGCATGAAATTTTTTCTTGCAATATGTTGTATGATGAAGAAATGAAAGAGATGCAAGAAATCATTCCATGTCCACTTTTGGTTAGTGAAACTAAAGCTAATTTTGATGACATCTACTCACAAATTAGTGACCAAGACATTGAAGATAGAAGGTCAAGCACTCTGTTTGAAGGATCTGAGCATGGTTTATGTAGTGATGAGTCTTCTTGTGATGAGGATGTGGATGACAACCAAACTGATTGCTCTTCTAGTGATTTTGAATGCTCCTATAAGGATGGTATAGAGGTACTTTCTTAACATGAAGATTGCAATGACATGAATGCTCATGAAATCACTTGTCGACAAGTGAATGATTCAATTGCATTTGATGCAAACTTGGAATGTAATTCAAGTTTGACATCAATGGAGCATGTTAGTTTTGATAGTGATGAAGAATTGGAAGACAAGCACATGTGTGTTCAATTTGCTAATCATGAACATAGAGCTAGAAATGATGAAAATGTTGATTAATGTGTTTATGTCTTTGTTGTTCATGACATTTATAATAAAAAGAGATGCAAATGTCATCTATACATGAAAAGGATGATGTTGTGCACATTGATGAAGGGAGGAATTCAATTTTGAATGATCAAGTCATACTTTGTGATAGTCACATGGACCTAGGATTAGTCTTATTACCCATTGACATTGCAAAATGTTTTGATCAATGTGAGGAGAAGTCGTATGGTGCAAGTGACAATGGATGTGAGGTCAGTCAATATGAGATTGAATAGGGGGTATTTCTTTGATGATCTATCTTGTCTTCGTGGTATGAAAGTGGATAT
Organism: Sequoia sempervirens; assembly: GCA_007258455.2. Classification (NCBI taxonomy): domain Eukaryota; kingdom Viridiplantae; phylum Streptophyta; class Pinopsida; order Cupressales; family Cupressaceae; genus Sequoia; species Sequoia sempervirens. Next base: position 85,123,346 of record VDFB02168118.1, read on the forward strand.
GTTTTTTTATCAATAAAGGATGCTTTAATGTGAAAGAAAATGAAGAGTCTAGCTTTATTGGTGATAAACAATTTTTAGATAATAGTGAGTTTTTGGAAAATTGAACAATATGCTTATCAGCTGAATGTGCACATGAGATTGCTAGTGTACATGGGAGTCTTTTTGTTGACCCTGTTAATCTTGAAACTTATAGCACTCAAAATAATTCATATAGTAAAGACATTATGAAAAATCAAGGTGAAATTCTTGGCTTAAGCTTGAATTGTGAATTGTATGAATCTTTGTTTGAAACATTCCATATGAACTGGCATAGTGATCTCAATAATTCATTTGGCATTATGTGGAAGCTTGAGATAGAGAAAATTTCTTACGTCATGGATGCTGACATTTTTGTTGAATGTCATGATTTGAATGAAGATGAAAATAATTTTGGTGTTGATAAATCTGATTTTCAAAATCTTGATACGCCTGACAATGTGTTTGGGCTATGGTGTTTGGATGATGGAAAACCAACTTGTGATGTAGTTTAGCTAGAGGGGTTGCAGATGTGTGAGCAATCTCTACACTCATAATGATCATGCTTAGATGAGATTTGTCAGGCTTTCAAAAAGTGAAGCTAGAGGGTTTTGGCAATTTTCTGTTGTTTGAAAACTTTTAGTTTTGCAAAGTTACATCCCATTTGAGCTTGCCTCTAAGTCCCTCAAAATTTTTAGGCCCATTCAGAGTCTCTAAGTGCTAAAAATTAACCCTAAAGATTTTACTAGGATTTTTGAAACTTAAAATTTTAATATATCTCAAATGACAAATGGTATTGAAGTGATTTCTTCACCATTGACTTCAATTTACCATTCTAGAGGGTTGTGCAAGATTTCATGTCCAACTATACATAAATTCAAACTTACTAAAATAGTAACCCTACCAAATTTATCCCTTATTGAAAAGAAACAACATTTTTTTTAGGTGATGCAAGATTTCTCTTACACCCTAGATGCTCTTACATCATATTATTTTCATCACCCCTCAAGGTGATTGCATTCCAAAGTCATACCAACTGTTGTTCCCTTGTACTAACAACATTGTTGAGTACAAGCCCTAATGACAGGTCTAAGGATAGCAGTTCAGTGGAAGATACAAGAGATGAAAGTCTATGGATACTCACAACTAGTTATCAACCAAGTCAGTCACGACTATCAAACTAAGGATGATAGGCTCACTCCTTACAAAGATATATTAGAAAGTCTCAAGGACCTTTTCATAGATATAAATTTTGAGCAAATTCCTCACATAAACAATAGAGAAACAAATGCAATGGTGACAATTAGATCATTGTTATACATACCGAACAACATCCTTCAATGTGAATTCTTGGTAGAACAACTTCTCATACCAACTTTCAAAATCCCTCAATATGAATTCGCATGTGTCATTGTTGGTCCTAAATCCCCATGGTATCATGACATATTTACATACCTAAGCAGAGGAACCCTCCCACCCACTATCACCTCAAACCTTAAAAAGACATTTGTCAAGAAGGCATCCTAATTCATTATCCTAGGTGATACCCTTTATTGTCGAAGCATCAAAGGGAAATTACTACAATGTCTTAACCAAGAGGAAGCCTTGACTGCTTTAACAAAAGTAGACAATGGAATATGTGGTTTCCATTCTAGTTGTATGACTTTAGCTAAGAAACTATTGAGGGCGAGGTACTACTGGCCAACCATGGAAAGACAAGCTCATCAATATGTGCAAAAGTGTGTCTAGTGCTAATAGCATGGAGATTTGATTCATGCTCAATCTTAGGAATTGCAACCAATGATCACACCTTGGCCTTTTCCATAGTGGGGACTTGACCTCATAAGAAAATTCACTCCAACCTCATCCAATGGCCATAAGTTTATCATAACAGCCACTGAGTACTTTACCAAGTGGGTTGAAGCCATTCCTATGACCTACATAATGGGGAAGAAAATTTCCAAGTTTATCCTGAACTACGTAATCTACCATTATGGTGTTCTACAAACCCTCATCTTAGACAATGGAACAAATATCAAGAATCAACATGTGAAAGAGCTATTTCAAAGATTCAACATCTAATACTAATTCTCTACCCCATATTATCCCAAGGAAACGGTCAAGCTAAGGCTACAAACAAAACCATCCTAAAAAGCCTAAAAAAAATGGTCTGTGAAGCTGGCTGCGATTGGAATATGTGGTTGAATCCCACTCTTTGGGCCTATTGAACTAGTATCTACACACCAATAGGTGCAACCCCTTTCTCCCTAGTCTATGGATTAGAATCTATCTTACCTATTGAGGCTGAGCTCCCATCATTGTGAGTGCCACTACAAAACCTGATTACCGATGAAGAATATCAAATATCTCAATTGAATGAGATAGAATTCTTGGATGAGCATTGCCTTGATGCCCTCAATCACTTGTAAGTATACCAAAACCAACTAAAACAAAGCTATAACAAGAAGATCAAATTCCATTTTTTTCTAGATAGGAGATCTTTTCCTAAAACAAAATTAGAAAAATATTCCAAATTAAGATAGGAAAGTTGAGTTGGATTCTAAGTGGTTGGGTCCTTTTGTCATCACAACAAGTTATGGATCAGGAGCATATCAATTGTCAACACCTAAAGGTGAGCCCTTGAATGAACCAAACAACAACTTGCATCTTAAAAATTTGTATTCCTAGTCTTGAAGGGTGTAAAATCTGCAAATATAAAAAAAATCAAAAAATGAGAAAAAGGATTGAAAAAGTAAAGAAAAAGAATCGTCCTCTAGTGAAAACCACATCGACAGTGCTTTGGGAAGGTACCTTGGTTAAAACCTATCAAACAGGTGCCTTGAGTAAATAAAGCACCTCCATATATTCTTTATTTCTTTATCCTATCATTCTTTTCATCACCCTCCATCCATTTCATCATTCATCCTATTTATTCCATCACCCATGGACACATCTCTATCACAGATTGATATTGTAAAGTATCATATCCCCTTTGTACTACTTGGCATATTCCAAAGGTCAGTTTGTCATACCCATATCAAAGTAGTCTATCGCATGTCACACTGGGGGCAATTCAGTACAAATCATATTAGGTTCTTGTATATCCTAAAGGTTATTAGAAAATCCAAAACACATTTATAACATCTTATCAACAAACACCAAAAACATTCATAAAGTCTTATCAGAAAATACCAAAAAAAATCATAAAGTCTTCAAAAACTCCAAAAACATCCAAATTAATGTACAACTAATATCCAAAAACATTCAGAAAATTGTAAAGTCAAAATCCAAAAACATCCAAATCATATGAAAATCCCTAAAAAGGTTGAACATCGAAATTCCAAAAACAATGTCCAATTGTCGAACTATGGGTCTTTGAGCTTTAACGTAGGAAATTCCATCATTGATGCGCCCCGAAGACACCCTGGGTTAGAGCTTTAGGAGTCTGTCATAATAAATTGACATTCCATCAATTTTTCATCTCTCATATTCAATAAGTCAAATCAATCGAGCGACGTGGTCTTTGCATGTATAATGTAGGAAAGGCTTATCTTGGATCATCCCCTAAGACCCCTAGGATAGGTCTTTTAGTTTAGGTTCTTGGTCAAAACTCCCCTTAAATCCTTAAACATCCAAATACATTCAAATACATAAAAGCCCAAAAAAATTCAAATATCAGAAAATAAAAAATCCATATATCCCATAAAACTCCTAAACATCCAAACATCAAAAAACACAAAAACATCTAAAAATTGAAAACACAAAAATGTTAAAAAATCTTCAAAAATCCCTAACAACCTCAAACAACCAAAAACCATAAACATTCACATAAAATTTCAAAAAAAGACCAAAAACATTGAAATATTCCAGAAAAATACAAAATAACCCATCCAATCTCACTTTCACCAACAATAAAATTCCATCCATAATAAATCAATCACAATATTTAACCTTTAGAAAAAAAAAAAATAGAAATAAAGTACAAAAAGTCATAAAGTGAAAACTTAAGTGTCAAAATCTAAAGTCTAAATCATAGGTAAATGCATTAGTGAAGTTTATATCAATGACTTATCATCCGCATCATCATCCTACATCAAACAATCTAATCAACATGTCCTAGGATGTATCCTTCGTACAACTAACATTAGTATTGGACATCACCTTATCCAAAATAAACTGGCAAGAGATATAGATAACACTGACTATTTGTATTTAATCTTTTCTTACAATTTATCTTAGTGAACCATTCTGAGGAACTCTCGATGATATCTAAATAAAAATATTTAGAGAGAAAGTAATGCGACAATAATCATTATCTTTTGTTTGCTGTACTTGTGGGTATTCTTGTAAAATAATCTTTGCACATACTTGATTATTTGTGTAGGAATGATGTTTGGTGTACATTGCTGACTATTGCATATGCTTTGGTCCAATATATTCTAGGCTTCTAACTTACATTACAATAAGGTTTTCATATGTCAAGGTGTGAACAAGATCTATCCTATCTATTTGTAGAGTCAAATTCCATTACACTGGATACATTGTTGTCCTGGTTATCAATACCTTGATGCATCATGTCTATGTGTTATATCAAACAATAAGGACAAAAAATCCCAATCACCAGATTTGAGCAGGTTCTCATCATGCATTTCTCATCACCAACTCTAATGAAGTCTTGTTGGATCATAGAATTGTTGGATCTCTTGAAGGAATCATAGAAATCAATGGTCATTCATCTTATTTCTTCCATCTTCTCTTTCTGCTAACTTGATATCATGACAATCAACAAAACATCATGAATGCATCCACCCTACATCCACAAATCATCAGTATATATACATCTTGCATCATCATAGCATAACCATTTAATACCATAGCTTATCATAGAACACACATTTCATTATCATTATCATAAGCATAACATTTGCATTAACCATCCATACATTCATATGCATACATCATCATAAAATTTCATATAAAATACATAAAAAGAAATGCATCCATATCATTTGCATCTACATCACATAAACATATCATATCATCCCATGGAATATCATGAAAAAGTTAATAAAAGAGAATACAACATTGCATCCATTCCATATCATTACATCGCATATACCGGATAGCATCACATATGATCACATATGATAACATATCACATAGGGATAAGTAAAGTTAACCCATACATGATAAAATATAAGCACAAGCATATCATATCACATAATATGCATCCATACAATCATAAACATGAAATAAGATAAACACATCACATCACATCGAATTTGTATGATATATATATATATAAATCATGACTATCATGGTACAATATTTTAATCAATGTATGTATATCGATCATAAATACAATATCCACTAGGATATCAAAAAGGATCTCATGAATATATATCTATATAAAATAATTGGGAAACAAATCAAAAAGTGTCTCTATACTTGAGCTAGCCTTGATGGTTGCTCCTCTCTCTAGCTTATCTCTCAAGTTGATCTTTTGCTCTGCCATGTGCCCCGGTCCTCTAGGAATAATCAAGCTATCTAAGTGCTATGGGGACATATCTATGATAGTGCATCCTATAGTAGGTTGTCTTAGTCACAACCTCTCCATATAATCTCATAGATACTATTCGTCATTAAGATGTAGCTCTCATCATCTCAAGCTATTGGTGCCACTGGACCTCCTGTGCTAACTACAAATCCATAGTCTATCTGAGCTACCGCTCATGGTCCCACTCTATCATGATAGCCTATACCTGCTGCTGTGCCTAATCCCTCTCAATAGTAATAGGAAAAATCTACTATCAGGCTTGATCTAGCTCACCCATAATGATGTAAACCTTCAAATGTAGCTGTTGAATCTACAAATCTTGAGTATCTAGTGGTGGTGGCTATAGTGGTTGTTCCTACACTAGCTACTACTAAATAAGAGGCTCTTGTGGAGGTCATTGTCCCACTAATGGTTCCTCGAGGATCTTCCCATCCTATCCATCTTGGCCATCTTCTCCCCTACCTTTACCCTTGCCTCTACCCACTCCGCTCCCTCTAGGTCTCCCTTGTGGAGGAGAACCTATTGGATTTGTCAACCTATGAGGGCGTGTGAACCATGCATCATATGTAGGAATTGTATGCACATCTTCCTATCCCTAGTCATAAGCCCATGGTTGGGCAACCAAATTCTAAAAACCCTCAACCACCTCAAGAGCTATGATCATAGGTCCCCACATGGGAACCTCTCATGTTGATCTTGAGAAGATGACCCTATATGCATCATCTACTCTATCTTGCTGCTCACAAAACTAATAAGCCACTATATTTGGAAGATAACACTCTATAATGGTGTGTTCCTAACCCTGCATGTATTAGGTCTGTGTAGCGAAAAAGAGCTATTATAAGTCATCATACCATGTTGGAATTTGAAGCTAGGGTCACCATCTAAAAACTATCATGTCATCGAGCACCTTGTGCTAGTATGGAATCCCAAGCTACCTAGTATGGTGATGTGTAATGGCACCTCTGCATCAAAAAATAGATGGATCATCTAGCTCTACATTGACCATCTAAACAACTGATCAGAGCACAACAATACACTCACAAGCCCAAATGTGAAGCAAAGTAACTCCTATCTTGATTGGTCTGCCATCACAATAGATGAAGTCATGCATATTATGATATAGTGAGGTTAGCATCACTTGCCCCATGCAAACAGTATCCTACTATAGAGCATCCACTACCATGTCAAGCCCCATATTGGGCTAAATCCTCTGCTTCATCGATTAGGAGCAACCAAACAAGAAATAATGGCTGCAACAATCAATCAAAAAGTAGGCACTCGATCTTTGTGCATCTCAAGGTCTATCTAGGAAGTAACTAGAATGAGGTCTTTAATCTACATCACCTCATGGTAGGAATTGTATCTAGCATCAACATCATATATTGTGTGCTTGCCATGTATTGGAAAATGTAGAATCTACCATACATTCTTTAATGTCATCATCACCTCACTAGTGGGAAGGTGGAATGATTAAGTCTCAAATTTCCATCACTTGCACAATGTAGTTATCATAGCTAGATTTTCTTGAACGACAGACATGTATGCAATGTACCATAGGCCAATCTCCCCCAGGTGCTCCTGGTGCAACTCGGATAAATCACCAAGTCTCTCCAAAACTATGGGTTAGTGCTCATGAGACATCAAGGGTGGAATGACCTCCTACACCCATGAAGTGCACAATGTCAAACCTTGAAAAAAATATGACTCAATTTGGAATTTTTGGCTCCAAAATGACAATAGAATCACTATTTATGATAGTGTCATTATAATTCAAATTCTAAACTATGAAGCCCAAGCCATTTCAAATTGAAAATTACAAATCGTGTCACCAGACACATATGCATCATGATTTAAACTATGGAAACCCTAACCCTAATTCTCAAATTGAGAAGTTTGTTGCTATAAACATATGCATCGCAATTTAAAATTGGAAACCCTAATTCTAAATTGTGAATTGCATCGTAATACACATATGCATCTCCAAAATTAATTTTAGCATCACCGATTCTCAAATTAGCTTGTCTATATAGTGACACCGCCAAAGTTTTAAATTCAAAAAGCAATAAATGCATCATAAATTCAAACTTCAAATCAAGTTTCAAGTTACATACCGATGGTCCTATTCCTAAAGCTATTGGAGCTCTTGAATTCAGTTGAAAATGTGTCATGGAAGAACACATTGCACCATTCCTTCAGACGGTTAGAGCTCAATTTGCAAGAACACCTTAAGGTGTGAATGAATAAATGAATTGAAAGTGACCCTTCTTGGCAGATTTATGCTAGAAAATTAGATTTTTTTTCCCTTATTTAACCTCGAAGCTAGGGTTTATCATCATCTTCACCAATGTTTCAAAACTGGAGCTTATTTTTCATTTTTTTTTATATTTTTGGAATATTTCTTGCATCCCGTAGCCTTTCTAGACCACTGGGGCAGCTTTTCACCTTTATTGAGAAATCAACCTAAAATTTAATTTTTTTTCCCAATTTCTTGAGGGGGTAGGGAATACGCTTTATCCTTCAGTAGTGTGGCATCTAAAAATAAAAAATATATGTATATTTTTAATTTGAGTAGCAGTTTTTTCATCCGAAGAGAATCAACATTTGAACCAAAGCTATAGGTACCTCACTTCAAAGAGGGAAAAAATGCAAACACTGAAAAATATCTTGAATGATATCATGCACTCGAATTAGGTATACTAACATCATTTCCTCTTGAAACCCATCCTCCTTTTGCTAAATTAATGAAATTAGCCTCACTAATTAATTAATGGAATCATTTGCATCTATTAACCTAATTTGTAAAAATATGTTAATTCACCCCCTTTCACGCTAACATTTCATCTCATTAAATTATTTAATTTATCTCCCTAAGTCTTCTTATTTAATTAAATAACTCTAAGTTATTTAATTAAATATTGTTTCGCATTTCACCCATTCATTAAATCATTTAATTCAATGAATATAACTTTAATTCTTCTAATTCCCCTAATTGCATGATTAAAATTTTATTTAAATTAGCAATTTTCTAATTAACCTCTTTTCCTCCCACTTGCAATGGAATATTCCCTCCCCTTTTGCACAATTAAACTTTGATTTAATTAGGAAAGTATTATTTCTTCCTCACCCATGAATATTCCAAACAATATTCTATCTCCTCCAATCATTTAAGAAATGGAATATTAAGTTAAACTTGAAACTCCTTGGGAAAGTTAACTTTTGACCTCTTGTACAGTTCAAAAGTTTGCTTGTTTGGAAGGAATGAAAACCCTTGATTAAGTATCATCTTGCACTTTGATCTATTGATGAGAATCCATGATCCATGCCTCCCATTTCCTCCATCATTAATCGTTGATTAACCTTTTTGATCTCAACCCTTCATTTATCATTTTATTTCCTATAAATAGAACACTATTTGGAGACAAGTGGATCCATCTTTTAACATCAAACTTATGCTATTAAAATCACTCAAAATAACACTCATATTTAGCACATATTTAGCATTTTTTTAGTTTAAATTAGTTGCATAATAGCTTAGCTTCCATTAATGGCTTCTACGCATCCATTTAGCTAACTAAATAATTAGATTCTGCATCTTTTAGGATTAAAACTCATTTAGATTAGCTTAGAAATTGCATCTCTGAATCGGTTATCATAAAATCATGGTATATTAACTTTTGCATCATGCTAAATTTAGAAGAAGACATGTTTTCATTCACAAATCACAATAGTTTCATCAATTCTCTTCAATAGAATTGGTTGGAACAAGCTCACTAATCACAAGATTAGGAAAGGGTCAGAGTTCCGCATCAACACAACACCAATTCCAAAATTAGATAAGTTTTAAATAAGTTAGAGCAGACATTTAAATTCTTCCACTATTCATAATGTTTGGTTTCAATAAATGTTTAGTTTAACTTTCATTTGAATGATCTTGTTTAAGGTTGAGTATTAGTGTCTACGTTATGCTACGATTCTTTATGGATCAAGTGTAATTGGAACATACTAATATCCTTGGTTGACAATAACATAGAATTGTTCAATCTTCATTCCCTCCTTTCACATTTCATTATTTCAATTCAAGGTTTAATTACTTGAACAAGGTTCAACCAAGGAAAAGCCCCATTAACAAAATACAAGTTGATGTATGGGGAAAATGGATACCTTTTTAGAGATATCACTCTTTTTCTACCAATCATTCACTAATGTCCTAGGATTCCCAATTGAATTGACTAACAACCTCACAAGGTAAGTCAATTAACAATGAGGAGGACCTATAAGGGGGATTTCTTAACTTTAGAGGGGTTCATCACCAAGAAAATACTTGGAAAACAAAATTTTGGAAAACACACTATGATATGTAAAATGATTTAAAATTAGAAATGTAAGCTAAATGAAAGATGCAAATGATAAAACTAAGCTACACCAAGTTAGGGTATGTGTACCTTATAAGTATAGAGATGTGGAAAGGACTCTAAAAATTCGAAGAAGCTTTCAAAAAGTTCTATGGAGGACTAAGACACCAAAGGTGGCATATTAGTCTCACTACTATTTTTTGAGGAAAATATGGAGTGTTCAGATGCCAAAATATGATCTTCAAAAATATCTAAAAAATATGCTTGGTAGGACTAAGACACCCAAGGTGGTATATTAGTCTCATTTTGAAATCTGAAAAACTTTGAATGTGGTCCTAATCTCCAAGGTCAGCACTTGCTTCACCCTATATCCGAGGTCTTAAAAATTCTAAATCTAGCCTATAGGTGATTTTCCATGAAGATGAAAACTTTGAAATGCATCTTTGCAACTTTTACAACTTTTCACTCCAAGAGATCCTCAAGACTTCAACCGAGATCTACAATCACAAATATGAAAGAGGGAAATACTTGATTGTTCTGGAATATGGGTTTTCCTTGGTCAAACCCCTTGTAGGTAATTGAACCAAATGATGAAATGAAACATGAAACATGAAATATGTAAATGATATTACCTTGTATAATGTATTTTGAATCAAATTTGTAATCCACAGTGTAGTTTCCATGAAGAATGTAGATCTTGGATCTTGGAATATAATGTGAACAATGGTTAGAAATAGATCTTCACTTCTACATGTTGATGGTCAATGTAATACATTGAAATTAAAATAGAATATTTCTACCCTACTTCTCCTAAAAAAGATAAATAACCTAAAGAAACCTATCTTCCAAGGTCTTTGTAGTTGGTTCTCAACTGTGTTGATGTTCTTTAGTGGCCTATGCAACTATAATGTTCCAGGGGCCTAATGGTAAAGGGATACACACTCCATAGTAAAAATTATTGTAACATTTGGGGGTGTAAATAAATATAAAAAATATTGAACACAACTTAGGATAGAAAAACATAAATGTAGATTTCCTTCAATTTAGACATACAAATTCCATAATGACAATTCCTTCAAACAACTAAAAAATAAAATGATACAATCTATACAAAAATACATACCATTGTATTCATTCATAGAGAAAATTCAAGACGTACAATCATTCTAGTGCAGGAGCACCTACACCTTGTGAAAGGTTGAAGTTTGGAAGGGCATCAAGGGATTAAATATGGTGTTTCTAGGTTTATATAGGAGTATTTTTTGTTTATTTATGTTCAATAAGGTCTAAAGGACCAACCTAATATAAGGGATCCTGAGTATTATGGTGGAATATGTTGAATATGTCAAATGACTTCTTAAAACAAAACTTTATGTAACCATGAGTTTTCAGGAATATGGAAGTAGGGTCTTAAATACTTGTGAATAAGGTTCCATGAGACTATTCTAGGTGATTTTGGTTGGGTTATAGTCACTTGGGGTCATAATGTAAACAATTCAATGTGTATTACAATGATGTTAACAAGTTGGGAAAATAATGTGAAATTTCAACCAATGGTCACAAATGATTTAAAAGGTAGTTGGCAGTTAGTTGGTCAGTGTTTTTGGAGGAAGAGGACCTTTAAGAAGGTAAAGGGAAGTCATTTTTAACATTGGAAAGGAGAAGACATAAAGAAAACAAACTTATTCCTTGTTATTTCTTAGAAATTTTGTGTTTTGTTCCTTTGTCCAGCCTTCTACAGGTCTGTACAAGTACATTTTGGTCTGAAAATTCTAGCATTTGAGAATATGTGATTTAATTATCCGTTATTAGTGTTTTGAAGGTCTAATTAATACTTTTGTGCAATGAATTTGCAAGGGACACTGACTGCCCTATTTCTTGAACCAAGGGTTTTGAAGGAGATTTAATGAGGAACTAACCAATCCACCTACTATTATTGCTTTGTTTCTTAGTGGATTGGTCTATTGTATGCCTTGTTAAGTGTTTCTAATTTTTTAGGGCATAAATAATTCAAGGATTTTGGTGATGGAGTAACCCCCTAGGTTGAGCAGGGTTATTCTAATGAGAAAATGAGGAACCTAGGTGATAATTCTGAGAACTAATAAAACTAATGGCCTGATAAGTGTTTATAAAGATTGTGCAGAGGTAACTAAATGTTTATGAACCATTGGTTGAACTTGGGAGTGTTGGAATTGTGTATTTACAATAAAGGTGCTTGAAAACCCTAGGTTTCTAGGCTACAAGGAGGGTTTGTGAGTTGTGGAATAAAACAAGATATTGCGGTTTTGAAACATGGAAAATCCTAAGTTTGGATGCCTTCCCTAAGACATTTTTAGGTTATCTTGGGTTGGTGGTCAATTTTTAGAGGGGTTCCTTTGAAAAAAAAGGGCTAATTAAAGAAATAGTGCAATCTTATAGAAATAGTGCACTCTTCTAAGGCATTAAAGATTTTCAGACCATGAAAATTCATCCAAAACAACCCTATTACAATTGAAATGAATAAATATTCACAATTGAACTAAGCACAATGAATGTAAGAGTCCAGGGTAACTTTGCAAAGCAACTAACAGTCAGCTAGCTACAAAAAGTGTGGACTAGAGATCGACGCAAACACTTCAAGTATCAAACCATAAACATCATCAAATCATCTAACATTAAACCTAGCACATTTATCAAATAAAATTTAAGCAATTCCAAAGATAGAATCACAAGAACCATGCCAGATAAAATTCAACAAAAAGAAGGCACCAAATCACAATGTCTTCACTTGCATTAAATTACCCAGAGTAGCAACAATTCCAGTATTCTGTTACAACACTTGCTTGCTTGAAAATAAGACTAACTCCTAATTCTAGCTTTTGCTACACTGCTCAATTTTCTCCAAAGTAAAACTATCTAGCCCTTACAAATGAGGTAGAATGCCATACTTATAGAAACCCCCCAAGATATGTCAGCCTAATTAGGGTTTACAATAAAAATGATGACAAACAAGTCAGCCCAAGAAGTTCTAGAATAACATGAAATATTATTAAATGCTTGGGAGTCATCTAGGTCTGCCTAGGATCTCTAATGTAATTCGGTCCAATGCATGTAGAGGAGAAGGAAAATAATGGGGAAGCACAAATTGTGATTTAGCATTGCATTAACTACTTCCCCCTTTGTCCTTAGCACACTCCACCTTATCCTGTACCATCAAAAATACCTTGTCCAAGTCAGCCATTGGTGGCATAGGTAAAACCTTAACTCTCCTCTCAAGGGACTTAATATCATCTCTTGATTGCTTTATTATTTTATCCCATTCTACCTTGCTTGATATTTATCAATCACTACAATGTAGTTAGCTTCATCATCCAACTGATGCTTAGTGATAGGGCCCTTGTTTACTAGAGAATACACATCTCGCCACCATTTTCTCAACTGCTCCAAGCTAAGATGTTTTGGCACAAATTTATTTCTCCCTATCATCATTTCAAATAAGGAAATGCACTTATTGTAAATTTTACTCAAGGTATCTTAATTTTGTTTCCCCTATTTATACACCATCTTCAAAGCCTTTTTCCTTATTTGTAAAATTTCAAACCATTCCCAAGGCTTTGTAATTCTTGAGGAAGGAAGAATTCCATCATTTATCAATTTATCCTTAGTATACTCCATGATGGTTTTGGTCTTTTGCAACAAGACATCCCAATCCTCCTTATCTTGAGCTAGCACATTCCTTAACCAATCTATTGACCTCATTACATCTTCTCCAGTCGAAAGGATGTCCTTGATAGCATCATATCCCTTGATTTTTACCCCCTGCAACCAACCGATTGTAGCATGTGTGGTGCTCTTCATTCTTTCCAACTCTAATATCGTTTCTTGTGGTAGAAAGCTTGTAGCAGATGATGAGTTGATGGACTGCAAGGGCTTCATCAATTCTTGCAAATACCTTTTAAGTTTATCACTTTCCTTCGTAAACTCTTTCTTAGTTTGTATCTCATTCCTCAATCTCCCCAAGATTATAGCACTGGAGCCTTCATACTCTTCAATTTCCTATTCCATGGAAGTTGGCCCTAGGTTGATGGTCTAAATATTGTAATCACTCCTAGTTACATCATCTCTTTTCTTATCAGGAACAGGAGTAGCAATGTGAACCACCTTGTTATTCGCCATCTCTCTCAATCTTGGATATGACCCTGGCTTTCTTCTTTCCTTTACCTTTTCCTATATTTTCCAATAATTCATCCCAATTGGGAGGAGTATCATCTATGACAATCTTCTTACTCTTCAATTCTCTATCTAACCAAGTAGGCACTGTGGGATCTGGCTGCACACTACCCTGTCCAACTGCATCTTGATGGTCCTTGGATGCTTCTTCATGCAAATCTTGTCTCCCAGGGGTCTCTTCAACTTTACTCTCTTCTCTCTTGTCATTTTCTTCTTCCTCATGCACCGGTGGAGTCTTGCCTAGTACTTCCCTTTGAGGAGGTCTATCCTCTTTGCTTCTCATAGGTGAGTCCTCATAAGTTACTATAGGAGACAGGAAAACCCTCTTTATCTCTACTTCAGCACTATAGAGCTCACCCTCTTGAAATTCTTCTTCCTTTGGATCTTGGTGACTCTCTTCCTCTTTGGATTCACCTAGTTCATTGTGAGCTTCATGGGAAGGGGGAATATTATCATGTTGTTCTTTAGCAAGAGTGACTCGAGGAGCATCTTTCTTTTGGCACACCATCCTTATGAGGAGTTCTTGATCTCCTTGTATATTCATGTGTTCTTTCTCTTGAGCTCTCCACATTTATCATAGGCGGGCCAACTTCCTCCCCTACCTTCGAGCTTTCCTTTTCTTTCTGCAACAATATTACTATCCTTCTCCTCTTTGGCATAGAAGCACCAGCTTCTTTATCTTCCTTTTCAGCCTCATCCTTTGTTGGCTTCTTGGTCCTTGAAATATGTTTCCTCTTCTTTGCAATAGGATTTATTTTCTTTTATGCTTCTTGCACTTCCCCCACCTGAACATATTTAATCTTTATCTTAAAAGGAGAGCTCACATTCTCCTTACGCTTGGGATCCTACTCAGCTGACTCCTCAGAAGTGGAATGAGACTCCAAGTATCCCATTAGATCATAGGTGCATTGTATACCTTCACTTTCTAGTTCCCACATCTTATGTTTAAGCCACAATCTTGTATATTTGATCTCCAGAGTCATAAGTTGTTCTAACTCTATTTTCTCTTACTCTAACCACTCTATTTCTCCCACTGGTTTATCTTTCACTGCCTCATAATCATGGCCCTAAATCAAGTCTCCATCATCTTCAACTTGGTCTGGCATAGCCTTCACATTGTATAGCCAAACCAAGTTTACAGGTAGCCTTGAAAACTTCTTCCTTCTAATCTCATATTCATCGTTGCAATTGGCCTAGTAGTCTTCTATATCATCTTTGTGGTTGTATCCCCTACTGGCCTTCTTCTGTGCCTCACCAGTCCTATCAAATTTGGACCTCTTGGAATGAAAGGATAGCCCAAGGGTGCTCATTTCTTCTTCAAAATCGTAGGCCTAATTAATAGAAGGGCATGCCTCACTAGTGCCTATCCTCAAAGGAAAATCTCCACTGAATCCAATCTTATGCTTATCTTTCTTCACAATTGCATCAAAACCATATATTTTCCTTGTGACCTCCAGAAGTATAATGTGATATGTGGGATACCTAGGAATTCTGTATGGAGCCCTCTAATAACCATCTATCCTTATATATGAAAAGGTGGGAAGTTGTATGAACCAAGCCCCATACCTTTTGATCAACTCCTTGGGACTGTCAAATATCGTTACATGCTCTACACCTTGGAGCAACCTAGTGAAGTACATGGTGAATGTGTCATTCACCCTTCTATAGCTTGAGTTACCGAGGTGTAGTTGTCAATAAACCTCATAAATTACATCTTGTCAAAACACGCCTCTTGTGCTTAGTCCCTTATATGGATGGAATCTAGCTAAGGCATAGAACAGGTAAGAAGTCGTTGTGAAACTCTTAGTCTATAGGAAATTACACATTTGTTCATGAATCATGGAACTTATTATGCCTACCCAATGATAGTTAGTCTTTTGTTCCATCCTCACTATGACATAGAACATCCAATTTTCAAACATACATGCACTCTTCAACCCTACCACCATACTGAGAAGGGTGATACTATCATAGTATTCCTTCTTGAATTTAGCTCTGAATAGCTACATGGGTAGCTTGGAAAAGTGAGACTTGGGCTTCTCCAACTAGGAATTGATAACTTGTTGGGATTTGATGGTATCTTCCTCATAGAGCTTCTTTTCCATATACATATCAAAAGCAACCACATGAGACCTGTCAGGCATGTCAAAGGTTTGGGCTATAGATATAGGATTTATGTTTGCCATAATTCTCCCTTGGGGACCAACTATCCTTTGTGTACCCCTATCATTATGCTTGGCACATTCAAGCACCAATTCATAACACTGCAATGTAGGAGGAAATTCAGCTACATGTGCCAACCCTGATTCCAATGTCCTTTTGGCCAACAAAGGAAGGTCTTGTGTTGCCATCCTTGTCTTGAATTCCTCATAGTCCCGCAATCCAAAATTTATATTAGTTACCTCTGACCAAACAAAAGTAAGCTTACTCTCAGGAATTTTGCTCTTGATATCCATCTTGATTATTTCTGCCTCAGAAATAAAATACCCCTCTGCACTTGGATCCATCACTTTACCCTTGGTTCCTCTTATGCCTGCCTTACTTGACTCATCCTACATCTAACAAAGAAACCATAATAAAGATCACATAGGACATAAGTCAATCAATCACAAATGGCATATTCATCCTTGATATAACTCCCATGATAATCAAAATTCTCTAAAAGCTCATAAGAATTAATCATGATCTCAAAGTTTGGGTTTTTAGTCCCCCCAAGGAATCTAGGCTAGAGAGGAATTTCAAAAAATTCCTATCTAGGCGGATTTTAGCGAAATAAACACCAAAGCACCAAATAATCATTTAATCAACTGTTATTAACTTAAGAAACAACATGATACATCTTTCATAAATTCAAATTTATCATACAATGCATAATCATTAGCTAATATGTCATTCTATCTCTCAGCTGTTCATTTTCAAGAATGTTTTAGAGAATTTTGCCCAGGATGGAAATCTGTGAAAATTGCAATGGTTTACGAATTCTAGGAAAATGAAGGAGCAAAGGAAAACTCGGTAAAATTCGAAGGGAACAAAAAATCCATGAAGCAAATAAAAATATGGATCACTGCACACTTCAAGAAAATTAAAAGAAAACAAAGAATCAGGGAATTTCAGCAGATGAGGATAATCTCGAAGTTGAAGGTAAACCCGAATGTCAACATTTTCTCATTAAATCACTCAAATTGATCGAATGATCACAAATTTGAGGATCTTGGGCCTACAGCTAGCTTGATTCAAACCTCCTATAGATCATCTTTAAATTCAAGGCTCATCCTAAGGTAAATTGAGAGGAATTGGTGATGCCCTAGGCACAAAACCCTAAAATTCTACCATTAGTGTGTAGGATAAGCTTGGGCTTGACTTATTTGTTTGCAAGGTTTATAGAAGGTTCATTATGGTCTATACAAGCAAGCTATCTTATGATGAAATCAAAAGAAAAGCTCATAAACTCACTTGGGATCGACACTCGAACAAAATTGAACAACCCTAGCTTCAAGATGTTCAATGTCCAAAAACATAGGAATTCAAACTCCAAGCATACCCAAAATGCCAAAGAAGCAGTCACATTCAATAATCATTTAAGCAAGGCAACACAAACCACTTGAAGGGGCATCAAACAAAAACCAGAAACCCTAGCTCAATTGCAAAACCCTACCATATCAATATTCTAACTCACAACACATACGTACAAATCATGAAGTAATTCAATTCATTCATTAAAATAGATATATCATCATGTACATACGATGAGAGTAGATAAATCAAAACAAAAAAAGATGGAAAGAAACCCGAAAGTCTAAGCAGAGTGAAAATGGCTTCTAGAAAATGCAACTGCAACAATCAATTTCAATCATGCACGCACAATCGAGCAATAGCACTTAGGATCAAGCACTCCAAATCAATAGAAAGCAAGTGATGATAAAACTAATGGCATAAAACTCCCCAAAATTGATTAAATACATGTTGAGGAAATCGTACAAAGGAGCATTAATGTAGTTGACAAGACAAGAAAAACCAAAATCTGGGAATCCAACAAGGCAACGAAACTTTAGAGAAATCTGGCCACCATGGAATTCCATGAAGGACCAAAATCTCTAAACCATAGTGTAAAGTAGCCTTGACTAGGTTTTGAAGGAAACCAAGGAATTCCGCCAAGAGTGGATTTTCCCAAGAGGAGTGAAAAACCCGAAATGAGTTGAGAACTTAAGGTTTTCAATATACATCATAGAGGGAACACTGATGGAGGCAAGGTAAACATCCAAACACATTCCCAAGCAAGAAAATCCTCAAAATAAAAGGGCCCAAACACCAAAAATGAAAGAAAAAGAGGGTCCCTGCTTTCAGTGGGGCATGTGTGTGAAAACTACACAACACGACTCTGTATCAAAATATGATTTACAAAGAGGAGGTCGAACTACTAGGGGATCTTTAGTTGAACTTGTGTTATGATCCTAAAATATAGGGGAGAGCTGCCCAACTGGCCATATCATCTGATGCTTCATTCAAAAAAGAATATTCCATAAACTTTACTCCCCTATCTTTTGTTCAAGTACTCATCATAACTATCCAACACTTGTCTAAGCATGTCCACATTCAATCCATCTACCCAAGTGTCCTCAAACTTTATTCTTTTTAATTCAATAGATGTGAAATTTTTCATATCATCCAATTTGGCAAGCTCCTTCCAACTAATCCTCACTACGGGCCCTTGATTTCCATGAACCTGTCAATTAATAAGTCATCACCATAATCTCCCTTTAGCATTGCCTCTTAAAATCTATTATCCCATTTGTTCCTTAACTCATCAAGAGGGAAACCATCTATGATAGGAACATCTTCATTCACCATAATAGCTATGATTCGTTCCAACTCCACAATTTGATCTATCAAATCCTTCCTAGGCTATTGCACCTCATTTCTATGGGAAAGAATAATTGAAGTCTTGAATATGATAATATTAATAGTTTTATCAATGAAATATTCATTACCTTCTTCAAGGATAGATTGTTCCAATAGTGTAGAGTGTTTGTTTAGATAGTTTAGTAATTTATTTCAACTTCCTTACATTCTCTTTGTATTCTTCTTCTTGATTCGAAAGGACCTCAACATATGTAGTCATATCATTGGATGATTCCAATGCTTCTTTATCAACCTTGTGGGCTTAAATAATAAATTAATCCACCTCTTGGTTCAACATATAAATCCATCTATCTAACATCTTCACCCTGCTTCTCATCTCAACAAGATCATTAGCCTCTTTCTTGCTTAAAAAAATGAGTGTTTGTAGAGCAATAGATTTTATAGAAATAGGAGAGGATAGGTCCTTTAAGAACCCATGCAATTGATCTAATTGATCCTTGAGCTCATATTTCTTTTGTTTATCCTTTAACATTCTTGAATTGGTGGAGGATGCTAAAATATCAATCAAGTCCATTTGTTGGTTCCTTATAGGCCTTTCCAAGTTTATAGTGCCTGGTTGATAACCACTCAACTAGATCTTTGATCTGTCCTTGTCCACCATAGGAATGGCACATATAGCCACAATCTCTCCATCATCTATTAGTTTTGTGGAGTGAAGGATTCTAGCATTTTTCTTGGGTGTCTCCTTCTCAATCTCTTTTATCATATTATCCCAGTTTAGGGGTTGGGGCTAGACTATTTGTTTCTTTTCTGGGTTGAGCTTCAACCATGTTGGAGAAATAGGATGAGTAACCACCTATTGTGAAGAAGTGGTAGAGGAGAGAGGTTGCAAAATTGTTACCCTAGGTTGAGAATCAACCTCTTGTTTCTCATTTTCTACCATTTCCTTTCGAAACCTATTAGCTTCAGCTTTCTCTCTTTCCTCCTCCAATCTCCTCTGCTCTAACATATCATGCTTTGTTCTCCAATTTTTTAACTTTCTCCCACATTTTGGCAGCTTCTTGCTCCTATTTGGCTTGTTCTTCTTCCTCCAACTTCTTTAGCAAGAGCTCCTCTTCATCCTTCTTCCTTTGAGACTCCTCTACAACCTTGTCCTTGGCTTCAAGGTCCACTTTTTCTCTCCTCTCTCAGGCCTTTTCCTCTTCAAGGTCATGAATTTTCTACAAGAGGGCCAACTTTTCCCTCTCTGTATTGGCTTTCCATTCACTTTCTTTTTTATTTTGCAGGAGTTCTTCCTATTCTTTATGCTAGCTTGCAAGCTCTTTAATCCTTGCTATTGCTTTAGCCTCTTACTACTTTGGCATCAGCCTCCTTCTTTGCATCCTTGAATGATTGCCACTTGTTTTCTATAGTTAAAACATGCTCAGTTCCAACACCATGGATGTCCTCTATAGTTGTGGTCTTAAGAGGCACATGGTTTGATTGTGTAGCCTCTAAATCAGTGTCAATGTCATGAATCTCAACCTCTTTTTGTTTTTCTTTCTCAACCTGCTTATGGAGGATACCTATAGGTACTTCTCTAGTAGACTCGTCTAGGAGGGAAGGTTGAGATGAAGCTCCTTCTCTAGCAGTAGTAATTTCTAAACCTTGTAATTCATGAGTTTCTTGAAAGGGAATTCTTGGATCATCATCTCCTCTAGATCTAGGAGGAAGGTGCACCAACTATTCCTTAGGATCTCCCCTCCTCTTTGTTCTTTTGCATCCTTGGGAACTTGTTTATTTCCTCTTCTTTGAAGATTGAGATTCTAGATCCTTGATCCTCATGACCACCCATTGAATACTTCTATCCATCATTTTCCTAGCAAGTTGTTTAATATAAACGAATTCTTCCTCATCCCAATGTATTGGGTCAAAGCTTTTAGTACCTATATTTTCAACCTCATACCTAGGGTCCAAAACTACACCATCATCTAATAGTGTATCAACAATGTCTTCCTTCACCCCATATTCAATCATTTATGGGATGGTAATCCTTTCATAATTTCTTTTTCTCACATCATAATCATCTTGCATATCAATCCAAAAGTCTTCCAACAAGTTAAAATGCTTGTCAAAAATTGTAGGAGCCAATCCATTCATCTTGTGCTCCCCATCAAAATGCTTCCTTGTTGTATACAATCCCAAGTTTCAATATCTTAACTCTCCACATACTACCTTTGTAGACAAATTGCGAGCACAACAATATTCTTTGAACTTCATGGTGAATTTGTTGCATCCAGGCTTGCGTTTATTTTCAAATTTTGTATTAACCCCCATAGCCTAATAAATGAACTCCATAAGCACAATCATATCACTGTAACATCTTGGTAGTTGATGAGGATGTCCATCGAATCCTACCAATCTAAAATAGGAGAAATTTGGGTATTGGATATACTAATGTTCCCATTCAGCAATGAAAGTCATGGCATCCTTACTCATCCTATATGCTACATCCCTTGTCAATCGATTGATGATGACATAAAGGAATGCATCATTGACCTTTCTGTAGTGTAACTCTAAAGTATGTAGGGTAAACTAATCATAATTCTCACATGCCTTATTTTTTCCAGGAGCCTCTCCTAGTGTACCCACTACATTTAAACCAGTGAATATACCCCTCCTTGGAGCTAATTTTCTAAAATAAGAAGTCATAAAGAAATTTTTGGTTTTCCCCACCTTGAGCATTTGGTTCTACAAGTTGTCTCAAAAAATCATACCCAAATCAAATTGTTTCCTACTATCTAATTTTTTTTGAATGAATGGAAAAATCCATTCCTTGAAGTATGATGAGTCCTTCTTTCCAAATACCCTAGAAAGCATCATGATTAGATCATCTATCTCCTTCTTGAAGTCTCCCCTCTTGGGCTCTTTAGGAACCTTAGCGAGGGACTTCTTATTAGTTATCAACCACTTCTTATTCATGTGGGAACTATTAACTTCCTTGTCCCTATTAAACAACTCCAATGCCTCAGCCTCAATCAATTGCTTGGGGTTCTTTGGGGTAGGTTTATTAAAAATGAACCTCATCATCTTTGGGGATAGATCGATTATCACATTCACTTGGAGGTCCATACATTGTATTCATAAGGGGTTGTATACCCCTACTATTATGAGTATAAGCTCTGGGAATTGGATTGATAGGGGGAAGAGAGTAACATGTGCAAGCCCAAATTGGGCTATTATGTCAATCCTTCCACTCACATCTTCACAAAAAGTTTCAACAAGAAGCTCCTCACAGTTGAATAGGCCTAGATTAGTGTTTATGATGTCTTCCCACTTTGAATCCAACTTGTTGGCTATAATTGTAGCATCTTGGAGTTTATACCGCAAGGTGTCAAGAAATTTCTCCACCTTGGTCTTCTTGGGCTTCACTCCTTTTGAACTTTCTTCAACTTTCCCTTCCTTCCCTGAGATTTCCTGTGATGATCCTAACATTGCTTAATCCTACAAGATAAGCTTGGATTAGACAAAAAAAAGGTATGAAAATCATTATTCCAAGTGTTATCCTTTCACACTCCTCTATTCTTCCTTAGGTAACCCTCCATACTTAGTGAAATTTCAAACCTGTCAAGACCGGGACCAGTGGAAAATAGGGAACCAAAGAGGTGAAACAAATAACATTACTAGAATCAGAACCAGGACCAAAAATTTCAAAGTTTCAATACCCTATAATGTTTAATGACCTGACCCCACTATGTTCATGGTATCATAATCAAGATTGGAATCGATTAGAGGTAGACTCATTTTTCAGAACCAAAATCTCATGCGAAAGTTAGATGGATGGGTTCATCTTCGACTTCGATTGTGCAATGTATTATCAGAACTAAGTAGATTATCTACACAAGATGACTCCAATTTTAACATGAGTTACAAGGACATAGGTAGGCAAAAATCAAGCTTGGCTCTTCCTAGACCAACAAGACTAGATTGATAAATCTAGGGAAAACTATGTGAGAGGGGCATGAAACGTAAAACCTAACTCGTATGGCCTGTCGACTTACACCAAAACCAAGGAATCAAAAACCCTATGACCAAAAACTATAAGATCGACAAAAAACAAGATCAGAGGGGTCCAAGAAATAATTTAAAACAACTGTAAGGTGCTAGAACTCCTAAAAAAGAAATCCCTAATCAAAACTAGGGCATGGTGGAATGAAAACACCATCGAAAATGATAAAAAAAACAAGACCTAAATGAAAAAAAAATGGAGAACACAAAAAGACAAATGGAAAAATAGAAAAGGGTATGAAACAAAATATAGAACAACAAATGGAAACACCAACAACCTGAAAGGAAAAAAGAAAAGATTCATGAGAAAAGTCACACGAACGCACGAAAGACAACACGGTGAAAAAAATGAACAAGAACAATACAAAATGGAATTGAAGAAACCCACCTACCTCATAATGCAACTAGAAAAGATTCACAATAACAATAGATCTACTCATGAATTCCCACCCGTAGCTAAATCATGCTCCTCTTTAAGTTCTTTCGACTCCTTGTTTGTTAAAATTCATTGGATAGTAGTAATGAGCCAAATAACCTTGATTAAGGTTTTTAAAAACCATTTTGTGCATGTGAGGAGGCTATAATTAATTCCATTTAACGTAGTTGGTCAAGGTGGAATTGGGATGAAAAAAAGTACACAACCATCATGTACATCAGAGGTAAAATGGGAGTGGAAGCGGATTTGAAATAGAATGAAGAACTTTGTCAAAGTTTCATACTTCATTCCAAATTTGGCTCTAGTCTCGCGGAAGGAAAAAGAACAATGAAGAAATGGGGGTGAGATTAGAACCAAATCTAGATCTAGAACTTGTCTAAGCTCCAAGTTCAGATCCAACTCTGATTCTATTGTTGACAAAAGGGAAAGAACACCAACAAAGGGAAATAGGATAGGAGAAAAATCCCATCCCAAAATAGAACACACAAAATGAGGAAAAACACAAGAGAGACAAAAGGGAGCAGGATCATAATGAAACCTGGACTCGAAACTTTTGCAAAGTTCTAGGTTCAGTTTTAGTTCCAGTTCTGGTTCCAGAAAAGGAAAAGAAACACAAAGGAGAAGAAACAAAAGAAAAACCCAAGAGAGAAAACAATCCCAAGAGCCAAAGGCAAACAAGAGAATCAAGAAAATGATAAGGCAAGAGATGGGGTTGGGATTGGAATAAAAAATGGACTAGGAACTTTGCAAAAGTTCTAAGTTCAGTTTCAGACCATGTTCCAAACCAAAAAAAAACAAAGAAGCAAAGACTTAGGAGGAAAAAGAACAACTCCTAAGACCCAAACAAGAACACCAAGGACAAACAAACACAAGCGGGGCCCATTTTGACCAAAAAAAAAATGGGGTGGTTATGCAAGGCATAACAATTGGTGACTTGGCTAGGAAAATAGTTTACCCATTTTCAAGATACTGAAGAATTCAATCACCCAAAACATCTGGTTTATGTACATTTTAAACTTTAAGATGATCAGTTATGACAAACAAGGTTGAGCTAGAATCTCAAATGTAAATCAGCAATGACCACATTGAATTTGAGTGTGTTCATGTATAGTGTATCTATTCCAGTAAACATTTTTCTCATCCTAAAATAACTATATTAAGGAATTAGGGTATGTTATTTGAATCCATATGACTGTCATGCAATGATATCTTGGGTATTGCTCCACTACCATACATGAGTTCATAGCCCTAATGGAGTTACCTCTAATTCTTTCAAACCATTTCTCTATTGCTAGTTGGGTGTCCATAGCCTTGGTAAAGATACATGAATTACCCTTCTCATATTGATTTTTTCCATGAATTAATAGTTCTCTTTTTTTTTTCTTTGTATAGGCTGACTTGAATAATCTCTCTTTTCATCTTTTCTTCAATACTTAGATATATCATTCTAAAATTTGGGTTGAGAACTACAATGGATTTCATGATAATGTCAAGATTCAAAATTTTCACCTAAATCCAAAATAAAATTATCCTGAGACAAATAGGCCTCCATGTAAATAGATGTTTCTAATTATTGGGTGACAAATTTAAATGTGGTCTAGATGAGATTCCTTACAATACACCTATTTTTTCTTAAGATTTCAGGATACTACTTAAAAGGACACAAGAAACAAGTCTTGAAACAAAAATTTTCCATAGACATACCTAAACTGAGTTCTCTCCTAATACCTTTAGCATACACTAAATTAAAACTTTGTATCTTGAAATAGAGCAAAACGGAAGTCACCCCAAGACACAAGAACAAAAATAGAAACCACAAGAAAAAAATAAAATAAACACACAAACAAGCAACACAACAACCGAAAAAAAACAAACAAACAAGCAAGCCGAATAATTACATATGTACAACCAATCAAAACATAAGACGCTCATGGGCCAAAATATTGTTCGAGAAACTGCCCATTGACAAGCAATGGAATAGGCTCTCTCGTTAAAGTACTCAATCAAAAGGCATTTTCCTCAAGCATTTTGGAAATTTGATAAGGTCCTAACCAAATTCTATCAAACTTTTGATGGTCCCCTTTCTTTTCCTTGGCTTTATCCCATAATAGTACTAGGTCTAATATCCTAAAAGCTTTGATTTTTGCTCTTTTTCAAAACCAACATTTGACGATAGCTCAATTTTTATAAATTTTTTGTAAAACAACATCTCCTTGCTCTTCTAGATTCAATAAACTAGTTAGCCTAATTTCTATCCTATCATCGGATATGTGCAGGATCATCATGGAAAAAACAGGCCCTTAAGTGACAAAAAATTCAAAAAAATCACACTTAGACAACTTGACATAAAAAATTGAATAAGTTATTTATATTATTTCAAAAATATGTAAGAATAGAATCTGTAAAAAATTCAATGTTGTTTCTAAACTACTAGCTTTTTTTTTTTCTAAATCTATTTGGTGAAAAATTGAAATTTCAATGTAGTAGTACTTAAATTTTAGGGAAAAAATAAGAAGTAGGTATATGTCTGACCACCCTAACCATAATAAAATGATAATATGTTTTTATAATATTATAGATATAAGTAGATGACTCATGTTTGAATGTGATGCATATTTTTTTGTAATTTTTTTGGACCACTAAATAATTAATTATGATTTTTTTATTACAACTTTCAAAAAATATAAAAACTCGTAGTCTGACCACCTTAACTTGGTCAAAACTTCATGAAATTCAAATTTTATCTTTTTTAATCCTATAGTATGTGAAGTATAGAATGTGACGCATGTTTCAGATTCAAAAAATGTGATACTGTTTGATAAACGTTTCTTTCCACTAAATAATTAATTATGATTTTTTTTATCACAACTTTTAAAAAATATAAAAATGTGTATGTCTAACCACCTTAACTTGGTCAAAACTTCATGAAATTCATTTTTTTAATCCTAAGTATGTGAAGCATACAATGTGATGCATGTTTTGGATTCAAAAAATGTGATACTATTTGAATTCTATAGATGCTTTTCAATTAGCCTATTCATCAGGACTTTAGTCATAATTCAAATAGAAAATGAATAATAATTATATTTTAAATTCAAAGTAAAGAATAATTTATATTCATGGAAAGCTGAGAATCTCCATTAAAAACCCTTTTCATTTCATCAATTTAGGGTAAAAGTAAAGTTGTCAGCCACATACCCTACAAATACCCATCATATCACCACTTTTTGGCCCATCATGATCTTGCACATACCCCATCATTTGAGTAGAATTCATCCACAAACCTAAGAAAAAGTAATTGTAAATGGATAGGAATGACTGGATCTTGGCCATAGACTAACTTGAATGGTGAGTTTCCTAAGGCAGCCTTGATTCGAGTTCTATAAGCCCATAAGGAAGATCTGAGTTGAGTATGCCAATCCCTAGGATTACTTTCTAACAGCTTCTTAATTACTTCCAACAGATTTTTATTCATAGACTCAACTACTCTGATCCCCTATGGGTAGTAATTAGAAGAATATTTTAACACAATTTTATGCTCACATTCCCATTGAATAAATTTTTTAGAAGAGAAAGTAGCGCCATTATCACATATTAGGGAAAATAGTACTCCAAACCTAGTAACAGTGCATTTGTTAAGAAATTTGATAACAACATCAGTGTTGTTGTTCTTACAAGGCTGAGCTTTAGTCTAGCATGTAGAGTAATTAGTTGCTATCAAAATAAATTTGTGACCTATAGAAAAATTGGGGTTAATCACCCTAACAAAATCTAATGCCCATTGAGAAAATGGACTTACCTCATATACCGCCTATAGGGCATTGCTGGATTGTGTTCCTTCAATGTAGAAGTCTGACATGTATGAAATTTCCTCACATGTTGGTGTACATTAAAAACCACATGGTGCCAATAGTAACATGATCTCAGAATTCGGTGAACCATGGAATCAATAGAACCATGTCTAGTACCATGTCTACCATGAAATTTTGTTATGGATTTTTTCACTTGTTGCTGATCAAGGCAGCATAAATAGACACCCTCAAATTTTCTTCATTATAAAGTTGCCCCTTTGAGAATGTAATGGGAACTCTTCAGCTTGAGTGCTCTCCTTTGAGTGGCATTCATCCCATTATGGAATTTATTATTTAGTAACAAAAAGATCAAATCAGCCTAGAAAAGATCATTTGTAAATGATTGTATCATATACTGCTGACAAGTAATCTTAGTATCAACATCTTCCATTGTCTTGAATAATATTTGTCCTCTAACTAGCTTCATTGAGTTGATTTCAAGGTCAAACTCTTGTAATATTTCCATCCACTTTCCTCGTCTCTTCCCCATTTGACTCTGCATAAGAAGGTACTTTACAGCAGGGTCAGGGACTATGGCAATAATTTGACTATGGATGATATAGTGTCAGAACTTCTTGATAGATCACACTAGTCCAATAGCCTATTTCTCCAAGGGTGGATATCCCATAGCTCATAAAAGCAATTGGCCTTTCATCTCCTTCACTTTTTTTCCATGTCAAAAGAACATCACAAGAATGGTTAGATGCAAAAGAATATATATAAAAAGGCTTTAGATAGTCAGGGATAGTTAGAACCGGTGTCTCTAAAATAAATTATTTAATCTATGAGAATGAAGATTTAGCCTCATTGCTCCACTCAATCTAAGCATCCTTCTTGATCGTTTCATTGAGGGGTTTGACAATCTCCACAAACCCAGTTATGAATTTTAACAAAAAAGTTTCTCTTCTTGAAGAAAGGACGTCATCTCCTTTTTGCTACTAGGAATGGTTAGCTTCATAATGGATTCCACTATGTCTAGGTCAACTAAAATTCCCTTCTCTGATATTATGTGGCCTAATAATTTTCCCTTTGAAACTCTGAACACAGACTTTTGCTGATTAAGGGAGATTCCATAACTTATGCACTTTTGAAGGACCTTTGATAGATCTACAACATGGTTTTCTCTATTCTTTGAAAACATAGTTAAATCATCCACATATATAATAATACACTTACCTACCAAATCCTTGAATTCCACATCCATCGCTCACTGAAAGGTAGCTCTAGACATCCTTTGATAAGAAAATTTCCCCCACTTAGTAGTGAAGTTGGTCTTCATCCTATCCTCATTGTTGACCATTGCTTGATTGTATCCTAAATATCCATCAAAGAATGACATCATTTGAGAACCATTTGTTATTTTAGCACCTCATCCAAAGAAGGAAGAGGATAATTATCTTTCTCTGATGCTTTGTTAAGGTTTCTAAAGTCAAAAAATAACCTGAAATCTCTACTCTTTTTATGAATAGGAACCAAGTTAGTGACCCAAGTCGAGTCTCATTGGAAAAATTATCTTTGTAGATAGCAACTTTCTCACTTTCTTTGGAATTAAGGGCTCGATCAAGGCATTAACTAGGCACTACTTTTGGTAGAAAGGATTTTCTTCAAGCTTGAAGGGGGTAGTATTTGTCATTACTGACGTATCAAATGTTTTCAAGTCTTCATATCCCTAAGCAATTTCTACTATATCTGCTTTTAATACTGCCAGTATTTTCTCTCGAATGTGTTTGGGCCAGGTTTTTCCAATGAACACATTCTTCTCAGGGCATAAATCCACCAAGTTAACTGACTTGTACTTTCCTTCACTGGTTTCAATAGGAATCTTTTCATGGGCTCAAGGAACAGAGTCAAAGATCATATCAAATGCTACCATTCCCTTAAGAATGTTGTTTATTTTCAAATTCATTATCCCTTCTACATCACATGTTTCTGAAACCCACTCTCACTAATCTCTATCTGATTCATCAATAATGTGTCCTTCAAAGACATCTAAACTTGCTAAGAAGGATAGGATATGCTGGTCATCATCAAAGACCTAAAATTTTTGAATGTTATCTCAAATGGCTAGGATCGAGACTAACTCCACTGAAAATCTCTTCAACTTGGAATCTTACATGGGTTCCAAGGTACTGGTAGCAACAAAAAGTGCATCTGCAATCTAGTTGTCCTCTCTATGAATCAATTTGATCCCAAAGGTATCAAATTCCTTTATCAGATTCCTTCTTTTTTTTTCTGTACGTAGCCAACCTCTTGTTATAGCGTGTGTATTGACTAAAAACCTACTTCATAATGACCTTAGAATCTCCCATGAATGTTAGAGCTATAACCTTTTTTCTAATGAGAAAACATTAGTCCTCTGACCAATCCTTCATAGTTTTACATGTTCTTGGTACAACCAAACTACAACCTATAAGAACCAAAGTATGTTTTCCCCTTCGGGTTTGTTAATTCAACTCCTACTCAGCTCCCTAATACAGACTTAGAACCACCAAATTTGAGGACCCATAATTGATTTGAGGTGGGTATTTCTTTCCTAGGATGAGGTGGGAGTAATTTTTCATAAGAAATAGGTGGTAGTTCAGACTGGTTTAAGACCTCTAGACATGGGGAGTGATGGGAATTATAGTCATCAGAGATTTCACTCAAATTTAGGATGTGTGTGGGCACTTCTTCCTGAGTCTTATCTTGATCAGTTGGTTTACAATTAGTTACTAATTTCAGCAACCCCCTTGGAATTGGAAGATTGGTAGGGACTAGTATATTAGATAGTTCTTGAGATTCTGCAATCTCATTTCCTAATGAAAAATATGAATCTTGAGTTTGAGTTTTTCCAATTGGGGGAAGGACTTCTTCTGTATTATTAGTTCGTGTCAAGATAGTGGCATCTCTAGCCTCAAAGGAAAACTAATTTGGGGGTGTTTCGGGTTGGTATTCACAAGTTTTTGTTGATTGATAGACATGGTTCAACATGTCTACACAAGGTTGACATGTTAATTCAAAATGACTTTGATAATAAATTCTACACCAATTAGAGAGTAACAAAATCCATAGATCAACCTCTTCTCACATAACTAGCCTATCCTATTGCAATTTTCTAATTAGGACCTTCTACTTGACAGTGGTCACTGGGTCATTGTGTTATAAAGGTTTTAGGCTATCAGGATTAAACATTGAAAAGGTCAAGCTTTCCTCTCTTTTATATACTCCCATCTCGGTTTCAAAGTAAGCTACCTGGTTAGCATAGTTGTACTTAGTAATCATATGTTTGAGTTGAGGCTCACTCTTAATCCTAATTTGTGTTGCTACCCCTTTACATGCTAGTCTTATGTGTGAAAATTCTAAGGATAAATAACCTCCAATGCTTTTCATTAGGTCTCAGCTTAGAAGCATGCCATATGTCTTGGGGATATCAGCTACCTAGATATCCATATAAGTATGTGTGAACCAAGATTCCAAACCTACATAAACATGAGAGGAAAACACCATATTATATCAAATGCAAGTTAGTATCATGATTCCCCAAGAAATCCATTTCAATTGCAAGGAAAAGGAAATGAAATGAAGAACATGAACAAGCATAAACCAAAGATGTTAAATCCTATTCAAATACGAAGCAAAATCTTAATCTATTGGGGGAGTTGGTGCCAATTTGATGTGGAAATTGTCCCTTTCCTAGCTCCTATGCAAGCCTTGGTGATTTTATGAAGATATGATCCACTTTGTTGATGATTGAAGTATGCTCCAAGATGAAAATATGCATAACCTAGCTAAGATTGGATAAAGATGGATGAGAATTGCTATGGGTTTGTGTATAATAACTTTTCTCAAATTGTAGATGCAAAATGCAAAGAGAAGCCTTCTATAAATAGAAGAACAAGATGAAGCAATGAGAAAAATGGATGAATGTGGGATAATTCAACATCCAATGGGAAAGTGCCACTTGTCAAGATGTGAATGGAGGAAGCTTGAGCACATTTTTTGAGAATGTGCAAAGAGGGGAAAGATTCAAATGCAAAAGAAGGCTTGAAGGATGAGGTGAAAGGTGAAGTTAATGTCACATGGCTCAAGAAAAGGACTTGTAAGAGATGTTAAATGCCATTTTTGGAGGAAAGGACCTTTTGGGGTGAGATTTCAAATTTGAGGAATATTCCATATTTGATTCCTTTTTTGAATGAAAATAGATGATTTATAAATTGATTTTCATGTGCAAGTTGTAAAATCTAGAGGATTTGATGGATTAAGACTAAGATTAATCAGGATTTGATTAATTTAAAGGAGATTATCTGATTTGACCATTTGATTTAGATTTTTTGGATTTAACTTAATCAAAATGAGAGGAATAATGATTTTAGACTTAATTAAATAAGATTTGATTTATTTAATTAAAGAGGATGGTGTTATCTTTAAATCAAATAAAGATAAATTTATTTAATTTAAATGAGATGACTTTATAGATTAATTAAATAAAATGAATTATTTAATTAAAAGAGGGACTATAGGATTAGTTAAACAAACTGATTTATTTAATTAATAACAGATAATGACTTAATCAGATAAAAAATGATTTATTTAATTAAGATATGAAATTTGATGAGTTTAATTAAATAGATATTATTTAATTAAATTAATAGCAGAGAGATGATTCAAGATGAACTGGTGTTAGTAAAATTAGGATCAGGTGCATGTATATTTTACGTGTCTACAGTATGGATCCGTGGGTTATATCCAACCTGCACATGAATATTTTTTAATTCCCCTACCGCATTAACCTTAGTTTTATCTAGTTGAATTACCTTATTGTGAGTCTAAAGCATATTCAAACCTAACCTTTTACAAATGAAAAGGTGCAATGACATTACCTGATGCTATAGAATCCAAGAGGCAGTTATGCAAAAAAAATTCTTAAGATTCTCAGGCTTAGAAGGAATGGTCGAGTCCTTGTCTTACCTTTGTACAAGGTTGCATTCATTTAATTGGTTGGGGTTTCCTTAATCTTTCATTTTGACTAATCTTCTTCCAAAGCTCTCAACATGATGTCACATTGAGTAGGGCACCACTTTAAAATATCAAAGAATGACAATGAAGTCTTTTTTTTTTGCATCTCTAAAATAAAATCAAATTCCATGTCATTTTTCATTTGATATTTAGGAAAAAAATATGAGTTACCTTTGTTTTGAAATTTAGGTAGGCCTTTAGTAGAGGCTAGTTGTTGTCCACATTCTGATTGGGTGGAACTATAGTGTTTGGAGGAACAAATGTGGTGAATAGGCCTTTATTCTAATTCCTTAGGAAATGAACTCCTTTGGATTGGAAGGCTTGAGTGTCATATATGTCTTCTTTTGGTTCATTTTCTTC
Source organism: Sequoia sempervirens (assembly GCA_007258455.2). Lineage (NCBI taxonomy): Eukaryota > Viridiplantae > Streptophyta > Pinopsida > Cupressales > Cupressaceae > Sequoia > Sequoia sempervirens. Next base: position 85,156,031 of record VDFB02168118.1, read on the forward strand.
TTTTCTAGGGAAAGGAGATTCTTCTTCGAATAGCTTATAAGCCATGGTTGTATCTGTGGATCCACCATTCTTGTTTGGAGCATCTTGTAATGTGGCATCAACTTGTGCAATCTTAACCATTTTTCCAGTTTAGGATAGTTAACCTTAGAGTGTGCTATAGTGTCATGCAACCTACACCAATTTGTTATGAATTTAAGATCTACAACATTTGCAATATGTGGTTTTTCATCACCATCTTCATAGCTATGGGAAATTCCCTCATTCTTTGGCCTTGTGTTCCATTGTCTATTGTTATTGAATTTCTAGTTGTATCCCCTATTTTGGTTCTAGTAATTTTGATTGGGGGAATTATGACTTTCAAATTTCCTTTGGTTTTGATTGGTATTCTAATTGGAATAACTACCCTGATTGGAATACCCTCCCTGGTTTTTGGTAACTCTAATTTTGGTTTTGATTTAAAGGGTGGTTGTATTTGAGTTGTGCCATCTCATTGGTCACCTGAGATAATGTTTTCTTCAGAGTTTCCAACTCCATTATTAGATGAGCTATATGTTCACTTTCAGCAGTGGTTGCAACTAATGTATGTGTCACAGGGTTAGATACTCTAGCTTGATTATGGGAATTTTGAACTTGTTGCGAGGTGTTAGGAGTTGGACCGTTAAAAAATAATTACTAAGATGGTGATTGTAACTTAGCTAAGGTTCCATATGTACAATGAGACATTCCTAGAACTATATTAAAGACCGAGTTAGGATTAGGTAGTTGGGAGTATCCTAGAGGAGGAAAAACTCCTAAACCTCCTGTTTGTGAACTAATCTACTACTACAGTTGAATAGCAAGATGGTAAACTTTGGAAAGAGAATTAATGTCATTTTCATTATATGTTCTTTGCAAAATTAGGCCAATCAAGGGATCTATGGCCTTCAGGTAGGCTTTGATAGCAATATTTTTTGCCACCAAGTATGGGTCTTGTAAACTTGTGTACATCCTCTGAAATCTGGTATTAAACATGGGTAATGTTTCATGTGGCTCTTTCTTGATAGTAGCAAATTGATGGTATAAGATTGTGAGATCAACATAAACCAGACATTGGTTAATGAAGGCTTCTTCTAAGTTCATCTAGCTCAAGATTGATCCAGTAGGTACGTTTAGATACCAGTTATAAGTCATGTCTCCCAATGAATAAGGAAACAACCTACATGCAACATCATGGTGAGAAATTTGAGCTTGAGTATAGGCATCTTTGAATGTTTGTATGTGCTCTTCAGCACTCCATGACTCTCCATGAGCATATTTTAGGTATAATTTCAAAGGTTTTTTGGAAATTTTGTGTATGGAATTAGGAATGACTCCTATTAGTGAAGGATTTTTGGCAAAGAACACCATAGGTAGTGGTGGTGGATTTGGTTGTGCCACCTATGGTATTGGTGGAAACCTGAGTGGAGTAAGTGGTGGTGTTAATGGTGGTGGGATCAAAACCCTATGGACTCTAGGCGTAACAAGGGTCTGGATTTCAACTAACGGTTCTAGATTTGTGGTAGATTTGAGAACTATTTCAAACCTTTTTGGTGAAAAGGACCCGATTTGAGCTTGTTTGTTCCTTCTAGCCCTCCTTCTAGTCCTAGTTCTGTTGGTGGTCAATGTAACACAACATTAAAATAGAATATTTCTACCCTATTTCTCCCAAAAAAGATAAATAACCTAAAGAAACCTATCTTCCAAGGACTCTGTAGTTAGTTCTCAACTGTGATGATATTGTTTAGTGGCCTATGTAGTTGTAATGTTTAAGGGGGCTACTAGTAAAGGGATACAATCTACATAGTACAAATTAATCTAATGTTTGGGGGTGTAAATAAATATCAGAAGATTGAATAGAGCTTAGGACAACAAAACATAAATGTATATTTCCTTCAATTTAGACATACAAAATCCATAATGAGCAATCCTTCAAACAACTAAACCATAAAATGATACAATTTATAGAATAATCCATACCATTGTATTCATTCATAGTGCAAATTCAAGACATACAATCATTCACCATTTATAAACTTCAAAGATAAAATAAGAACACATCACCAACTCATCATTGAAATTAATAGGTCAATAAACACAAAGAAATGACATTCACAGATAATTCAATGGAAATAGTCTCAGATTTAGAATCTTTTATTGACTTTCATCAAATAAGAAACATTTATGCACAACATTCACTGGCATATGAAAGACTATTGTTCATTGAAATCACCATTAAAACTAAAACTTGGAAATAACATAACTTGTATCAAAACTATAAAAATGTATATGTTTCTTGCATAAGAACTATGAAAATTTTATAATAACTATGAAAGATCTCCTTAGGTAGCAAAGGTTTCTTCAATCAGCCAAAATTTACAACATGGAGAGAAAAAGTATATATAGAGAAGTCCTAACACAAATTTCTCCAATCATAAATTGAGATCCACAAATTTAGGGAACAACTAGAGCTAAATGAGATGACTAACCATCATGATCTCTAGTTCAATTTCTCATGAGTCTGTATCAAAATAGGATGCACAAAGAGGAGATCAAACTTCTAGGGGATCTTTAGTTGAACATGTCTTATGTTCCTTAAAAATAGGGGAGAGTTTCCCAACTGGTCGTATCATTTGATACTTCATTGAAAAAGAATATTTCATACACTTTACTCACCTGCATTTTGTTCAAGTAAGTACTCATATGTAATAATTTTCAAAGACTTGTCTAAGCATGTATACATCTAGCCTGGTTGGGGCCCTAGCTCGGTTGGCTAAATCTTTCCTGTTGCAGGAGGTTGGTCACGAGGTCTAGTCTCCCCCACCCCCGTGGTATCAGAGGGTGTGTCGTGCCAGCACCGCCGGTCACATTAAAAAGTTTAGCAGGTGCACTACAGTTTATATGGGGTCGTGCTACCTGATTCCTGCAGTCTAAAAAAATAAAATGTATACATCAGGCCCATCTACCCAACTGTCCTCAAAATTTATTCTTTTTAATTCAATAGAGGTGAAATTTTGCATGTCATCCAATTTGGCAAGCTCCTTTTAGGAAATCTTCACTACCTCCTTGATTTCCATGAACCTATAAATTATTAAGTCATTCCCATAATATCCATTCTGCATTGCCTCTTGAAATCTATTAGCCCATTTGTTGCTTAACTCATCAAGAGGAAAAAAATTCTTGATAGGAACATCTTTATTCACCATCATAGCTTTGATTGCTTCCAACTCCACAATTTGATCTATCATATCCTTTCTAGCCTATTGTACATCATTTCTATACAGAAAAATAAATGAATTCATGAATTTGAAAATTGTAATAGTTTTATCAATGAAATATTCATTACCTTCTTCAAGGATAGATTGTTCCAAGAGTGTTTGTTGGTGCAATTTAGTAATTTCTTTCAAATTTCTTACATTCTTTTTTTATTCTTCTTCTTGCTTCCAAAGGAACTCAACATATGTAGTCATATCATTGGATGATTCCAATACTTCTTTATCAACCTTGTGGGCTTCAACAAGTAATTCCTCCACCTCTTGGTTCAACCTATCAATCTATCTATCTAACATCATCACCTGGCTTCTCAACTCAAAAAGATCATCAATCTCTTTCTTTCATACCAAAATGTGTGTTTTTGGAGTAGCAAATTGTAGAGAAATGGGAGAGGATAGGTCCTTTAAGATCCTATGTAATTGATCTAATTGAGCCTTGAGCTCATATTTCCTTTGTTTATCCTTTACCATTCTTGACTTGGTGGAGGATGCTACAATATGAAGCAGGTCCATTTGTTGGTTCCTTGTAGGCATTCCCAAGTTTACAGTACCTAGTTGATAATCACTCAACTAGATCTTTGATCTATCCTTGTCCACCATAAAAACGACACATTCAGCCACAATCTCTCCACCATCAGTTAGTTTGGTGGAGTGGAGGACTCTAGCCTTTTTCTTTGGCCTCTCCTTCTCAATCTCTTTCATCATATCATCCTAGTTTAGGGGTTGAGATTGGACTATTTGTTTCATTTCTAGGTTGAGCTTCAACCATGTTGGGGTAGTAGGGAGAGTAACCAATTGTTGTGAAGAAGAAGTGGTAGAGGAGAGAGCATGTATACTTATTACCGTAGGTTGAGAATCAACCTCTTTTTTCTCATTTTCTGCCATTTCCTTTGGAAGCCTATCAACTTTAGCTTTTTGTCTTTCCTCCTCCAATCTCCTCTACTCTAACATATCATCTCTTTGTTTCTCCGAATTTTTAACTTTCTCCCACATTTTGGTATCCTCTTGCTCTTGTTTGGCTTGTTCTTCTATTTCCAACTTCTTTAGGAAGACCTCCTTTTCATCCTTATTTCTTTGAGACTCCTTTGCAACCTTGGTCTTGGCTTCGAGGTCCTCTTTTTCTCTCCTCTATTAGGAATTTTCCTCTTCAAGGTCATGAATTTTTTGCAAGAGGGCCAACTTCTCCATTTCGACATTGGCTTTCCATTCCCTTTATTTATTTTTCTACACGAGGTCTTCCTTTTTTATGTTGTCTTGCAAGCTCTTCAGTTCTTTCTATGGCTTCAACCATTTTATGCTTTGCAAGTGCCTCAACATGTGCTTTGGCATCAACCTTCTTGATTGCATCCTTGAAAATTTTCCACTAGTCTTCTATAGTTAAAACATCCTCAATTCCAACATCATGCATTTCCTTATTAGTTGTGGTCACAAGATGCTCATGGTCTGATTATGTAGCCTTTGAAACAATTTCAATGTCATGAATCTCAACATATTTTTGTTTGTCTTTCTCAACCTACTCATGAAGGCTACCTACAGGTAATTCCCTAGTAGACTCCTCTAGGAGGGAAGGTTGAGATGAAGCTCCTTCTTGAATAGTCGTAACTTCTACATCTTGTGATTCATGAGTTTTTTGAGAGTCCAGTCTTGGATCGACATCTCCTCTAGATCTAGGAGGAAGATACACCAACCATTCCTTAGGAGTTGTTATCCTCTTTGTTCTTTTGTATCCTTGGGTACCTACTACTTTCCCCTTCTTTGAAGATTCAACTTCTAGATCCTTGATCCTCATGACCACCCATTGAATACTTCTATCCATCATTGTCCTGTAAGGTTGTTTAATATCAATGAATTCTTTCTCATCCCAATTTATTGGGTCCAATATTTTATTACCTATATTTTCAGCCTCATACTTGGGGTCCAAAACTACACAATCATTTGATAGTGTATTAGGAATATCTTCCATCACCCCATATTCAACCATTTGTGGGATGGTAAGTCTTTCATAATTTCTTTTCGTCACATCATAATCATGTTGCATATCAATGAAAAAATCTTCCAAAAAGTTAAAATGCTTGTGAAAAATGGTAGGAGCCAAGCCATTCATCTTGTGCTCTGGGTCAAAATCCTTCCTTTTGGAATACAATCACAAGTTTAAATATCTTAACTCTTCACATACCACCTTTGCAGCCAAATTGTGAGCATAACAGTATTCTCCCAACTTCGTGGGAAATTTCTGGCATCTAGGCTTGTGTTTATTTGCAAATTTGGTATTAACTGCCATATCCTAATAAATGAAATCGATAACCACAATTATATCATTGCAAAAAATTCTTAGTTAATGAGGATGTCCATTATAAAATCCTACCAATCTAAAAGAGGAGAACTTGGGGTATTGGATATAACAATGTCCCCATGCAATAATGAAAGCCATGGCCTCCCTACTCATCCTATATCTAGTATCCCTTGTCAATTGGTTGATGATGATAGAGAGGAATGCATCATTTACCCTTCTATACTATAACTCTAAAGTTTGTAGGGTTAACTGATCATAATTCTCCTATGCATTATTTTTTCCAGGACCCTCTCCTAATGTGCCAATTGTATTTAAACTAGGGAATATTCACCTCCTTGTAGCTGAGTATATGACATAAGAAGTCATAAATAATTTTTTGGTTTTCCTCACCTTGATCATTTGGTTATGCAAGCTTTCTGATAAAATAATACCCCAATCAAATTGATTCCTACCATCTAAAATGGTTTGAATGAATGGAAAAATCCATTCCTTGAAGTATGGTGAGTCCTTTCCAAATACCCTAGAAAGCATCATGATTAGATCATCTATCTCCTTCTCGAAACCTCCCCTCTTGGGCTCTTTAGGAACCTTGGTGAGGGAATTCTTCTTAGTTCTCAACCACTTCTTTTTCATGTGTGTTAGAATTGGCTATGACTGCCACCCAAGATGTATGGACCAAATGGAAAGCACAAGAAAGAGAGAAATGATATGACAAGAATAAACTGTATTCAATGTCATTGATATGATATGAATCTGATTGTTTACAATGAGAGAGACCCCTTGGTTATATAGCCAAGGTGAGAACATAGAAAGGCATAAGATTATGACAAGTGTCGTAATCTTATGACATGAGACAACTATGAAGAGCTATCACTCCACTTAAGGTGGAGAGATAATCACATGATGTGTCCAAAAAAGGTGGAAATGATGAGGTAATGACATGTCAAGTCCACCAAAAGTGAAAATTCTCCAACAACCTCCTATGTGGTCCCTAAGTAAACTTAACTAAGGTGTAATTATGACCTAGGACAAGGTTCAAAACATTTAATTACACCAACACCCCCCCTTAAGTGCAACTTAGGGAGAATGTACACAAAAGAAAACAATGCAAGATGGGTCTCGACTACTAGGCCATGTTAGGTACCCATGTACACAAACAATGCAATCTCTCACAAGCGAGGAAAGGGAGAAAACCTCATGGGAAAAACTCCCCCTCAAAAGAGAGATGAAATACAAAAAAGAAATACAATACTCTCAATGAAGAATGAGAAGGTAAAAACCCCATGAGAGGAAAAATACCCCCCCATAAGAGAGAAGTAGAAGAGAAGCAAGGTAGCCCCCCCTCAATGTTGAGTCTCCTGCAATAATGGTAGAAGCTCAACATTGAATGCTGAAGATGATCCAATCTCGCCGAACAACGTTCCTACCCTTAGGAAGAAACAAAACCAAGGATGTATGTAGGATATCATGAAGATGGATGATGTGTGATGATGTCTCTGAAGCATGCTCAAATGTCTCCATGTCGATGCCGAAAGCTAAACAACTCCAATCAGGTGTTCTAGGCCACACTGCTAAAGAGGAAAATACAACATCTAGTAGAGAAGAATGTAGAACATGATCCAAAGACAAGGATATCCCCTCCGAAGAAAAAGAAGCCTCCTCCAAGTGTTGTCCAAAAGTATCCACACTCACGACAATCTGTGAAGAATGATCATGTAGAGAATGAACAAGAGCGTCAAGGTGTTCCCTCACAACAACTAAAGAAGGTGCATCTTCATCGAAGAGAAGATGAATGCTATTGATGGTGTCCTCCAAATCTACAAGATGAGACTCCACAAACAAATCTAAAATACCTGTCAGGAAATCATCCAAAGTAGCCATATCTGGAAGACAATTAGGATCCTACTGCACTGAATCACTAGGAGCCAAAACTGTTGAATCACAAGTAGCATCAACTGCAATAGTGGATGGAGGAGATGAAGTGCATGGCTCAAGTACTAGATCTGACGTGACTATGCCCAAGTTCAAGAAGCTAAATGTCTCCTCAGAATCATAGTTGTGATCAACAGTTAAGGAACATTGTCATCATCAGAAGCAAACTGTGCAAAGGAATACAACTGAGATGAATGATCAACCGCCCCAGTAGCAATAACATCTCTACTCTCCAAGTCCTGAATGATGACAGCATCAGGAGTGAACTCCACAGTTCTCCCATCTCCACCATGTGTAATCTGATAAATGGAAAGTAGATTGTTCGTCAAATGAGGAACACACAAGACATCCTAAAAAGTGTTCTCCCCAATGCTAATAGATCCCTTCCCTATGACACTCATGTATGTATTATTTCCCATCAAGATAGGAGACATACTACAAGGCTGAAATGAAGAGAATATAGTTTTTGAAGATGCCATATGATGAGATGCTCCTGAATCTAGAAGCCATCTCCCTGATCCTGGACTTGAATGAGCACAAAGAGCTTGTCCTTTATATCCTAATGTTTGACCTTTGTCCTTTTTAGACTGTTTTGAAGTAGAAGGAGAAGAAGATTCAGACATTCTAGAAGGAAAATCAATGTGATTCTTTTTGAGAAGATTCTTCAACTCATCAATATCCTTCTTATAACAATAGTGTTCTTCATGTCCATCCTTCTTGCAATATGCACAAAAAGGTCTCTCCTTCTTAGATGATTCTCCTTTTGAAGAATATTTTTTCTTTGATTGATCTAAATGTGGATTTACTTGATCTGAATGTTGATTATTCTTTGCTTTCTTTTGTTTCTTATCTGATTCTAATTATTTCACTTGACTAACCACCAATGCCCGAGATTTAGAAGTCTTGATGAGACCCATTGAGATTAGTTTTTGTTGCTCATGTATCAACATCTCAGAAAATGATGCAAATGAAGGTGTAGTGTATGTAGACCCCATAGTCAATCTATGAGTATGAAAGCTAGAAACAAAAGAAGCATAATCAGGACCAAGTTTGTTCATTGTATTGTACACCAACTAGATGTCCTTCTTATCAATTCCACATGCTTTACATTTCTCTTTTAGATCATTAACCTTAGTGATGTAATCTTGGATGTTGTCAAAGTTCTTAGGGTCAAGATTCATCAAATCATTATCAATTTGATAGCCTCTTACTTCATCTTTTGTACCATACAATGTTTTCAATTTTTCCCAAGCTTCATGAGAATTTTTACATGATTCAATTTGGAACAACAAATCTTGTGAAACTAGTCTACGAAGACACCCAAGAGATTTGGCATGTTTGATCATCCATTTTAACTTTTTCTCATCAGTAGGTTTAGGTACCTTATTTTCAACATATAGAGAGTGACCTTCTGTCATTAGAATATTCCATGCATTTTGATGCCATGTTGAATAATTATATGATGTGAGTAAAGGAACCTTAGAATGATCCATGAAAATGAGAGAGAAAAAGCAAACAAATCAAGGCAATGCACCAAGAGACCCCCCCAAATCACTCAATCAAGAAACCCCCCAAGCAATATCTGATTTGGCACTTTATATTTAGTGCGTTTACAATTGCTAGATGCCAAAAGTAGCAAACTAGACTTGATCTTAGTGCTTACAAATGCCAAAATAGGCCATAGTATCAAGTACAACTTTTGGTACAAAATGATATCAATCTGATCATACCACTGAGAAGTACACAAAAAATTATGCACTTTCAAAAAAAACTGCACCCAAAAATGTTACCATAGGAGCAAGATATGAGCTCCTGAAGTTCCCAAAATGAGGATGAAGCAGCAACACCTGTGAGAATCTGCAAATTATGGAAAAAATATGCAACAAAACCAAAAATCGATTGCACCAGTGCGTAGAACATGAAAAAATTAGCCAAAATAAAAAAAAATTGCTTCAAAAAAGGAGTCAAATTGAGCAAGTTACGAGCCTCCAAAATTGAACTACAAAAATGAAAACTCAAATGGAGAGGGGTACCAAAAATTCAAAGGCTCTGCTGACGTCATCCATGACGTATTGCTGATGTCATCAATCCAGGCATTTAAATTTGACGGTTTCATCACTGTCAAAAGAGAATATTCTGCCAGAATATGCAATAACTGCCATAATCTTTCCTATAGGAATATTCTTGGGCGGGAATCTACTGAGAATCTCAGTGACAGAATATTCAATTATCACCCAGAATATACCTTCCCGGATTTTCCCATTTGCGCAGCCGGTAGATTTAAATGACTGCTGGATTTTTTGTGGAGGCCGCCGGTTGTAGAATAGACTCGCCAGTTTTGAATTGAACTGGACACCGATGGCAGGGTACTACGGGGGCCACGGCCGATAGGCCACATGGCTCCTTGTGGGCCCTGTGGGTATAGACAAAGGTCTGCGGTACCTACGTAGCAGATACTACAGAGTACCTCAAAAATTTATTTTATTTTATTTTAAAACTTTACAAATAAAAATTGATTGGTACAAAAATATGATTTTTTCATAAAAATATTTCAAAAATTTTCTGAAAATTTTTATTTAAAAATAATCGTACCGTCACTACAATTATGATGCCTTAGGGGTCGTACGACTCTTTGGGTAAAAAGAATTTTGCTCCACCGGATGACTTGCTCCAAAATGGACGAATTGGCAGTCAATCTTAGGGTTTTTGGCCCTTCTAGATGTGATGGAAGGGTCAGATTTAACCCAAAATGTTCCAAAATTGCAGCTACCTTCTAGATCTGGCAACCACACTTCAACTTCAAACCCTCTTAGATTTGGCCTTGTATGTCCGATTTGGATGAAACAAAAGGAAAAATCAACTTTCTCGAACCTTTCAGATGTAATGGTGAGCTCAGATTTGCACCAACAAGCTCAGATATGAACCTACAACAAAGAGCCATGAATAGAACCTCCTCAAATCTAGAATCTCTCTTCAGAATAAGACTCTCCAATGGCACCCAACCTGCTCTGATACCATGTTAGAATTGGCTATGACTGCCACCCAAGATGTATGGACCAAATGGAAAGCACAAGAAAGAGAGAAATGATACAACAAGAATAAACTGTATTCAATGTCATTGATATGATATGAATCTGATTGTTTACAATGAGAGAGACCCCTTGGTTATATAGCCAAGGTGAGAACATAGAAGGGCATAAGATTATGACAAGTGTCGTAATCTTATGACATGAGACAACTATGAAGAGCTATCACTCCACTTAAGGTGGAGAGATAATCACATGATGTGTCCACAAAAGGTGGAAATGATGAGGTAATGACATGTCAAGTCCACCAAAAGTGGAAATTCTCCAACAACCTCCTATGTGGTCCCTAAGTAAACTTAACTAAGGTGTAATTATGACCTAGGACAAGGTACAAAACATTTAATTACACCAACAATGTGGGACCTATTAACTTCCTTGTCCTTGTTAAACAACTCCAATGCCTTAGCCTCAATCAATTGCTTGGGGTTCTTTGGGGTAGGTGAATTAAACATGAACGTAATCATCTTTTAGAATAGATCAATGATCACATTCCCTTGGAGGTCCATACATTGTCTTGATAAGGGTTTGTATATCCCTATTGGGTATGTGCATGATCATCATGGAAAAAATAGGCCCTTAAATGGAAAAAAATTCTGAAAAATCCGAGTTAGGCAACTTGACATAAAAATTTGAATAAGTTATCTATATTATTTCAAAAATATATAACAATAGAATTTGTAGAAAATTGAATTTAGTTTCTAAACTACTAGGTTTTTTTTTTTTTAAATAAATCTATCTCGTGAAAATTTGAAATTTCAATGCAGTAGTACTTAAATTTCAGGGAAAAAATAAGTAGGTGTCTGTCTGACCACCCTAACCATAATAAAATGATAATTATTTTTTATAAGATTTTAGATATAAGTAGAGGACTCATATCCTGATGTGATGCATGGTTTTTTGTAATTTTTTCCAAGTAAATAACTAATTATGAATGTTTTATTACAAATTTTTAAAAGTATAAAAACTCATATGTATGACCACCTTAACTTAGTCAAAACTTCATAAAATTCATTATTTTTTCTAAATCCTATAGTATTCAAAGCATAGAATGTTACACATGTTTTAGATTCAAAAAGTGTGATACCGTTTGAAAGCTATAGATGTTTTTCAATCAACCTATCAATCAAGAATTTAGTTGTAATTCAAATAGAAAATGATTAATAATTATTTATTAAATTCAAAGTAAAGCATAATTTATATTGGTAGAAATCTAGGAATCTCCTTTAAAAACCCTTTTCGTTTCATCAATTTTGGGTAAAAAAAAAGTCGTCAGCCACATGGGCCATCATATCAATTACATATTACCACTTTTTAGTTCAACATGATCCTGCACATACCCTACTACTGTGAGTATAAGATCTTGGAATTGGATTGATAGGGGGAAGAGTGTAACATGTGTAGCCAAGATTGGGCTATTCTTTCAGTCCTTTCACTCACATCTTTGCAAAATGTTTCAACAAGAGACTCCTCACAGTTGAATGGGCCTAGATTGGTGTCCATGATGTTTTCCAACTCTGAATACAACTTGTTGTCTATAAGGGTAGAATCTTGGCATTTATACCTCCAAGTGTAGGGAAATTTCTCCAGCTTGATCTTCTTGGGCTTCAATCCTTTTGAATTTTCTACTACTTTCCCTTCCTTCCATGAGATTTCCTCTGACGCTCCTGAAATTTCTTATTCCTACTAGAAAAGTTTGGATTAGACCAACAGAAGGTATGAAAATCATATTACAAGTGTTATCCTTTCACACTTCTTTATTCTTCCCTAGGTAACCCTCCATACTTAGTCAAATTTCAAACCTTCCAGGATCAAGACCAAGGGAAAATAATGAACCAAAGAGGTGAAACAAATAACATTATTAGAATTAGAATTGGGACCAAAACTGAAACTGAAACTTTCAATCTTGCATTACCCTATAATGTTCAATGACTCAACCTCACTAAGTTGACAGTATTGAAATTAGGATTGGAATTGATCAAAGGCAGACACATTTTCAAAACATAACTCTCATGCGAAATTTCAACAGATGGGTTCATCTTCACCTCTGATTTCACCATGTATTATTAGAACTAAGTGGATTATCTCTACAATCTGATTCTAGTTTGAACATGAGTTACAAGGACACGGGGAGGTAGAAATTGAGCTTGAATCCATCTAGACCAATGGGACTAGATTGAGCAAGCTATGGAAACTATGTGAAAAGGGCACGAAATGAAAACCCTAACTCATACGACCCATCGACTTACACCAAGACTAGGGCATCAAAAACCCTATGACCAAAACCTGTAAGATTGACAAAAACAAGATTAGAGGGGTCCAAGAAATAATTTAAAATAACTTTAAGGCACAAAAACCCCTCAAAAAGAAAGCCCTAATCAAAGCTAGGGCACAATGGAATGAAAACACCACTAAAAATGGAAACACTGACAATAGCCAAAAAAAAAAAAAACACAAAAAGAAAAATCAAAAAACAAAAAAGGGAATGAAACAAAATAAACAACAACAAATGGAAACACTAACAACCCAAAAGGAAACAAGTGAAGATTCATGAGAAAAGTCCCACAAACACATGAAAGACATCAAGGCAAAAAAAATGAACAAGAAAAAACCAAAACAAAATGGGAGAAACCCAACTACCTCAAAACATGACTAGAAAAGTTTGACAATAACAAGAGATATGCTAGCAAATGCCCACCCATAGAAAAATCATGCTCCTCTTTGAGTTCTTTCAGCTCCTTGTTCGTTAAAATTCTTTGGATAGTAGTAGTGAGCCAAATAACCTTGACTAAGGTTTATAAAAACCATTTCGTGTGTGAGGAGGTTGTAATTAATGCCATTTAATGCAGTTGGTCAAGACAAAATTGAGTACACAACCACCATGTACATCAGAGGTAAAATGAGATTAAAAGCATAGTTAAGATAAAACCAAGAACTTTTTCAAAGTTAAATACTTCATTCTGGATCTAGCTCCGGTCACGCGGTGGGGAAAGGACAATGAAGAAACCAGGGTGGGATCAAAACTGAATCTAGATCTGTAACTTGGAAAAGCTCCAGGTTCAGATCCAACTCTAGTTTTTCTCTCAACAAAAGGGAGAAAACACCAAAAAAGGGAAACGGGACTGGAGAAAAAGGCCATCCTAAAAAAAATGCACAAAATGATACAAAACACAATACAAACAAAAGGGAGTGGGATTGGAACAAAACCTAGACTCAAAACTTTTGTAAAGTTCTAGGTTTAGTTTTTGTTCTGGTTCCAGCTCCACAAAAGGAAAATAAATGCAAAGGGGAATAAACAAAAGAAAAACCCAAGGGAGAAAAAAATCCCAAGAGCCCAAGGAAAATAAGAGATCCAAGAAAACAACAATGTAAGAGACATGGCCATGATTGGAACAAAAACCTGACTAGGAACTTTGAAAAAGTTCTAAGTTCATTTTTGGCCCACATTCTAAACCTACAAAAACAAAGAAGAAAAGATTTAGGAGGAAAAAGAACAACTCCTAAGACCCAAACAAAAAAACCAAGGAAAAATAAACATAAGGGGGACCAAAAAAAATGGGGTGGTTATGCAAGGCATAACACTAAATCCACAATCTTGGCTCAACAACATGAATGAATGCACTAAGACCTCAAAATGATGCTTGAATCTTGATGATGAATCCAAAAACTTGATGACTTGCTCTTGAATGCATAAAATTTCCTTAGAAATGATTACTTGAATGCTTCTTATCTTGTTATATTAAAAATGAGTGGAGGAAACTTGTATTTATACTTATTCATGTTCAATATCCTCAAATTACACCACTACAAGTTGACATATGAAATCATTAAATAAAGGACGCTAAATACTAGCCAAATTTGAAATTGAATCCCAAAAATAAGCCAAGGAAGAATAAGACGCCCTAGGTGGCATCTTAGTCCCAATGCTCAATTCTCGGGGCACAGACTCCAAAAAGGGACCTGTGGCATAGAAAATTGGACACTCTTGAGAAAAGAGACAATTCCATGCCTAATTATACCCACTTTTGAGTCCCTTCGCATTATTCGCCTTTCAAAACAACATGTATAGGCTACTAAGACCCATTATTTTTTATCTAGACGCTTGTTTCACTTGTAAAATCACTTAAATCCTAGCAAACAACATTCAATTCATCCACATCCCGAAAACCCACCTTCAAAAATAATTGGTGGGACCCATTCACCACATTGGGCAAATGAGTCCCTTTTAAGGGAAATTTCAATTTTGAGCAAGAATTCAATTAATTCACTTAATTTTGTGGTGAATGTCAGCCTCTTAGGTTTAAACAACAGGAAAGTTAGGTGTTGTTGCTTATAAGTACTCATTTTAAGTCATTTTATACATATTTTAGTCATTTCACTAAAGAAAATTCTAAAGTAAAGTCTTCTACAACAAGTTTCATTAGCAAAGTTGAAGTTTTAGGACAACAAACTAGGGATTTTTTAGGTCTTGAAGCTAACCCTTTGGATCAAAGTTCAACATTGCAAAGAGACGATGATGGATTCCTATGGTTAATCATGGAGAAATATAGGTTGAGGAGATGCAACTAGCCATCAAATCACACCTAAAGACTTGTTCTCAAAGTGATTCCATCTTCCATTTCTTCTCTATCTTCAGATTAAGGTTTAGTTTTCATTTATATTCTATTTTCATGTTATGTTATCTCCAATTTTTATACTTTGTAATATTTCTAGGGTTGAGATCTTGTATCACTCAAATCACATTTGTAATTCTTATTCTTTCACAATAGATTAGGGTTTTTAACATACTTCAAACTTTCCTAGTATTTAACACATATAAGGCTAGGGTTTGATGCATATTTTTATCCATTCAAGGTTTAATTACCCAACTAGTGGTTTGAGCAAAGAAAAACCCCCATTAGACAAACAATTTTAAGTTGTTTTATAGGAATTTTCTGCGATCCCAATTCGGATTTCTATAACAAAGTGTTGTACAGGTGTCAAGGTGCAGAATGAATCCCTCCTGAGGTGCCATTTTGAGTTAGATGCAGATCTAGATACCTAGTTAGTAGAAAATAGTTTCTGTGTAGAAAAACCCTGACCTAGAATTGATTCACCTAGGGTGGTGAATGAGTCCCAGTCAACTTAAAATTAGATTTTTCAGATTTCTAGATTGCTTTCTAGTCATCTTTAGCTTCTCAAGTGCACACATTCTAAGATTTAGCTTTCTATTTAGTTTAATTTTCATTTTCATTCATCATTTTAAGCTTTCTACAAACATCACTATGTTTTCAAACATTACATATTACTTAGGTTTTGCATTCATAATTAGTCAATTAATTAGCTTAGTTTCATTTATCATCTAATTTACTCTTAATAACATCATACATTTCCTAATTTTAGTGAACCACATTTATTTTTCATGAGGTTTATCTCTCTCCTTTTAGGTGAAACATCCTAAGAGTGAAAGGGTAGCTTATAAGCCTCATGCCCAAAAAACTATGGTTCATTTTGGTGAACGTGCATATTGAGCATCATATCATTCTTATTTGCATCCTAGGACATAATTGCATTATCTTTTACATTATTTTTGCATCCTAGGGCTTCTTAAAGTTACATTAGTTAAAGTGTCATTTAGAGTTCATTATTGCAACTTATTTCATTACTTCATTTCAAAATGTT
Organism: Sequoia sempervirens; assembly: GCA_007258455.2. Taxonomy (NCBI): domain Eukaryota; kingdom Viridiplantae; phylum Streptophyta; class Pinopsida; order Cupressales; family Cupressaceae; genus Sequoia; species Sequoia sempervirens. The sequence continues at coordinate 85,172,287 of VDFB02168118.1, forward strand.
GCATTTTCAATCTTTATCTACATTGTACAGACCTTAAAACATTCAAAATAGTCAAGAAAATTAAAAAATACCTAAAAATACCTCCCCTAAGACTCATTTGCCACATTTGGAAAATTAGTCCCACTGCAACTTTTGAATCAAAGTTTCCAAAATTTAGTTAATTATTTTGCACATTTTTGTTTCCTCCAGTTTATTTTCTATCATAGTTTAGTTATATTTTGTTTCATAAGCATAAGCATCATTTTTTTCATGGAATTTATGGATAGTCTTAGATTTTTGCAATTTTCCATGTTAGTATTCATTCCTAGTTCTTTTAGATCAGATTCATTGATACATAAAAAAACAAAAATAAAAACATCCAACCAACCTTTCAAAAAAATGATTCAATTTACAAACAACATCTCATCTAGGCCTCTTAGTAGTTATAATGTAGCCAAGTTGGATGGAGTTCTTCAAGAGTTTTGCTCACTCACTTCATCCTCTAATGCTTGCAATGAGAAACCTAAACCACTTAATGATAACACATCCCTCAAACCTTTTGGTTGTGATTAATTTGACTTGTTAGATGAAGCCCTTCAGGACTTCATCTCGCATAAGCCATCCACTAAGGTTTGTTGTGAGAAACACAAAATAACAAACGTTAACACCTCTAATGCTTATCCTCAATAGATTAAACCAATTGATGATAAATTACCCTTCAAACCTTTTAGTCATGATGACTTGGACTTGATAAATGAATCCCTTTAGGACTTCAACTCACTTAAATCATCCACTAAGGTTTGTTGTGAGAAATCTAAAACTAAGGATATTAATGTGATTCAACCTTAGTTCATTCATTACCCAGCCTCACATAAACTTCATCCTTCCAATAAACCCGAGTACACTCTTTACCCACCTAAAACCAATGTGCTGCAACAATTAAGTAATGATCCTATTACTCATACATATAATACCCGAAACAATCCGCAACGACCACAAACAACCATGCCCTCTTTAGCTTTACCGAATCCACCTAGTGCCCCTCATTTCCTCCCACACACAAAGGAGTATGATTTTGTTGAACAATTAAAGAATACACCTAAAAATATTTCCATATGGGATTTACTTCAGAACTCACCAAATTACCACACTATTCTTCAAACAACCTTACAAAAAATTGTAGTTCCTCCTAGTACAACATTGAATGATGTGGCAGATTTAATCCATAGCATGAATCTAGACATTACGTTTCATCAACATGAGCTCCCTCCTTTAGAGTTGTGAAAAAAAAAATCCTTTATAATAATTGATCAATTCAATCACATAGGTATCAAAAGAACACTTATCGATAATGGTTCTTCCCTTAATGTGTGTAGTGTGAATGTCCTTGACAAATTGAGTGTTGATAAGTCACAAATAGTACCTTATTTTGTATACATTCAAGGATTTGAATACAACAAAGCAATCACCCAGTATAATCACCTTACCTATTACAGTGGGGGTGGCTACTTTGCAAACTCCTATTCATGCCATGCCTTATGATCTTTCATATAATCTTATTTTAAGAAGACCATGGATTCATGAGATTAATGTAGTTCCTTCAACCCTTCATCATATCATGAAATATATCTATAACAATCACATTTATCAAGTTGAAATCAACCCCGAGCCTAAAAGTTGCTTGCACCTTGAAAAAGGATCTACAAGTCCTTTGAAAAAAATAATTCCAACATCCATTATAGACCCTTTTGAAATTGAGGCTCCTTAGAATTCACACCTTCATTTATGGGAAAGTACATAATCACAAAAAAGAAAGATGTGAATCAAGAACAACCAACCATCATGCTCACTCAAAATTACAAACAATCTTCTCAAACATCTACCTCTTATACATTGGAAGAAAATGCAACATACACAACAAATTTTCCTGAGATAAATTATCAAACCCCCCTAATTTGAAAGAAATGGAAAGAGTTTATGGAAAATGCTCTGAAATTGTGAAACAATTAGGATATACTAGAAAAGGATGTGGAAAACATGAACAAGGTATTTGTGTTCCTATCATTCGAACCTAATATGCAAGAGAAAAAATAGATTGGGCTATTCTTTTTCTAAGATAAAAAAAGCTACTCAAAGACCATCTTTGAACATCAACACTATTACATGTAAACCAAAACATAAACTCACCATCAAGCATCCTGAATTGCTTGATAATAATTCACCACAATCATGGAAGTATGTTGATAGTGATGAAACTTTGAAACAAATGTTAGGAGTTTATGATAACACATCCTCTACCACTACCATGAAATGAGTTATGATCGTTATCAAGAAAAACGATAGTGATATCATTAAAGAATACCATGAGTTTGAAGTTCCTAAATCTAATGTACTCCATTTAGGAGATACAATTGATGTGCCAATGGACATTGGCGATAAAGAAAAAATTATTAAGATTTGGAAGTTCCTTGGTGATGAAGAACAAGAAGACACTACAACTTTACTTCATGATTTCCCTAAGATTTTTGCTTGGAAATATTCTAATATGCTAGGAATTGACCTAAAAATTAAGGCACACAACATTGTTCTTGCTACAAATACTAAACATGTTCATCAAAAGATGAAAAAATAGGACTTGAACATAGCTTTATATGTTAAAGAAGAGTTTTAAAAACTCCTTGATGTAGGCTTCATTCCACCTATTGATTATTCTCCTTGCATCTCAAACATTGTCACAATTGCTAAACTCGATAGTCAGACAAGGATATGTATGGATTTTCATGACTTGAATAAAGCTTCTTTAAAAGATGACTTTTTGTTTCCTAATATTGACATGATTGAGGATTCAATTCCTAGAAATGCTTTGTTGTCATTCATGGATGGATTTTTTTGTTATAATAAAATCCTTATTAATCCTCAAGATCAATACAAAACCACCTTTACAACTATTTCTAAACTACAAAACCTCCTTTACAACTGTTTCAAAAATATTTAAGAATAGAATTTGCAGCAAATTGAATGTAGTTTCTAAAATACTAGGTTTTTTTTTTTTTTTAAATCTATTTGGTGAACATTTGAAATTTCAATGCATGAGTACTTAAATTTCAATGAAAAAATAAGGTGGTGTCTGTTTGACCACCCTAACCATAATAAAATGATAATATTTTTTATAATATTTGAAATATAAGTAGAGGACTCATGTCCATTTGTGATGGATATTTTTTTGTAATTTTTTTCTAGTAAATAATTAATTATGAATTTTTTATTACAACATTTAAAAGATATAAAAACTCGTATGTCTAGTTGCCTTAATGTGGTCAAAACATCATGAAATTATTATTTTTTCAATCCTGTAGTATGCAAAGGATACAATTTCACACATGTTTTGGATTGAAAAAATGTGATACCATTTGAATGCTAGAAATGTTTTTCAATCAACCTATCAATCGAGACTTTAGTTGTAATTCAAACAGAAAATGAATAATAATTATTTATTAAATTCAAAGTAAAGCATAATTTATATTGGTGCAAAGTTGAGAATCTCCATTAAAAACCATTTTCATTTCATCAATTTTGGGTAAAAAGAAGTCGTTAGACGCATTCCCTACACATACCCATCATATCACCACTTTTTGGCCCATCATGATCCTTCACATACCCCATCATTTGAGTAGAATTCTTGCATAAACCTAAGAACAGGTATGTGTAAATGGATAGGAAAGACCATATCTTGGCCATAGACTAACTTGAATGGTGAGTTTCCTAAGGCAGCCTTGATTCGAGTTCTATCAGCCCATAAGGAAAATCTAAGTTGAGTATGCCAATCCATTGATTACTTTTTAACAACTTCTTAATTACCTCCAACTAATTTGTATTCATAGAATCAGCTACTCTCATCCTATGTGGATAGTAATTAGAAGAATATTTTAACAAAATTTAACGCTTATATTCCTGTTGAATAAATTCTATAGAAGAGAAAGCATGGCCATTATCACATACTAGGGTGAACAATACTCAAACATGGTAATGATGCATTTGTTAATTAATTTCATGAAAATATAGATGGCGTTGTTCTTACAAGGTTGAGCTTCAGTCTAGTGTGTACAATAATCAGTTTCCATCAAAATAAATTTGTGACCTACAGAAGAATTGGGGTTAATTACCCTGATAAAATCTAATGCCCATTGGGAAAATGGCCTTACCTCATATACCGGCTATAGGGGCATTATTTGATTTTGTTCCCTAGATGTAGAAGTCTCACATGTATGGCATGTCCTCACATGTTAGTGTGCATCATCGAACACATGGGGCCATTAGTAACATCATCTTAGAATTTGGTGAGCCATGGAGTCAATAGAACCATGCCCAGTACCATGTCTACCATGAAATTTTGTTATGGCTTGTTTTGCTTGTTGTTGACCAAGGCAGTGTACATAGACGCTTTCAATTTTTCTTCGGTATAAAGCTCCCCCTTTAAGCATGTAGTGGGAACTCTTTAGCCTCATTGTTGTCCTTTGAGTAGTGTTCATCCCATCAGGGCATTTGTTATTTAGAAAAAAAATATCATATCAACGTACCAAGGATCATTTATAAATGATTGTATCATATACTACTGACAGTTAATCTTGGTATCAACAATTTCCATCGTGTTGGATAATCCTTGCCCTCTAACTAGCTTCATCAAGTTTATTTCAAGGTCAAAATCTTGTAATATTTCCATCTACTTTCCTTGTCTCTCCCCCAGTTCACTCTACATAAGAAGGGACTTTACAGTAGGGTCAAAGACTATGGAAATAATTTGATTGTGAATGATATAGTGTCAGAACTTCTTGACAGCTTACACCAGTGAAAAATCCTATTTCTCAAAGGGTGGATATATAACTTAAGCATTTTTGAATGGAGAACTCATAAAATAAATCAAACCTTTCATCTCAGACTTCACATTTTCATTGTGTCAAAACAACAACACAAGAATGGTCATATGCAAATGAATATATATAAAAAGGCTTCAGATATTCAGGGATAGTTAGAACCAATGCCTTTGAAATAGACTATTTAATGTATGAGAGTGTAGATTTAGCCTCATTGATCCACTCAATCTTATCATCCTTCTTCATCTTTTTGTTGAGGGGTTTGACGATTTCCACAAACCTAGTTATGAATTTCCACCCAAAGTTTATCTTCCCGAAAAAGGACCTCATCTACTTTTTGCTACCAGGTATGGTTTGTTTTAGAATGGATTCCATTATGTCTGGGTCAATCAAAATTCCCTTCTCTGATATTATGTGGCTTAGTAAATTTCCTTCTAAAACTCTAAACACACACTTTTTCGAATTAAGGGAGATTCCATAACTTATGCACTTTTGAAGGACCTTTGAAAAATTTGCAACATGGTTTTTTCTATTCTTTGAAAACATGGTCAAACCATCCAAATTTATAATAATACACTTATCTAAGTTGAGTATGCCAATCCATAGGATTACTTTTTAACAACTTCTTAATTACCTCCAACTAATTTGTATTCATAGAATCAGCTACTCTCATCCATGTGGATAGTAATTAGAAGAATATTTTAACAAAATTTAACGCTTATAATATGTTGAATAAATTCTATAGAAGAGAAAGCATGGCCATTATCACATACTAGGGTGAACAATACTCCAAACATGGTAATGATGCATTTGTTAATTAATTTCATGAAAATATAGATGGTGTTGTTCTTACAAGGTTGAGCTTCAGTCTAGTGAACCAATAATCAGTTTCCATCAAAATAAATTTGTGACCTACAGAAGAATTGGGGTTAATTACCCTGATAAAATCTAATGCCCATTGGGAAAATGGCCTTACCTCATATACCGGCTATAGGGGCATTATTGGATTTTGTTCCCTAGATGTAGAAGTCTCACATGTATGGTATGTCCTCACATGTTAGTGTGCATCATGAACACATGGGGCCATTAGTAACATCATCTTAGAATTTGGTGAGCCATGGAGTCAATAGAACCATGCCCAGTACCATGCCTACCATGAAATTTTGTTATGGCTTGTTTTGCTTGTTGTTGACCAAGGCAGTGTACATAGACGCTAGTCAATTTTTCTTCGGTATAAAGCTCCCCCTTTAAGCATGTAGTGGGAAATCTTTAGCCTCATTGTTGTCCTTTGAGTAGTGTTCATCCCATCAGGGCATTTGTTATTTAGAAAAAAAATATCATATCAATGTACCAAGGATCATTTATAAATGATTGTATCATATACTACTGACAGTTAATCTTGGTATCAACAATTTCCATGTGTTGGATAATCCTTGCCCTCTAACTAGCTTCATCAAGTTTATTTCAAGGTCAAAATCTTGTAATATTTCCATCTACTTTCCTTGTCTCTCCCCCAGTTCACTCTACATAAGAAGGGACTTTACAGTAGGGTCAAGGACTATGGAAATAATTTGATTGTGAATGATATAGTGTCAGAACTTCTTGACAGCTTACACCAGTGAAAAAGCCTATTTCTCAAAGGGTGGATATATAACTTAAGCATTTTTGAATGGAGAACTCATAAAATAAATCAAACCTTTCATCTCAGACTTCACATTTTCATTGTGTCAAAACAACAACACAAGAATGGTCATATGCAAAGAATATATATAAAAAGGCTTCAGATATTCAGGGATAGTTAGAACCAATGCCTTTGAAATAGACTATTTAATGTATGAGAGTGTAGATTTAGCCTCATTGATCCACTCAATCTTATCATCCTTCTTCATCTTTTTGTTGAGGGGTTTGACGATTTCCACAAACCTAGTTATGAATTTCCACCCAAAGTTTATCTTTCTGAAAAAGGACCTCATCTACTTTTTGCTACCAGGTATGGTTAGTTTTAGAATGGATTCCATTATGTCTGGGTCAATATTCCCTTCTCTGATATTATGTGGCTTAGGGAGTGATGATTCCATAACTTATGACTTTTGAAGGACCTTTGAAAAATTGCAACATGGTTTTTTTTATTCTTTGAAAACATGGTCAAACCATCCAAATTTATAATAATACACTTACTAACCAAATCCTTCAATCCATCACTTGCTGAAAGGTAGCTCCAATAATCCTTTGATAAGAAAATGTCCCCCACTTAGTAGTGAAGGTGGTCTTCGTCCTATCCTATTGTTGACCATTCCATAATTGTATCTTGAATATCCATCCAAGAACGACATCATTTGAGAACCATTTACTATTTTTAGCACCTGATCTATATTTCTCTAATGCTTTGTTCAGGTTTCTAAAGTTAACACATAACATAATACACTCTTTTTTAAACAAGAACCAAGTTAGCAACCCAAGTCGAATGTCTCACTAGAAAAATTATCCTTGCAAACATCAAAGCACTTCTAAATTAAGGGCTCAATCACGGCCTACTTTTGGTAGAAAGGCTTTGATCAGGCTTCAAGGGGATAGTATATGTCATTACTGACGTATCAAAGGTTTTCAAGTCTTGATATCCCCAAGCAATTGTTGCTATATCTGATTTTAATTGAAAATGCATTTGGGGAAAGTTTATCCAATGAACACATTCTTCTTCTTGAGATCATCTCCATCAATCTCATTTCCCAAGGAAAAATATGAATTTTGACTCTGTCCTTTGGGGGAAGGACTTCTTCCTGTGTATTATTGGTTCGTGTCAAGATTGTGGTGTCTCTAGACTGGCATGTGTAACTGCGAAAATGACCTCAAAATCTCCCATGAATGTTAGAGTTATAAGGGTGTAGTGGGTTGGTACAACAAAACTACTACCTATAAGAACCAAAGTATGTTTTCTTTTTGGTTTGTTAGTTCAACTCATGCTCCACTCCCTAATATAGACTTAGAACTATCAAATTTGATAAACGTGTTTTAGGTTTAAGATAGACATGGGGAGTGATGTGAATGATGGTCATTAGAGATTTCACGTTCTTCTAGAGTTTGATCTTGATCAATTGGTTTACAATTATTTACTGGTTTTAGTCATTGGAAGATTGAGGGGTTGGTATATCAAATAGTTCTTGAGATTCTACAATCTCATTTCCCAAGGAAAAATTTTGAGTCTGTCTAGTTAGTGATTCGAGGGTGTTTTGGGTTGGCATTCACAAGTTTCTGTTAACTGATAAATGTGTTTTAGGATAACGTTGACATGTCAATTCAGAATCTTTGATAATAAAATTTTCACTAGTTAGTGACTAACAAACTCCATGATCAACCTCTTTTCCCATAATGAGCCTATCATGTTGCAATTTTCTAATAAATACATGCTTGTTCACAATGGTCATTGGGTCACTGTGTTCTGAAGGTTGTAAGCTATTAGGATTGAACATTGAAAAGGTCAATATTTCCTCTCTTTTATATACTCTTATCTCTATTTCAAAGTAAGCTACCTCATTAGGACAACGATACTCAATAATCATATGTTTGAACTGAGGCTCACTCTCAATCCTAATTTGTGTTGCTACCCATTTACATGGCAGCCACATGTGTGAAAAGTGTAAGGATAAATAACCCCCAATGCTTTTCATTAGGTCTCGGCTTAGAAGCCTGCCATATGTCTGAGGGATATCAACTACCTAGATATCCATATAAGTATGGATTTGTGCATCAGATCCAACCTGCAGATGAATATTTTTTAATTCCCCTACTACATTAACCTCATTTTTATCTAGTTGAATTACCTTCTTGTGAGTCTAAAGAAGATTCAAACCTAAATTTTTACAAATGGAAAAGGGCATGAAATTACCTGATGCTCTAGAATCCAAGAGGTAGTTATGCAAATTCTTTCTGAAGATTCTCAGGCTTAGAAGGAATGGTGGGGTCCCTATCTTACCTTTGTACAAGGCCTCATTCATTCCATTGGTTGGATTTTCCTTATTCTTTCCTTTTGACTTATCTACTTCTTCCAAAGCTCTCAACATGATGTCACGTTGAGTTGGGAACCACTTTAAAATATTAAAGAATGACAATGAAGTCTTTTGTTTTTGCATCTCTAAAATAAAATCAAATTCCATGTCAATTTTCATCTAATATTTAGGAACAAAAGATGAGTTACCTTTATTTTGAAATTCAAGTGGGCCTTTTAGCAGAGGTGGGTTGTTGTTCATATTCTGATTGGGTGGAACTATAGTGTTCAAAGGAATAGATGAGGTGAATGGGCCTTTATTATGATTCGTCAAGAAATGACCTCCATTGGATTGGAAGGCTTGAGTGTCATATACATCTTCTTTTCGTTCATTTTCTTCTTTTCTAAGGAAAGGAAATTCTTGTTCAAAGAGATCATAAGCCATGGTGTTATCTATGGATCCACCATTCTTGTTGGAAGCACCTTGCAATGGGGCATCAACTTGTGCAATCTTAACTATTTTCTCCATTTTGGGAAAGTTCCTTAGAATGTGTTGCACTGTCATGCAACCTATACAAATTTATCATGAAATTAAGATCTACAACATTTACAGTATGTTGTTTGTCATCACCAGCTTGATAGTTATGGGAAACTTCCCCATTTTTCAACCCAGTGTTTCATTGTCTAATGTTATTGGATTTCTACTTGCATCCCCTATTTTGGTTCTAGTAATTTTGATTGGGGGAATTCTTATTTTGAAATTTCCTTTGGTTCTAATTGGTGTTTTTATTGGAATACCCTCCCTGGTTTTGGTAACTCTAATTTTAGTTTTAATTTTGAGGGGGGTTGTATTTGAGTTGCGCCATATCATTGGTCACCTGAGATAATGTTTTCTTTAGAGTTTTGAACTCCCTTATCAGATGAGCTATATTTTCACTTTCTGCAGTGGTTGTAGCTAATGTATGTGCCATGGGGTTAGATCCTTCAGCTTGATTATGGGAATTTTGAACTTGTTGCAAGGTGTTGGGAGTTGGGAAATTAAATAATAATTGTTGAGATGGTAATTATAACTTAGCTAAGGGTCCATATGCATAATTAGACATTCCAAGAACTATATTAAAGATTGAGGTAGGATTATGCTAAGAAATTCTTGCTTGTGAACTAATCTATTGTTTTTGTTGAATAGAAAGGTGGTAAACTTTGGAAAGAGAATTAATGTCATTTGAATTATATGTTCTTTGGAAAAATAGGCCAATCAAGGGATCCATGGCCTATAGGTAGGCTAGGATAGCAATATTTTCAGCCACCAAGTATGGGTATTGTAACATCATGTACACCTTCTAAAATTTGGTATTAAATAGGGGTAACGATTTGTGTGGCTCTTTCCTGATAGTAGTGAATTGATGGTATAAGATTGCATGATCAACATAAACCTGAAATTAGTTAATGAAGGCCTCTTCTAAGTTCGTCCAACTCAAGATTGATCCAGTAGGTAGATTTAGATACTAGTTATAAGCCATGTCTCCCAATGAATAAGGAAACAACCTACATGCAACATCATGGTGAGCATTTTGAGCTTGAGTATAGGCATCCTTAAATGCATGTATGTGCTCTTCAACACTCTATGACTCTCCATGAGCATATCTGGGGTAGAATTTCTTGGGTTTTTTTGGCATTTCATGTATGCCACCAGGAATGACTCCTAGTGGTGAAGGATTTTTAGCAAAGAACACCATAGATGGTGGTGGTGGAGTTGGTTGTACCACCTATGGCATTGGTGGAAACCTGAGTGGAGTAAGTGTTGGTGTTAACGATTGTGGGATAAAAACCCCATGGGCTCTAGGCCTAATAGGTCTAGATTTCAACAAAGGGTTCTATATTTGTGGCATATCTAAGAACTCTTTCAAACCTTTCTAGTAAAAAGGACTCGATTTGAGCCAGTTTCACAAAGAAACCTCATTCACAGATAATTCAATGGAAATAGTCTCAGATTTAGAATCTTCTATTGACTTTCATCAAATAAGAAACATTTATGCACAATATTCACTAGCATATGAATGACTATTGTTCATTGAAATCACCATTAAAACTAAAACTTGGAAATAACATAACTTGTATTTAAATGGTAAAAATGTTTAAGTTTCTTGCATAAGAATTATAAAAGTTTATAATAACTATGAAAATTATCCTTAGGCAGCTAATATTTCTTCAATTAGTCAAAATTTACAACATGGAGAGAAAAACTACATATAGAAAAGTCCTAACACAAATTTATCCAATCAAAAATTGAGATCGACAAATTTAGGGAACAACTAGAGCTACAGGAGATGACTTCCCATCATGATCTCTAGTTCAATTTTTGATGAATCTATATGAAAATCTAATGCACAAAGAGGAGGTCAAACTGTTAGGGGATCTTGAGTTGAACATGTGTTATGTTCCTTAAAAATAGGGGAGAGCTTCCCAAGTGGCCATATCATCTAATGCTTCATTCAAAAAAGAATATTTCATAAACTTTACTCCCCTTCCTTCTATTCAAGTAATTACTCATCATAACTATCCAAAACTTGTCTAAGCATGTCCACATCTAGCCCATCTACCCAACTATCCTCAAAATTTATTCTTTTTAATTTAGAAAAGGTGAACTTTGGCATATCATCCAATTTTGCAAGCTCCTTCTAAGCAATCTTCACTACCTCCTTGATATACATGAACCTATCAATTAATAAGTCATCACCATCATCTCCCTTTTGCATTGCCTCTTGAAATCCATTATCCCATTTATTTCTTAACTCATCAAGAGGGAAACGATCCTTGATAGGAACATCTTCATTCACCATAATAGATATGATTACTTCCAACTCCTCAATTTGATATGTCAAATTCTTCTATGGGAAAAAATAAATGAAGTCCTGAATCTGATAATATTAATAGTTTTATCAATGAAATATTCATTACCTTATTCAAGGATAGATTGTTCCAAGAGTTTTTGTTGATGCATTTTAGTAATTTCTTTTAACTTCCTTACATGCTCTTTATATAATTCTTCTTTCTTCCAAAGGACATCAACATATGTAGTCATATCATTGGATGATTCCAACGCTTCTTTATCAACCTTGTGGCTATCAACAAGTAATTCCTCCACCTCCTTATTCAACCTATCAATCCATCTATCTAACATCTTCACTTTGCTTCTCATCTCAACAAGATCATCAACCTCTTTCTTGCTTAACAAAATGTGTGTTTGTGGAGGAGAAAATTGTATAGAAATACAAAAGGATAGGTCATTTATGAACCTATGCAATTGATCTGATTGAGCCTTGAGCTCATGTTTCCTTTTTTTATCCTTTACCATTATTGACTTGGTGGAGGATGCTACAATATCAATTAGGTCCATTTTCTGGTTCCTTGTAGGCCTTCCCAAGTTTACAGTACCCAGTTGATAATCAGTCAACTGGATCTCTAATCTTTCCTTGTCCACCATAGGAATGGTACATTTAGCCACAATCTCTACAACATCTATTAGTTTGGTGTAGTGAAGGACTCTAGCCTTTTTCTAGGCCTCTCCTTCTCAATCTATATCATCCTAGTTTAGGGGCTAGGGTTGGACTACTTATTTCTTTTCCAGGTTGAGCTTCAACCATGTTGGGGCAGCAGGATAAGTAACAACATGTTGTGAAGAAGAAGTGGTAGAGGAGAGAGGTTGAAAAATTGTTACCTTAGGTTGAGAATAAACCTCTTGTTGCTCACTTTATGCCATTTCCTTTGAAAGCCTATCAGCTTCATCTTTCTCTCTTTCCTCCTTCAATATCCTATTCCCTATCATATCATTTCTTTATTACTCTGATTGTTTAACTTTCTCCCACATTTTGGCAGCCTCTTGCCCCTGTTTTCCTTTTTCTTCTTCTTCCAACTTCTTTAGAAAGATCTCCTTTTCATCCTTCTTCCTTTGAGACTCCTCTATAGCCTTGGCCTTGGCTTCAAGGTCCTCTTTTTCTCTCCTTTGTTGGGCCTTTTCCTCTTCAAGGTTATGAATTTTCTGCAAGAGAGGCAACTTCTCCCTCACTATATTGGATTTCCATTCACTTTATTTTTGTTGTTGTAGGAGGTTTTCCTTTTCTTTATGTTGTCTTGCAAGCTATTCAGTTTTATTTGCAAGTTCCTCAACTTGTGCTTTTCCATCAACCTCCTTCTTTGCATCCTCGAACAATTTCCACTGGTCTTTCATAGTTAAAACATGCTCAATTCAAAAATCATGGATGTCCTCAGTAGTTATTGTCACAAGAGGCTCATGATCTGATTGTGTAGCCTCCAAATCAGTGCCAATGTCATGAATCTCAACACGTTTTTTTTTTCTTTCTCAACCTACTCATGAAGGCTACCTGTAGGTACTTCCCTAGTAGACTCCTCTAGGAAGGAAGGTTTAGATGAAGCTCTTTCTCCAGAAGTAGTAACTTCTACACCTTGTGATTCATGATTTTCTTGAGAGGCCATTCCTAGTTTAGCATCTCCTCCAGAACTAGGAGGAAGGTACACCAATTATTCCTTAGGATATGTCCTCCTCTTTGTTCTTTTGTATCCTTGGGTATCTACTACTTTCCTCTTCTTTGAAGATTGAAATTTTGGATCCTCGATCCTCATGATCACCCATTGAATACTTCTATCCATCACTATCTTGGAAAGCTGTTTAATATTAATGAATTCTTCTCATCCAAATTCATTGGGTCCAATATTTATTACCTATATTTTCAACCTCATACTCAGGGTCTAAAACTACACCATCATCTGATAGTGTATTAGGAATATCTTCCTTCACCCCATATTCAATCATCTATGGGATGGTAAGCCTTTCATAATTTATTTTCCTCACATCATAATCGTCTTGCATATCAATCCAAAAATATTCTAACAAGTTAAAATTCTTATAAAATATGGTAGGAGCCAAGATATTCATCTTTTGCTCTAAGTAAAAATGCTTCCTTGTTTTATACAATGCCAAGTTTAAATATCTTAACTATTCACATACTGCCTTTGTAGCCAAATTGTGAGCACAAAAATATTGTCTGAAATTCATGAGGAATTTGTGGCATCGAAGCTTGTGTTTATTTCAAAATTTGGTATTAACCATTGAACCATAGATTTTTGGGTTTCCTATGTACTTCTCTAGCTCTTCTAGGGTTTTTCACCTAACAGGAGAGAGATAGGGTCAAAAACTGCTAAGGATTCATTCAAATTATGTTCTGTATGATATTATTTAGGCTAAATGAGATAAAATAAATGTAGTTATATGAAATAATTGATTGATTATGAATGAAAAATCTAAAAATTATGCTATATTGGAAAACACATTGTGTAATACAAAATCACCTACAAATGAATGGAAAATTGAACCAGAAGTGAATCAGACTAAAAGTGTGCACTTGGAACCTTGATTTACACTGGAAATTACACTTGAAATTCTCTTGATGCTATTTTTAAGGCCTAGAGGAAATTATTCGCCATTTTGGGTGAATCAGTCCCAGTTCTGCCAAACTATACTGGAACTCGTTTCTAACAAAAGGCTACTCAAAAATGTAGAAAAATCAAAATTGACCTTGGAGTGGGACTCATTCACCACTCATGGTAACTGATTCCACTTTTGAATTTCTATAATTTCAAAGGTGGATTTAGAATCTTCTGATCTGCACTTTGATGCCCTAAAGGTGTTTGATTCTGAAACTCTAATTTACTTGTCTGAAAAATGGATTTTTGTTGATATGTTGACTTGATGAATGAAGAGAAGACTTTATCAACCTTGCAAATTTATCTTCAATGATTTCCAAGCTTCCAAGAGACCTATATCTACAAACACACAAGACAAGAGAGAGAGAAATGTTAAATATTAGGGCATGGGGGTTTTCCTTGGTCAAACCCGTTTTAGGTAATTAAACTAAAATGATGAAAGAATAGAATGAAACATGTAATAATGGAATAGATTACCTATCCATGATGTTGATCTTGGATTTTTGCAGCAATGGAGGAAGAATTAACCCTTGAATGTCCTTAAAAGCTTTCTTAGTGACTTGCAATGACAAAACCCTAAGTTGCTTAACTTGAGATTGAAGATTGGTGGATGAATATGTGAATTGCGTTAATGGATGTAAAAATTAGTTAGGATAGCTTCTTTCATATCCAATTCACCTTATTATCTCATGAATTGGATCCCTAAGGCTGAAATGGAGAAAAATTAAACTTAAAACCTAATTTTTTTCACTGAAAACCCTAAAAATTGCTCAAATGGGACTCGTTCACCACTAATGGAAAATGGGTCCCACCTATATGGTACTAATTTTCCAGTAATGGCGAATGGGTCCCACAGGGGAAATTTTTGCTAGCTAGAATGTCGAGAAGTAAGAAAATTAGGCTTATATGATGACTATATGAATTATTTTATCAAAATATTTCTCAGGCTACATAATATTGGTTAATAGGGGCCTATTAGTGAAGATGTAAATGTCAAATAGGGCTCGGGACACAAAATTCAATGTGAAAGTGTGACTAATACACTTTACAACACTAAAATGAGGTCCACAGCCTAGGAAGGCACAAGAACCAATGTGAATGTGCGAGACACATTATGACAATATTTTAACATTAAGTTTATTTTGAAACCCTTCTAGATTGATGTAATAATATTATTAAAAAAAACTATAATGTTGAATTAGGGACAAATAGTTTAATTAAGTCTAGAAAAGCTTGAAAGTCCTTTACAAGACTTTACAATACCTTTACAAGACATCATTAAAATCATGTTATTCGATTTTCAAGGGTCCAAGACCTAGTGTGGATGCATAAAATTCCTCACAACACGTAAATCAAGGCCTTATTACATCCATTTTATCATGAATTAATCCCATGTCAAGCAAAGGGTCCTTTTTTTAGGACACATTTATCCCCCACTTTAGTGAGAGGATGAACTTGCTTGAAACTCACACTAAAGTATACATTCAAGAAAGGTCCCCATACACAGATGTAGATGACAAAGAATTACAAAGATCAAAGGAGGTGGCCAAGCCCCTAGGATTGAAGATCCTAAGTCAAGCTCTCAAGATTCAAAATCATGCAATGACAAGATAGAGAAAGTTGAAAGGGATGGATCAAGCTTCGATCATTTGTCTATCTTAGTTGTGGATCAGATCTAGGATGATTGTTTGAAAGAGAGAATGTGTACTCACTTTGGGGTGAGAAGGTCCAACTATACTCACTCTAGGGCCATGAAACTTCTGACTGTTCGTGGGGTGAGAAATCCCAAAAGGTAAGATACATATGCTAGTTGGTATGCACTTACAAACACAAAAGTGGCTATGGGGAAAAGTCATGCTACTAGGTGGGCTTCCCGTTCAACCATATTAAAAATACACCTACTGATAACTTTAAAAAGGTGCCACAAAAGAAAATTTCCATGAACAAAAAAAAAAGGTACCACAGTCATGCAAGTTACATTATGCAAGGTGGAAAAATAAAATGCAAAATACAAAAATACAACCAAAAAAATGTTAAAAGGAGTCTTGTTCAGTTTATGCAAGTTCAGTCACTTAGGGAACATTGTATCTAATGTCTCCAAGAGAGGAACAATCAAAGAATAGTATATTCGCAAGTTAGGGGATCTAGTGCATCACATCAAGCCACTAAGAGGAATGCAATATGTTGAGATAGATCACACTTATGAAGGACATCACACCCAATGTCATCCACAACGTAACCAATGCATCATATAAACAACAAGGCTACACTAGGAACCAAGAATGTAAATGAAATAAATGTAATGTATGCCTTCTACTTTAAGGGAATTGCTACACATCATTTTGTGAGAAATTACTTTAAAGTAGAGAAGGAAAGAGAATGCAAAAAAAAAGGAAAACAAGACATGAGGGTCAACATGGAAAGCCCTATGCCAAGGAATATGTCTCAAAGTTAGGTTGAATCATGTCAATGAAAATGAAAATAGATAGAGGGAGTATGTCACATGCAAGTCAATTTTAAAACATGTCATCCAAATCCCAAGCTTGCTTCTTGATACGTTCATGAAAGGTTAATAATTAGACAAAAGAGACAACGACAAGTGACATACGGGGATAAGGATTGCTAACCTTTTGCCTTGCAGGACAAAGGTAAGCTTGGAATGGATGATGGTATGCTACCCCTTGCAATGGATGTGAGACATGTAATAGTGAGTATGCGATGATCCTAAAACTATGGCATGGCAAGCAGCAGCAACTAGTGTTATTTATGTGAATAAGGAAGAATCTTGGAATAGTCTTGTGTTATAGTATTGATGTTGCGTGAAGGTTTGGTGATCTTGGTCAAAGGATAATAACCAATACCATGAGTTTTTTGTTGTGTTTTTGGCTCTATACAGTTGTGGGTAACTTGTTCTTGAGAACCATGACCTTTTCCACTATACCCAAGTTATTTCATGAGGTCATACCCTTTTCCATAAAGCTATTTCAGTGCTTTGGAATTGGGTGGTTATTCATTCTTGTGTTCATCAAGGGTTGTTGTGGAGTTTGTGGCATTGTCTAAAGTGGTTGAAGTGGATGCTTTTGAAAAGTTATCTGAATTTTGTGTGGACAAGATGGTTGGTTTTTCTTTTTTCTCATCTTTCTTTTGTGTGAGTACGTATTCTCCCATAGATGAGGGTGTGAATTCTAAGGATCCCCAATCATCACCAAATAATTTAGATACCGATTATGTATTGTTGTATTCAATTTCAAGAGGTTCTATGTTGGAGATTAGAATTAATGTTTTAAAAGGACTTGTAACCCCTCTTTCAAGGTGCAAGAAAATTTTGGGCTTAGGATCTATTTCAATTTGATAAATGTTATTGTTATAGACATATTTAATTTTATAATGAAGGGTTGAAGGCACTACATTCATCTCATGAATCCATGGTCTGCCTAAAAGAAGATTGTATGAAAGATCATAAGGCATGACATGAATAGGAGTTTGCAAAGTAACCACCCCAATCGTAAAAAGAAAAGTGATTACACCAACCATTTGCTTTGTTATATTATCAAATCCTTGAATAGAGACAAAATTAGGTATTATTTGTGACCTGTCAACATGTAATCGATCAAAGAGACTCACATTACACACATTAAGGGAAGAATCATTATCTATGAGAGTGTTTTTGATACCTATATGATCGAATCGAACAATTATCATAAAGGCATCATGTTTATGTAACTGCAAATGAGGGAGCTCAAGTTGATGGAAGGTAATGTGAAGATTCATTTTGTGGATGAGAGCTACCACATCATTCAGAGTTGTACCGGGAATAATTATGATTTCTTTTAAGGCGGTTTGAAGAATGTTGTAATTTGGTGAGTTTTGAAGTAAATCCCAAAGGGAAATCTTTCCAGGAGTATTCTTTAGTTGTTGAAAAATATTATACTCCTTTTTATGTTAGATGTAATGAGGAGCACCAGGCGGATTGCATAAAGGTAACGAAGGTGGGATTGGTTGTGGTGGTTGTAGATTATTTTGAGTATTATATGTATGAGCAACGGTATTATAACCCAGTTGCTACAATACATTAGTTTGAGGTGGGAAAAGGGTGTAGTGAGGTTTATTGGAAGGATGAAGTTTATGTGAGGGTGGGTAAAGGTTGTAGTGAGGTTGAATATTGTTAACATCCCATAAGAAGTGAATTTTCCATTTTTGTGAAGGGTGTGTTATCTTTGTCTTGGGTCATAATATCCTTCCTAGAAGGAGAGTTCTTAGGAGAACAAAAAACCACATGTTCATGAAAATTAAGGTTTGGTTCATCCAAAATAGCTTCATCACAACCAAGGGAGTTATTAATGGTTGAATGTGTTTGATTATTGATAATGGGGAGATTAGGGGAGGATTTTATGCAATCATTCAGTGTTTGTAATGTCTCATTATCTTGTTCCATAATATATACCCTACTAGGAGAGCTTTTAATATGTTCATCTAAGGTGGAAATGTGCAAATTAGCTTCATCACAAGTGGGAGAGGCATCAAGAGAAGAAAATGAATCACATTCTTTTTTTTCAATGATTGGATCCTTTTGATTAAATATGTATTCTTTGATGGGGGAAATGTTAGGAAAGGGAGCAAGAAGATTCTCATGATTATCTTTGATTACCTCCCTTTGTCCAATAATGTCTTCCAAAATAGGGGAAGAAAAATAAAGAGGATTGTCATAGGTCTTAAAGATTTGATCATATAATGTCAACATATCGTCCTCACAAACATTCTCACAAGTAGGGGAGAAGTTGGGAGATGAATCTATGGTGTCATCATAATGTTTTATTGTGTGATCATCATGATTGCTTAGTGTGATGTCCTCTTCTGTAGTAATGTTATGTCTAATAGGAGAGTTAAGAGGAGAGAAACAACTCAGATTCACAACTCTCATCAATTGGTTCTTTCGACACTATAATCTCTTCAAGTCAAAAGTGTGAGAGATAATAGGAGAAGAAAAAATGCAAGTGTTATGAGTATCCAAGGTCTCTTTCACTAAACCAACCTCATCCATAAAAGGGGAACTTGGAGAGGGATCTATGATGAACAAAAAGAGAGGGGAAAGGACCTCATATTCATATGCTTTTAACAAAAGTTTCTTACAACATGCAATAATACCTAAAAAGAGAAAATTCAAGATGAGAACTATAGCATTTTGTAATAAAACCATGACAGAATGATTAATCTACAATCTTGAAATGTAACAATTCTGAAGCAAAGATGGAAATGAAGAATAGTGTTTCAAATTTCAAAAATGACAATTGACTGATTATGATATGTAACGAGATAGAATGCAAACTTGAATGTGAAACCATGCATGAAATGAGCTAATGAAGGCTAGATTTTATGAAATTCATGTTATAGAAATGCAACTAATGGTTATAGATAGGTTAAGGAACCAAACAAAAGCCCAAAAACAATATTCTAAATTTTGTCAAATGTTGGTTTAAGGATCAGAAGGGATTAATTCGCCCAAGGTGGAAAATGTGTCCTAGTATGGACTGATTTTGATGGTTTTAGAGTACTATGATGTAGGCCTAATTGAAAAATGCAGAATTTTAGAGAGTGGAAATGAACTTACATGCCAACAATGCAACCTAAATGCACTTTTTATGAATGCAAAATTTGAAACCTAGCATGCAAAGTAACTACTACAAATCCTAATGAAAAGTCAATGCAAAGCTAGATCTATGATGAAAGAATCCAAAATTAGACAAGAAAATATTCAAAAAGAAGGTTCACCAAAATGAACCATAGATTTTTGGGTTTCCTATGTACTTCTCTAGCTCTTCTAGGGTTTTTCACCTAAAAGGAGAGAGATAGGGTCCAAAAATGCTAAGGATTCATACAAATTATGTTATGTGTGATATTATTTAGGATAAAAGAGATGAACTAAATGTAGTTATATGAACTAATTGATTGATTATGAATGCAAAATCTAAGAATTATGCTATGTTTGAAAGAACATTGTGTAATACAAAATCACCTACAAATGAATTGAAAATTGCAATAGAAGTGAATCAGACTGAAAGTGTGCACCTGGAATCTTGATGTAGATTGAAATTACACTTGAAATGCTACTAATACTATTTTTAGGCCTGGAGGGACTCATTCACCATTCTCGGCGAATCGGTCCCAATTCTGCCAAACTATACCAGAACCCATTTTTGACAAAAGGCTATTAAAAATGCAAAAAAACTCAAAATCAACCCTGGAGTGGGACTCATTCACTTCTCATGGTGAAGGAGTCAATTTTTTATTTTTTGGATTTTCAAATGTTGATTTTGAAGATTCTGATCTACACTTTGATGCCCTAGAGGTGTCTACTTCTGAAACTCTTATTTATGGGTCTAAAAAATGGATTTTTGTTGATATTTTGACTTGATGAATGAGGAGAAGACTTTAGCAACCTTTCAAATTTATCTTCAATGATTTCCAAGCTTCCAAGAGACCTAAATCTGCAAACACACAAGACAAGAGAGAGAGATGTTGAATGTTAGGGCATGGGGGTTTTCCTTGGTCAAAACCCTTTTAGGTAATTAAACCAAAATGATGAAAGAATAGAATGAAACATGTAATAATGGAATAGATTACCTTGCTATGATGTTGATCTTGGATTTCTGTAGTAATGGAGGAGGAATCAACCCTTGAATGTCCTTAAAAGCTTTCTTAGTGACTTAAAATGATAAAACCCTAAGTTGCTTGACTTGAGATTGAAGATTGGTGGATGAATATGTGAATTAAGTTAATGGATGTAAAAATGAGTTAATATAGGTGATTTTATAGCCAAGTCACATTATTAGCCCATGAATTGGATCCCTAAGGCCGACATGGAGGAAAAATAAACTTAAAACCTAATTTTTCTCACTGAAAAACCTTGAAAATGGCTCAAATAGGACTCATTCACCACTAATGGTGAATGGGTCCCACCTAGATGGGACTAATTTTCCATGAATGGTGAGTGGGTCTCATAGGGGCCATTTTTAATAGTTGGAATGACAAGAAGTAATAAAATTAGGTTTATATGATGACTCTATAAGTTATTTGATCAAATTATATCTCGAGATGCACAATATGGTTTAATAGGGGTCTATTAGTGATGATGTAAATGTTAAATAGGAATTGGGACACAAAATTCAATGTGAAAGTGTGATTAAGTACACTTTAGATCACTAAAGTGAGGTCCACATAGCCTAGGAAGGCACAAGAACCAATGTGAATGTGCAAGACACATTAGAAGGCTAGTTTAACATTAATTTTATTTTGAAACCCTTCTAGATTTATGTAATAATATTATTGAACACATTTTAGAATGTTGAATTAGGAAGAAATAGGTTAATTAAGTCTAGAAAAGTGTGAAAGTCCTTTACAAGACTTTACAACACCTTTACAAGATGTCATTAAAAGCATGTTATTTGATTTGCAAAGGTCCAAGATCTAGTGTGGATGCATAAAATGCCTCAAAACACCTTGATCATGCCCTTATTAAGTCCATTTTATCATGAATTAATCCCATGTCAAGCAAAGGGTCCTTTTCTCTATGACACAACCCCCATAGCCTCATAAATAAACTCCATAAACACAATCCTATAATTGCAACATCTTTGTAGTTGGTGAGGGTTTCCATCAAATCCTGCCAATCTAAAATAGGATAACTTGGGGTATTGGCTATGCCAATGTCCCCATTCAACAATGAAACCCATGGCCTCCCTGATCATCCTTTATCCAACATTCCCTGTCAACCGGTTGATGATGACATAAAGGAATGCATCATTGACCCTTCTATATTGTAACTCTAAAGTTTGTAGGGTCAACTAATCATAATGCTTCAATGCCTTATTTTCTTCAGGAGTCTCTCCTAATGTTCCCACTGCATTTAAACTAGGGAATATGCCCCTCCTCATAGCTTAATATATGGTATAAGAAGTCATAAAGAAAATTTTGGTTTTCCCCTTGAGAATTTGGTTATGCAAGCTATCTGATAAAATCATAGCTTAAAATAGTTTGAATTAATGGAAAAATACATTCCTTAAAGTATGTTGAATCCTTTCCAAATACCCTAGAAATCATCATGATTAGATCATCTATCTCCTTCTTGAAGTCTGACCTCCTGGGTTGTTCAGGAACCTTGGTGAGGGACTTCTTCTCAGTTCTCAACCACTTCTTGTTCCTTTAGGACGTATTAGCTTCCTTGTCCCTGTTAAACAACTCTAATACCTTAGAATCAATCAACTTCTTGGGGTTCTTTGGAGTAGGTTCATTAAACATGAGCCTCATCATCTGTGGGGATAGATCAATGATCAAATTCCCTTGGAGGTCCATACATTGCCTTGATAAGGGGTTGTATGACCCTACTACTGTGAGTATAAACTTTGGGCATTGGACTGATAGCCCTGGGGAAGAGTGTAACATGTGCCAACCTAGATTGGTCTATTATTTCAGTCCTTCCACTCACATCTTTGCAGAAAGTTTCAACAAACAACTCCTCATAGTTGAATGGGCCTAGATTGGTGTTAGTGATTTTTTCCTACTCTGAATCCAACCGATTGGCTTTAAGGGTAGCATCTTGGTGTACGGAAATTTCTCCACCTTGATCTTCTTGGGCTTCAATCCTTTTGAACTTTCTACAACTTTCCATTCCTTCGATGAGATTTCCTTTAATGCTCCCGACATTACAAATTCCTACAAGACAAGCTTGGATTACACCAACAAAAGGTATGAAAAAAATTATTACAAGTGTTATCCTTTCAAACTTCTTTATTCTTCCCTAGGTAACCCTCCATAGTGAAATTTCAAGCCTACCAAGACTGGGATGGAGGGAAAATCAGGAACCAAAGAGGTGAAACAAATAGCATTATCAGAATCAAAACTGGGACTAGGACCGAAATTGAAACTTTCAAAGTTTCATTACCCTGTAACAATCAATGACCCAACCTCACTAAGTTGACGGTATTGGAATTGGTTAGAGGTGGAATTTTTTTTGAAACTCAACTCTCATGTGAAAGTTTGATGGATGGGATCATCTTCTTCTCTGATTCTGCCACGTATTATCAGAACTAAGTGAATTATCTCCATAATCTAATTCTAGTTTGAACATGAGTTACAAGGACATAGGGAGGAGAAAACCAATCTTGACTCCACCCAAACCAATGGGACTAGATCAATCAAGCGAGGGAAACTATGTGAAAAGGGCATGAAATGCAAACCCTAACTCGTACGGCCCATTGACTTACACCAAGACTAGTGCATCAAAACTACTATGACCAAAACCCATGATATTGACAAAAAAAAGATCGAAGGGTTTCAAGAAATAATCTAATACCACTGTAAGGCACCAAAACCCCTCAAAAAGAAAGCCCTAATCAAAACTAGGGCATGGTGGAATGCAAATCCACTAAAAATGGAAAAAATGGTAGGATCCAAATGAAAAGAAAACAAAGAACACAAAAAGAAAAATGAAAAAATGAAAGAGGGAATGAAACAAAATAGAGAACAACAAATGGAAACAACAATAGCCTGAAAGGAAACAAGCAAAGATTCACAAGAAAATTCCCACGAATGCGCTAAAGATAGTAGGGTGAACAAAATGAATGAGAAGAAAACAAAATGGAATGGGAGAAACCCACCTACCACAAAACATTACTAGAAAAGGTTGACAATAATAAGAAATCTGCTCATGAATGCCCACCCACAGCCAAATCATGCTCCTCTTCAAGTTCTTTCAATTCCTTGTTTTTTAAAATGCTTTGGATAGTAGTAATGAGCCAAATAACCTTGATTAAGGTTTTTAAAAACCATTTCGTGTGTGAGGATGTAATTAATACCATTTAATGTAGTTTGTCAAGGTGGAATTGGGATGAAAGTGAGTACACAACCACTATGTACATCCGATGTAAAGAAGAAGTTGAAGCAGAGTCAAGATAGAATGAAGAACTTTGCCCCAAAGTTCCATACTTCATTCTGAATCTAGCTCTGGTCCTGCAACAAGGAAAGGACAATGAAGAAAAGGGGGTGAGATCAAAACCAATTCCAGATCTAGAACTTGGAAAAGCTCTAGGTTTGGATCCAACTCTGATTCCACTCTCAAAAAAAGGGAAAAAACACCAACAAAGGGAAACGAGACTAGAGAAAAAGCCCATCTTGAAACAAAACACACAAAATGAGACAAAACAAAAGACATACAAAAGGTAGTGGGATTAGAATGAAACCCAAACTAAAAACTTTTGCAAAGTTTCTAGTTCATTTTTTGTTCTGGTTCTAGTTCCATGAAAGGAAAAGAAATGCAAAGGGGAAGAAACAAAAGAAACAACTAAGGGAGAAAATAATTCCAAGATCCCAAGGCAAACAAGAGAACCAAGAAAATGATAATGCAAGACACGTGGTCAAGACCAGAACAAAAACTACACCAGGAACTTTGCAAAAGTTCTAAGTTTAGTTTTGGCCTTTATTCTAAAGCTGGAAAAATAAAGAACCAAAGACTTTGGAGGAAAAAGAACAACTCCTAAGACCCAAACAAGAACACCAAGGACAAACAAACACAGGGGGACCCATTTTGACTAGAAACAAAATGGGGTGGTTATGCAAGGCATAAAACTACATCCACAATCTTGGCTCAACAACATGAATGCATGTACTAAGCCCTTGAAATGATGCTTCAATCTTGATGATGGCAACAAATACTTGATGACTTTCTCTTGAATTCATAAAATTTCCTTAGAAATGAATACTTGAATGCTTGTTATCTTGTTATATGAAAAATGAGTGGAGGAACCTTGTATTTATAATTATTCATGCTCAATATCACGAAATTACGCCACAACAAGATGGAATATGGAATCATAAAATAAAGTATGCTAAATCTTGCCCAAATTTGAAATTTAATTCCAAAAATAAGCCAAGGAGGACTAAGATGCCCTAGGTGGCGTCCTAGTCCCAAGGCTCAATTTTGAGGGCACAGACTCCAAAAAGGGACCTGTGGCATAGAAAATTTGACACTCTTGAGAAGAGAGACAATTTCATTACTAATTAAACCAACTTTTGAGTCCCTTTTCATTATTCACCCTTCAAAATAGCATGTATAGATCGCTAAGACCCATTATTTTTTATCTAGAGGCTTGTTTCACTTGAAAAATCACTTAAATCCTGACAAACAACATTCAATTCAACCATCTCCTGAAAACCCACCTTCAAAAAAATTGGTGGAATATATTTTCCACCTTGGGTGAATGAGTCCCCTCTCGTTAGACCCATTCGACAAGAGTGGTGAATGAGTCCCTTTTGAGAGAAATTTCAATTTTGAGTGAGAATTCAATTAATTCAACCTTTTTTTTGGGTGAATGTCAGCCTCTTAGGTCTAAATAATAGGAAAATTAGGTGTTGTTTCTTATAAATACTAATTTTAAGCCATTTTACACATCTTTTAGTCATTTCACAAAAGAAAATTCTAAAGTCAAGTCTTCTACAACAAGTTTCATTAGCAAAGTTGTTGTTTTAGGAAAACAAACTAGGGTTTTTGCAAGTCTTGAAGCTCACCCTTTGGATCAAAGTTCAACATTGAAAAGAGTTCATGATGGATGTTGATGGTGAATCACTAAGAAATATAGGTTGAGGAGATACAACTAGCTATCAAATCACACCTAAAGACTTGTTTTCAAAGTGATTTGATCTTCCATTTCTTCTCTATCTTCATATTAAGGTTTACATTTCATTTATATTCTATTTTCATGTAATTTTATCTGCACTTTTTATGTGTTGTGAGATTTATAGGGTTGAGATCTTGCATCACTAAAATCACATTTTCAATTCTTATTCTTGCATAATAGAATAGGGTTTTTAACATACTTCAGAATTTCCTAGTCTTTGACAAATCTAAGGCTAGGGTTTTATGCAAAATTTTCTCCATTCAAGGTTTAATTACCCAACTAGGGGTTTGAATAGGGAAAAAACCCCATTAGACAAAAAATTTAAAGCTATTTTGTAGGAATTTTTTAAGATCCTCGTTCAGGTTTCTGTTAGAAAGTGTTGTATAGGTGTCAAGGTGCAGAACAAACACTTGAAATTATAGAAATTTGAAAGTGGGCTGATTCACCATTCATAGCAAATAAGTCCCTCCCGAGGTGCCATTTTGAGTTAGATATAGATCAAGATACCCAGTTTGCGGAAAACAGTTTTTGTGCAGAAAAACCCTAACCTGCGACTGATTTTCCTAGTGTGGCGAATGAGTCCCAGTTAGCTCAAAATCAAATTTGTTAGATTTCTAGATTGCTTTCTAGTCATCTTCAACTTCTCAGGTGCACATATTCGAAGATTTAGCTTTTTTTTTAGTTTAATTTACATTTTCATTCATTATTTTAAGCTTTCTACAAACATCACTATGTTTTCAAACATTACACATTTTGTAGTTTTTTCATTCTTAACCAGTCAATTAATTAGCTTAGTTGCATTTAGATCAACTAATTTAGTCTTAATAATGTCATACATTTCCTAATTTTAGTGAACCACATTGATTTTTCATGAGGTTTATCTCTCACCTTTTAGTAGAAACATCCTAAGAGTGCAAGGGTAGCCTATAAGCCTAATTCCCAAAAAACTATGGTTCATTTTGGTGAACCTACATATTGAGAATCAAATCATTCTGATTTGCATTTATATTTGCACCCTAGGACTTAATTGCATTTTATTTTGCATTATTTTTGCATCCTAGGGCTTCTTAAAGTTGCATTACTGAAAGTATCATTTAGAGTTCATTATTGCATCTTATTTTGTTACTTAATTTCAAAATATTGCATTTTCAATCTTTATTTGCATTGTACAAACCTGAAAACATTTAGAAAAGTAAAAAAAATTAGGAAAAACTGAAAAATACCTCCCCTAGGACTCATTCGCCACATTGGGTGAATCAATCCCACTTCAATTTTTGAATCAAAGTTTTCAGAATTTAGTTTATTATTTTGAACATTTTTGTTTCCTATAGTTTCTTTTCTATCACAGTTCAGTTATCTTCTATTTCATAAGCATAAGCATCATTTTCTTTCATGGCATTTATGGATAGTCTTAGATTTTTTCCACTTTCCTTCTCAGTATTTGTTCCTAGCTCTTTTAGATTGGATTCATCAAGACATAAAAACACAAAAACAAAAACATCCAACCAACCTTTCAAACAAATGATTCAATTTAGAAACATCTCATCCAAGCATCTTAGTAGTGATTATGTAGCCAATTTAGATGAAGTTCTTCAGGACTTTCTATCACTCACTTCATCCTCAAATTCTTGCAATGAGAAACCTAAACCACTTAATGATAACGCATCCCTCAAAAATTTTGGTTGTGATGAATTTCACTTGTTAGATGAATCCCTTCAGGACTTCATCTCACATAAGCCATCCACTAAGGTTTGTTGTGACAAACCCACAATAACAATTGTTAACACCTCTAATGCTTATCCTCAACAACTTAAACCAATCGATGATAAAATACCACTCAAACCTTTTAGTCATGACGACTTGGAATTGTTAGATGAATCCCTTTAGGACTTCATCTCACTCAAATCATCCACTAAGGTTTGTTGTGAGAAATCTAAAACTAAGGATATTAATGTAATTCAACCTGAACTCATTCTTTACCTACCCTGACATAAATTTCATCCTTCCAATAAACTCGAGCACACTCTTTACCCACCTAAAACCAATGTGTTGTAGTAATGTGTAATTCTACTATTTCTCATACATATAATACCCAAAATAATCTACAATCATCGCAACCAACCCCGTGCTCTTTACCTTTACCCAATCCACCTAGTGCTCCTCATTTCCTCCCACACGCAAAGGAGTATGATCTTGTTGAAAAATTAAAGAATACTCCTGAAAATATTTCCCTTTGGGATTTACTTTAGAACTCACCAAATTATGACACTATTCTTCAAACAACCTTACAAAAAATTGTAATTCCTCCTGGTACAACTCCAAATGATGTGGTAGCTTTAATCCATAGCATAAATATAGACATTACTTTTCATCAACATGAGATCCCTCATTTAGAGTTGTAAAAGAAAAGGAGGCCTTTATGATAATTGCTCAATTCAATCACATAGGTATCAAAATAACCCTTATCAATAATGGATCTTCCCTTAATGTGTGTAGTGAGAATCTACTTGATAAATTGCATGTTGATAAGTCACAAATAGTACCATATTCCATATCCATTCAAGGATTTGACAATACAACAAATAAACCACTCTGTATAATCAATTTACCTATTATGGTTGGGGTGGCTACTTTGCAAACTCCTATTCATGCCATGCCTTATGATCTTTCATATAATCTTCTTTTGGGTAAACCATGGATTCATGAGATGAATGTAGTGCCTTCAGCCCTTCATTGTATCATGAAATATGTCTATAACAATCACATTTATCAAGTTGAAATCGACCCTAAGCCTAAAAGTTTCTTGCACCTTGAAAATGGAGCTACAAGTCCTCTAAAAACATTAATACCAACATCCAATATAGACACTTTTGAAATTGAACACAACGATGAGGAATTGACATTTAAATTATTTGGTGATGATTGTGGATACTTAGAATTCACACCTTCATTTATTGGAAAGTACATAATCACACAAAAGAAGTATGCAAAATAAGAACAATGAACCATTATGCCAACTCCAAATTCTGAACAATCTTCTCAAACATCTACCTCTTATACTTTGGAAGAAAATGTAACATATACAACAAATTTTGATGAGATAGATTATAAATCCCCACCTAATCCAAAAGAAATGGAAATAGTTTATGGAAATGCTATGAACTTGTGAAACAATTAGGATATACTAGAAAAGGATGTGGAAAACATGAACAAGTTATTCGTGTTCCTATCAAAACTAATATGCAAGAGATAAAAACTAGATTGGGCTATCCTTTTCTAAGATGAAAAAATCTACTCAACGACCATCTTTGAACATCAACACTATTACATATCAACCAAAACATAAACTCACCATCAAGTATTATGAATTTCTTGATAAGAATTCACCACAATCATGGTAGTATGTTGATAGTGATGAAACTTTGAAACAAATGTTAGGAGTGTATGATAACACATCCTCTACCACGACCATGAAATGAGTCATGATCGTTATCAAGAAAAATGATAGTGATATCATTAAAGAATCCAATGAGCCTGAAGTTCCTAAATCTAATGTATGCCCTTTAGGAGATACAATTGATGTGCCAATGGACATTGATGATAAAGAAAAAGTTATTAATATTGGGAAGTTAATTTATGATGAAGAACAAGAAGACACTACAACTTTACTTCATGATTTTCCTAAGATTTTTTCCTATAAATATTCTAATATTCTAGGAATTGACCCAAAAAATTGTCACACACATCGTTCTTGCTGAAAATGCTAAACCCATTCGTTAAAAGATAAGAAAATTGCTCCCAAACATAGCCTTAAATTTTAAAGAAGAGCTTGAAAAAATACTTGATGTAGGCTTCATTTGACCTATTGATTATTCTCCTTGGATCTCAAACATTGTCACAGTTGCTAAACCTGATAATCATATAAGGATATGTATGGATTTTCGTGACTTGAATAAAGCTTCTCTAAAAGATGACTTTTTGCTTCCTAATATTGACATGATTGTGGATTCAAGTGTTGGACATGCTTTGTTGTTATTCATGGATGAATTTTATGGTTATAATCAAATCCTTATTAATCCTCAAGATCAATACAAAACCACCTTTACAACTATTTGGGGAACGTTTTGTTGGGTTGTGATGCCCTTTGGTTTAAAGAACGTTGATGCAAATTATCAAAGAGCAATGACATCGATCTTTCAAAATTACATGCATAAAAGTTTGGAAGATTATGTTGATGATATCCTTGCTAAACCCTTAACAAGCCAAGACAATGTAAATGTTCTTCAGAAATTTTTTGAACGAATATGTAAATATAATACGCACTTAAATCTAAAAAAGTGTGTCTTTAGTGTCGATAGTGGTAAAATGTTGGGGTTTGTAATATCTGACAGTTGCATTAAGGTGGACACAAAGAAAATTGATGCAATTATTAACATGCCACTTCCTAGGAACATTTCTCAATTGCAAATGTTACAAGGTTGATTTCAAGATATCCATCATTTTGTTGCACCTTTAGCCAATTGGACATTACCTTTCACAATTCTTCTTAAAAAGGGTGTACCTCTTGATTTGGATGAGGATTGTAAATAGGCTTTTGAGATTCTAAAGTAATACATCGAAACTCCATTTGTTTTACAACCTGTCATTGCAAACAAACCATTTATCTTGTACATCACCACATTAACCAATGCTTTTGCTGCATTGTTGGCTCCACAAGATGATCATGGAAAAGAACATATTGTTTATTACATTAGTCGAACCTTAATTGATTTTGAAACTCGATACTCACCAATTGAAAAAGAATGCTTACCTCTTGTATTTGCTACTGGTAAATTGCAACATTATTTACTAAATGTCAAAATACAAGTCATAACAAAATTGTATCCCCTTAAACATCTTTTCAACAAGATAATTTTTTTTTGATGTTTATCTAAGTGGGTGATGTTAACTGAGTTTTACCTTAAATTTGTTTCATAAAAATAAATCAAAGGAAAATCCTTAACTGATCACTTAGCTGATGCTCCTCCTCCCACTTTACCTAGTCACGAGTCCTTTCTTGATGATAATGTCTTGACCACTGATATTAAAATGTGGGAATTTTATTTTGACTAATCTAAGTGTAGAATAGGATCTGGTGTTGGAGTGGTATTAATTTTTCCCATCGAACAACCTCTTCCCTTGTCCTATTGATTAAATTTACTATGCACAAATAATGTTGCTAAGTATGAGGCTTTAATCATGGGTTTGCGAGCTACTTTAACAATGGATGCTAATCATATTAAAATATTTGGTGATTCACACTTAGTTATCAAACAAATCAATGGTACATATCAAACTAGACATGACAAGTTATCAAAATATAAGGATTTTACAATGGAATGGTTAGAGAAGTTTGAATCATTCACCACTGATAACATCCCTAAAAAGACAATAAACATGTGGACGCAATGCCAAGTGCAACCTCTCTTATATCCCCACTCGATCCTTAAAAAAAATTTACCTTTTCCATTCATCTGATCATGGAACCTTCAATTGATACTTGATTAGACACATTTTAACCATAACTCAAGAAGCCTCGTGTGAATGGTATGATACGATCTACAATTATTTAAAAAATGGTACCATTCCCAAGCCCACAATGATAAACACTCGAAATTGTTTATGCAAACTAGCAACTAAATACGTGATCCTCGCTGATGTATTGTATAGAAGATCCTTTAATGGTCTCTTCCTAAGGTGTCTTAAGGATTCTAAAATCCCTATAGCCCTTGAGCAGGCTCATGCTAGTGCTTATGGAGGTCATTTTGGAGGATGGTCACTAGTGCAAAAACTCATCTGTATGGGATATCATTGGAGACGTATGGAGAAAGATTGCTTTGCTTACGTTAAATGATGTCACAAATGTCAAGAACATAGAAAATTGATCCATGCTCTTGCTTCTACGCTTTGTGCCCAACTTACCATTTGGCTATTCTCAGTATGGCAATTGGATCTTATTTGAAAAATTTCACCTCCCTCTTCTGTTGGACATACATCTATCATAACTACAATAGACTATTTCACAAAATGAGTGGAAGCTATTCCTCTTTGTTCTATAAATGCTGAAGTAATTTGTCATTTCTTATTGGAACACATAATTTCTCACTTTGGACTCCTTTCCACAATCATTTCAGAAAATGGAACCTTGTTTAAGAATAACGAAGTCAAGAAATTTCTTGAAACGTTCAACATTCAACATCAATTTTCCACACCATACTATCTGCAATCCAATCGACAAGTTGAAAAAAAGAATAGATTTTGGAACAAATTCTCAAGAAAACTATTAGCAAACATCACAAGGATTGGAATACATAATTACATTATGCACTTTGGGCTTGTCGAACAAGTGCTAGATTGTCCACAAGAACTACACCCTATAACCTCATTTATGGTACTAATGTAATCATGCCCTTGGAGTTAGAAATTCCTACATTGTGAATTGCTCTCCAAGACCTTATTGGCGATGCCTCTTATAAATAACAATGATTGCACCAACTTAAGATGCTTGATGAAAAGTGCATTAATTCTCTTGAGCATCTCCAAGCTTACATAAAATAATTACAATAAAAGAATAGCTCACATATCATTCCTCAAATGTTTTGTAAGTGTGATTTTGTTCTTTCTAAGAATCAACATAATACTAATGTTGAAAATGAAGATAAAGATAAATTCAGCCCTAATTGGCTAGGACCTTATATAGTTGATACCAGTTATGGGTCTAGTGCTTATGTCTTAATTGAGCTTGATGGAACACCCCTTAAGGAACTTATTAATGTCACACATTTGTGTCAGTATTACCTCTTGTATCTTTAACAAACATTTAAGTTAGATCCTTATAGGTGTATTTAATTTAACATATTCTCTTCCCATCAACAATGTTGTATCTAAAGTG
This sequence comes from Sequoia sempervirens, assembly GCA_007258455.2. NCBI lineage: Eukaryota > Viridiplantae > Streptophyta > Pinopsida > Cupressales > Cupressaceae > Sequoia > Sequoia sempervirens. Next base: position 85,205,221 of record VDFB02168118.1, read on the forward strand.
AAACTGAAATATGTTTAACATTAGTCACATTAATTATGTTATGTCATGTAGCCATTAATTAAATACTTTACCATAAATTCATTTAATTCATCACATTGAATTTAACATTCAAACACATTAAGAAAAATCATTAAACCACCAAATATGCATGTATATATATGCACATATATATATCAAAAATATTCATATACATCTCATCATCATATACAAAATCACCAAGGTCTATGAGAACTCGACCCCTTAGGCTCTGGAACTCGAGATCCCATCCCTATTTTTTGTGAGATGATCATGTGAGATCATGACTATGAACTGAAAAGTCTAAGTGTATTATGTAGACCCTGTGCTTGACCAACAACCACAAGACACTCCTCAGTCATCTGATTCCTCTCCACTTGTACCTGTGCTAGCTCTACATGCATTATCTCAACCTCTACTAAGGTATCTGATGACTCTCCTGCACTCTCAGCTTGATGTAGTTGCCTCCTCATACTCTTGTACATTGACTGTAACCTCACAAAAGGTTTGAGTGAATTTGGATCCTCCACAATCAGTGGAGGAACATAGTTAGGATCCTTCTCCTCATCATCGATGGATGTAGGCACTATCTCTATAGTATCCTGATGATAGAACTCTCACTAGTCTCTCATCTCTCTTGCAAGATAGACAAGGTACACAATTAGTACACATCATCATGATATATATACACAAAATGTAAATATATTCAAGTACATGCATAGAATTAAAAACATCATCACCTATGTCCCTAGGTGCATGAGGAATATCAACCTCATCCTCTCTGGGGGGCATGGAGGATGTGCTAGCCTCTCTTTGACTCTAGGTGTCAATGTCTTCCATAGCTATTGCATGTGATATTGTCCTATAAGTGTGTGAGGACTCTCAATGGTCATACCGATCCTCAATCACTACCTCATCATCCTCACTTAGGGGTGGCTCCTCCTTGTAATACTAATCCTCCACATAATCATCATCACCCTCATCCTCCTCTCCATCCTGGTCCTCATAGTTAGGAAAAACCTCTAAATCATACCCATCATCAATAACATTAGTAAATATATCTATTGGCTTGTATTGTACATCCTCAGCCCTATCCTCTAGCACATCTCCCTCATCTGGTGTTGGTCGTACACCACCTATAGGGACATCCATGGGGAGCACAGGATCTGGTCATGTCACTAACCGCTACTCCTTGTGCTCATCTGTGCTACCAACATCATGAGTGTCAGTGAATGGTGGCTGATCATGATCTAAAGCATCAAAATCACTATCATGAACATGATCTATAGTAAGCCAAACGATATCACCTGGCCTTTGATAACTCTGTACTAATTGCCTAATGAAGGGGCATGCCCTTGGTGGTGACCGTACCTACCAAAACTATCCTATGACTTAGCTATCTTGTTCGATTTGGCCATTGTAGAGTGAGTAGATAGGGTCTCCATAAGATCTTGTCCTCCTCCAAAAGTGTAAACCTCCCTACTTCCACAAGCATCGTATAGGATAGCCAAATTCTTGTGGATATATTGCAATTATAGCACAAGGGAATCCAACAAGCCTGGTGCATGTAATACGCTTGAAGCACCACACCTACAAAAGCATTCAATACAACATAATATCGATCTCTTGAAACACAAACCTGCAAAAATCATAATATAAGTGTGCTAGGATGCAATGGCCACATGCATAGACTTTCTTGTACTCGTACATCCCTCAAATTAGGTGTACCAATCCCCCATCTATGTGTGTTGTTCGTCCATCAAGATTGAGAACAAGAGCCATTGTATTCATCATAATTCATCTAACAATTGAAGCTCACAAATATAGAAACATGGGAAGCTCAATCCATGCTCTAATATGCTCATCATGAATAGGTCCACCTAGGCAATACTGCATATCCACCTTTTTATTGTGGAATGACCGATCCCCTCAAAAATATACCCACTCTCCCCAAATAGGAACTCGGAGAATACGGTGTACGTGCTCGAGAGTGATGGTCATTTCCCTAGTAGGAAGATGAAATATACAAGCTATGGCATCCTAATGCTCACATAGGGCCATAAGCATGGCATCATGGTATCTCATAGGTGGCATTAGATATGCCCAATAGATACCTATTGTTTGTAAATGCTTTGACTCTACTGCAGATAGTGTTGAAGTGTGATCTCTTAGGAAAGTAAGCTACCTCCCCCTAGCCATTGTCTCGAACAGGCTGGGACCTATCAAAATCATCACAAAATTATCAAAAATCCATATAATGTCTTCAAATTTTTACATATTTCATCATGTAAGTGTGCTAAAGTAAATCTATAATGCTTTTCTAATCGCCCTAGACACTTTGGAACCCTTTTAGGACATTTAGCAAAGAAACAAGACACTTTGCAAACAAAAGGGACACTTTGCAAACAAATGGGACACTTTGTAAAAAAAGGGGACAATTCATGAATGTTTTTTTTGAGATCCTAAATTAACCTATCCATACATTAAAAATCATTAAATTATTACAAAATTACAAGGAAAAACTTGCAGAAATGACTCACCTCATCATGTAGCTCATTGCACGCCACCTGGTCTCGAAGCACATTTAGTCGTGAAGGCCTATAATCCTGTCTACTTGACATCTTCTTGTCTCACTTATCACTCTCAAGCTACAAGAAGGTAAAATGCAATAGTAAGTGAAAAATTACTCTACTTTCCTCTCTTTAACTATTTTCATTATTTTTCCTCTTATGCATTAACTTAGGAATTAATAAGGCATCTTTTTCTTCAAACCAACATAACAGGAGCTAGGGAAATATATTTTTGATGTTGTTTGATGTGTTGGAATCATGATTCCAAACCTGACATCATAAATCATATATCATTACATGTAATGGTACTTGGAAAGGCCCTAAAGTATGATGTTATTTATTCGATGTGGCTAGATTGCTACCTTGATTCGACCTCTGTAAAGTAAGTAGAATCAAGGGGGGGCATATATCTACCCTTGAATTGGAATCCTAGGAATTAGACAAAAGGATTTTTGAACAATTAATAAATTTGTGTTGCGGTATGTGGTTCCTAATGTTGTGGTTTTTTAGATAACTACGTTGGGGGCTTCGTTCTCCCACCTTTTGAATGAGTATCCTTTTATGCAATAAAGTGCATTGTTTAGTGTCCTTTAGCTTACATATGCAAAGAGTCATATGGATGCTAAAGTGGGGGCTAAATGTGACATAGAAAATTGGACACTCTTGAGAAAAGAGACAATTCCATGCATAATTAGACCCACTTTTGAGTCCCTTTACATTATTCACCCTTCAAAACATCATTTATAAGCCCCTAAGACCCATTATTTTTTATCTAGAGGCTCGTTTCACTTGAGAAATCACTTAAATCTCTACAAACAACATTCAATTCACCCATATCTTGAAAATGTAACTTCAAAAACCACTGGTGGGACCCATTTTCCACCTTGGGCGAATGAGTCCCCTTTGGTGGGACTCATTCACCAAGGGTGGCGAATGAGTCCCTTTTGAGGGAAATTTCAATTTTGAGTAGGAATTCAATTAATTCAACTTAATTTTTTGGTGAATGTTGGCCTCGTAGGTCTAAATAATAGGAAAATTAGGAGTTGTTTCTTATAAATACTCACTTTAAGTCATTTTACACATCTTTTAGTCATTTCACAAAAGCAAATTGTAAAGTCAAGTGTTCTACAATAAGTTTCATTAGAAAAGTTAAATTTTTAGGACAACAAACTAGGGTTTTTGTAGGTCTTGAAGCTTACCTTTTGAATCAAAGTTCAACATTGCAAAGATTTTATGATGGATTCCTATGGTGTATCATGGAGAAATATTTGTTGAGGAGATGAAGCTAGCCATCAAATCACACCTAAAGACTTGTTTTCAAAGTGATTCCATCTTCCATTTCTTCTCTATCTTTAGATTAAGGTTTACATTTCATTTATATTCTATTTGCATGTCATTTTCTCTCCATCTTTTATGTGTAGTGTGATTTCTATGGTTGAGATCTTCCAACACTCAAATCACATTTTCATTTCTTATTCTTGCATAATAGAATAGGATTTTTGACATACCTTAGACTTTCCTAGACTTTAACACATTTAAGGCTAGGGTTTTATGCAAATTTTTCTCCATTCAATATTCAATTAACCAACTAAGGGTTCGACCAAGGAAAATTCCCTATTAGACAAACAATTTTAAGCAATTTTGTAGTATTTTTCTGAGATCTTGATTCAGGGTTCTGTCAGAAAGTGTTGTACAGGTATCAAGGTGTACAACAAAAACTTGAAATTACTGAACTTTGAAAGTGGACTGATTTTCAATGCATGGAAAATGAGTCCCTCCTGAGGTGCCATTTTGAGTTAGATGTAAATCTAGATAACTAGTTAGTAGAAAATAGTTTATGTGCAAAAAAACCTTGACTTGGGACCGATTCACTAAAGGTGGCGAATGAGTCCCAATTAGCTCAAAATCATATTTGTTAGATTTCCAGATTGCTTTCAATTATTCTACAACTTCTCAAGTGCACACATTCTAAGATTTAGCTTTCTGTTTATTTTAATTTGCATTTTCATTCATCATTTTAAGCTTTTTGCAAACATCACTATGTTTTCAAACATTACACATTTCTTAGGTTTTGCTTTAATAATTAGACAATTAATTAGCTTAGTTGCATTTAGATCATCTCATTTATTCTTAATAACATCATACATTTCCCAATTTGAGTGAACCACATTGATTTTTTGTGAGGTTTATCTCTCTCCTTTTAGGTGAAACATCCTAAGAATGCAAGGGTAGCCTATAAGCCTCAAACCCAAAAATCTATGGTTCAAGACCTATTTTGGTGTTTTCAAAATTAGGGTCCCAAGACCCATGAAGGACAAAGACAAAATAGGTGGCATTTTAGTCCCAGTAAAAAAAACAAGGCAATTCATGTTTACAGAATGTGATTTTTGATTGTGTGACCTATGAGGGATGAAAGCAGGATGTTTCCTTACTCAATTTCTTCGAAGCTTCGATCTCCTCCTGCTTTATTTGTAATATTTCTTGAAATAGGAACTTGTATGTAGGTGATAGGTAAATAATTTTCCACATGGATATATTAGCAGGGGTCTTCCTAAGATCTTCAACTATATAATGAAAAGGTAAATGAGGAGTAATAGAAAAAATGCATTGAGATGATGTTGATATTGCGGAAGATATTTGTGGTACCCCACATGTTTGAGAAATTGTCTTATATCTTGGTGCTTGCAAAATATTGTTAGAATGCATTATAGATTTCAAGAAATCTCTTAGTTTCTTATGTGATGTGTTAATGGGAGGTGACATAGGAAGCTCACTAATTAAACGAGATCCAATTTGTGTTGTTAGAACCTCAACAATCTTGTATTTATTTGCATGATCTCACAGTGAAGAAGAAACTATTATCACTTTACCTAAGGAAGCCTCATTACATGTGTTAATGTTTAGATTTTCTTGCACCATGATATCCTCCCTAGAAGGAGAGTTTTTAAGAGAAATACAAACTAAATGTTCATGAAACTAAAAGGTAGGTTCCTATAAAATGACTTCATTGCAAGTAGGGGAATGATCAATGGTTGAATTTTCTTGCTCAAGAAGGGTTTCCCTAGGTGTTGAGGGATAACTAGTATTTTTGTGTCCATCGATCAAAGTATCCTCTTCACAACTAGGAGAGATACTAGGAGAAGAAAAAATGTTATTTTCATGATTACCTATGGTTGTGTTGTGTTTTTCATAAATTTATTTTCTACTAAGAGGTAACAGGAGAGAAACAACTAGGATCCTTGAAACTCTCAATGATTAGTTCTTCTAACATCAAAATGTTTTCTTCATCGATAAGAGAGATATTAGGAGAAGAACGAATATGATCATTAGAATTGTCCAAGTTTGTATTTTCTTTCACTAAAACACTCTCATAGGAAGGGGATATGAAGTTTTTTTTAGCATTCCTAGAAAGGGAAGGTACTAACATTTTTTGAAAAAAAATTAAAAGCACTTTTAACCATCTCATGTGATGCTTTATTAATGTACACAATTTGTATCGAAAGATGCAAACCAATTTTATCCAATGAATTCAAAAATTGAAGAATAAAAACAATGTATATCCAAAAATGGAAAACACTTTTATCAGACTTATGCAAAGTTTTATGAATCTTAAAATTGTATGTGCAAAAGTGAAAATTACTTTTATCCATATTATGCAAAGTTTCAGAAATGTGAGTAGTTTCAAATCTAATAATGCTTGTAATTTAAATGATTTAAAAAATGACTACTCTAAATTAATGTTTTTGACCTAGATGCATAAAATAGATGTTCCCAAAAATTTCTAGACTTGTAGTATAGGTAACCTAGAGGCTTAGCAAGCACAAAAAAGTAGATTTAAATCTTGAAAATTGCAGCTTCAAACTCAATAGGGATTAAGATGCCACTACGGGAATTTTAGTCCTATAGTTTCAGGAATTTGAAGGGTCTAGAAAGTGGAACAAAATGCAATAACTCTGATAGGATTCTGAGATGAAAACCTAGAGAGGGACTAAGATGCCAGTAACAGAATTTTTGTCCAAAGGGAGGTTTTTAACAAAAAAAACAAATTCTAAGTTCTTTATAGTGTTCCCATATTGCCTACCTAGGGACCTGATGTTTGGAAGCATAAAATTGTGCAAATGAATGCAAGAAAAAGTAACTAATGAGAAGCACTTGGATGAAAAATTGAATGCAATTTTTTTCAATTTTGAATGTAATAACAATGTTCATAAATGAAATTAGGATGATTAACAATGCATTTTTCAAAATTTCAATGAGATAAAATGATGCAAGAAAGCAAAAATGCAACCTATATGCACTTTTACTAATTCAAATATGAGAAACCCTAGATGCACTTTCACTAATGCAAGATGCAATGCTAGAATCAATGCAACCTAGATCTAGGGATTTTTATGGACTTCAAATAAAAAAATGAATGCTTAAGAAGTTGAGTTCACCAAAATGATGTATGGGAAATGTATCATAGAAAAAAGTATTACTTGCTTGATTTGGGGAATAATTGATGATAAATTGGACTTAATTAGGCCTTGAGTTACTATTGTGAGGTGTTTTTCACATCCACACTAGGTCTTGGACCCTTTTTAATGCATTTAGAAATGTCTTGTAAAGGTGTTGTAAAGTGTTGTAAAAGACTTTCCTGCTTTTCTAGACTTAGTGAAAACATTTTCTCCTAATTCAGCATTATAAAATCTATTTAAATGAATTATCACATTAATCTAGAAGTATTGTAAAGTAAGCTTAACTTTAACCTAGTGTTGTAATGTGTTTTACACATTCACATTGGTTCTTGTGCCTTTCTAGGCTATGTGGACCTCATTAGTGTTGTAAAGTGTATTTAATCACACTTTCACATTGAATTATATGTCCCAAGCCCTAATTAACCTTCACATCATCATTAATGGGCCCCTATTACCCCATATTGTGCATTCCAAGGAAATATTTGATGAAATACCAAACAAAGTCATCATATAAACCTTATTTTGTTACTTCCTAATATCCTAGTTGTCAAATGGGCCCCTCTAGGACTAATTCACCATCTGTGGAAAATCAGTCCTTTCCAAATTGGATTGATTCACCCAATGAGGTGAATGAGTCCTATTTGGATAATTTTTTTAATTTTGAGTGGGAAATTTTGGAATTTAGTTTTGTTTTTCTTCATGTTGGTCTTAGGGATCCAATTAACGAGAAAATATGTTGAATTTCTTATAAGATAAAGTTTTTATACCCTAATTCATAATATCTTAACTCATTCACACATCTCTTATCATTCATTCATCATCTATCTTCTCTATCAAGTTAATCAAGCTAGAGTTTCATCATTCTAATTTATCAAGATAGCTTCATAAGACATTCAAGGGTAAAACCTTCCTCCATTGCTACAAAAAATCAAGATCAAACATCATGGAAAGGTATTTATTTCATTGTTTCATGCTTCATTTAAAACATTATTTCATCATTTTGGTTGAATCACCTACAAATGGGTTTGACGAAGGCAAACCCCCATGCCCTAACATTTAACATTTTTCTTTCTCTTCTTGTATGTTTGTAGATTTAGATATCTTGAAGACATGGAAATCATTGAAGATCAATTTGCAAAGTTGTTCAAGTCATCTCTTCATTGGATAAGGTAAAACATAAATAGAAGGTCACCTTTAGGCCTGAATTTGATAGTTTCAAAATTGGACACCTTGAGAGATAGAAAATGCAAACCAAAGTCTTCTATTTCCACCTTTGAATATTTAGAAATTCAAAAGTGGATTCATTTTCCATGGGTGGAAAATGAGTCCCACCTCTAGGGATAATTTTGGTTTTCTACATTTTTGGATACCCATTTGTCTGAAACAAGCTTTAGAACAATTTCACAGATATGGGACTAAGTTTCCTAGAATGGCGAATGAGTCCCACCGGACCTAAAAATTAGGATCAACAACATTTCAAAAGTAATTTATAGTCTCCATCAAGATCTCAGGTGCACACTTTCAATTTCATACATTTTTGTTTTAATTTGCATTCATTTCTAGGTTTTTTTTGCATATCGCAATGTGTTTTCAGAAAATGTACATTTCATTGGTTTTGCATTAATAATCAACCCATTTTATCAATTAGCTACATTTAGATAATTTCATTTAGTCATAATTACATCATACATTCCATAATTTGACCGAACCACCTAGATATTTGGTGTGGGATCTATCTCTTTCCATTAGATTAAAGACCCTAATTGAGCAAAAGAGACATAACATCCTTAAACATAAAATATATGGTTTAGGGAAAATGGATACCTTTTTAGAGATATAACTACTTTTCCACCAATCATTCACCAATGTCCTTGTAGTCCCAATTTTATTGACTAACAACATCATAAGGTGATTCAATTGACAATGAGGAGGACCTAGGATGGGGCTTTCTCAGCTTTAAAGGGGTTCACCACCAAGCAAATTCTTGGAAAAGAAAATGTTGGAAAACACACTGTGATATGAAAAATGACTTAAAACTAGAAATGTAAGCTAAATGAAATATGTGAATTATAAAATTAAGCTACACCAAGTTAGGGTATGTGTACCTGAGAAGTTTGGAGATGTGACAAGAACTCTAGAAATACCAAGAAGCTTTCAAAAAATGCTATGGAGGACTAAGATGACCAAGGTGGTGTATTAGTCTTGTTGTTGTTTATCGAGGCAAATACAGTTTGTTTGGATGTTGAAACAAGATCTTTGAAAATATCTAAAAAATATGTTTGGGAGGAGTAAGATGCCCAAGGTTGTGTATTAGTCATGTTTTGAATATTTCAAAACTCTGAATGTGTTCCTAAGCTCCAATGTCTACACTTGCTTCTCCCCATATCTGAGGTCTTAAAACTTCCATATCTAGCATGTAGTTGAGTTTCTATGAAGGTGACAACTTTGAAATGAAACTTTGCACTCCAAGTGATCTTCAAGACTTCAACCTAGATTTGCAATCACAAATATGGAAAAGGGAAATACTTTTTGATTGTTAGGGAATAGGGTTTTTCCTTGGTCAAACCCCTTGTAGGTAATTGAACCAAATGATTAAATGAATCATCAAACATGAAATATGTAAATGATATCACCTTGTATGATGTCTTGTGAAGCAAATCTACAATCTACCATGTAGTGGCGATGAAGAATGTAGATCTCAGATCTTGGAATATGATGTGAAAAATGGTTGCAAATAGATCTTCAATGCTACATCCATAATCCTAGCTCAACAACATGAATGGATGTGCTAGGCCCTTGACATGATGCTTGAATCTTGGTGATGGCTCCAAATAATTGACGACTTGCTCTTGAATGCATAAAATTTCCTTAGGAATGAATACTTGAATGCTTGTTATCTTGCTATATGAAAAATGAGTGGAGGAACCTTGTATTTATACTTGTTCATGCTCAATATCCCGAAATTAGACCACAAAAAGCTAACATATGAAATCATTAAATAGAGGAGGTTAAATCCTGCCCAAATTTGAAATTGAATCCCAAAAAAAATCCAAGGAGGAGTAAGAATCCCTAGGTGGCTTCTTAGTCCCAAGGCTCAATTCTCAAGGAATAGACTCCAAAAAGTGGCCTATTTTGGTGGTTTCAAAATTAGGGTCCCAATACCTATGGAGGACAAAGATGCCCTAGGTGGCACTTTATTTCCAATCCAAAAATTAGGGACACACAAAAAAAATTTAAATGATTATTTATCTTTTGATGTTTTTCAGGATTTATCATAAAAATATATAGTTTATAAGGATTTTGGATGAAAAATAGGACCAATTAATCCATAAAGAAGCATAAATGAAGCATTGTGGGCCCAAACAAATATGTAAATGTAAGGGTATGAATTTTTCTACATTGCACAAATATTTTTTCGGTCTTGTGCTTATGTTATAGATTTAGGTTGAAGAACAATTGAAGACCTCTTGAAGTGCAAGATTGGAAAAGTTTTCAAAGTTGTAAAAGTTTTCAAAGTTTTCATGAAATCAAAAAATATTACCTATAGATCTAATTTTCAACTTTCTAAAACTGAAATCTAGACAAATCAGAGGCTATAAATTAGCATTAGAGGCTCCTAAAATAATTTTGAAAAACCTTACCAAGGACCCAATCACCCATGGGTAAATAAGTCCCTAACAACTTCTAGAAAGTGACTTTTGGTGACTAGTAAAAGACCTTCTTTCCCTTTTTGGATTTACAATCAATTTTTAATTTCTACATATAATGAGTTTCATATTGTTATTTCAAGCTTCAATTGGCATAACTAGGTTGATTTGCTATTTTTATATTTTCTCCCAAAAGTGTTGTTTGAACTTGACCCTCATCCTCACAACATAACTAAATCTAAAAATTCTCACATTGAGTTGATTCACATGAGGGTTGTTAGTCAATTTTTTGTGAGGATCTTGTTTCCCAATGAAATAGTGAGAAATAGATGCATCATAACCATATTTACCCCTCATCCCACATTTGACAACCTAGCCTATTTTTCTTTCTTTAATTTGGAAATAATGAATGATTCATGTTGATGTGAGATTTTGGAATAAATATACCTTGACATAATCCTTGTGTGTGTGCACCTGATATTACCTAACTTAGCAATTCTACCATTAAGATGAAAAGGAATGGTGATAGAGGATTTTCATTTCTGGCACCTTGCAAGGAATTAAAGAAATGTGTTAGGTTTTCATTGATCAAAAACATAAAATTACACACTAGTATTAAAGAGTTAACCCAATGACACCATTTATGGAAAAACACTAGTTTAAGGAGCACTTTTTGGAGGAAGTCATAGTTTATCCTATCATAGGATTTCAACATATCGAGTTTGAGAAACATAGTTGAAATTCTATTTTCCTTGTTGTAATGAAAATTTTCATGGGCTATTAAAGTCCCTTCTATAGTATCCTTTCCTAGGACAAATTTTCCTTGATCATCGATGATTATTCTTTGCATGATCTTGGATAATCTCAAGGCAATGACCTTGGTGAATGTTTTGTATATGGTATTTCATAAATATATGATCCTAAAATTAGTAGAGGTAGAGAGATTCTATTTTTTTGGATTAGTGCTATAAAGACCTCATTTAATTCTTTTAAGATCTTACAATTTCAACTTGATTGCTCTAATGATAGAAGAATACTTTTCACCATGAACTTCTAGCCCTTTTGAAAGAAAATTCCAATAAACACATCCGACCCTGGAGCTTTTTTTGGTGGCATAGAGAAGACCATTTCTCTAACTTATTCTAATGTAAATTTTTTTAACAATTGTATTTTCTTCCAATGAAATTTTTTCCTTCAAATTGTTTCCTAAGGGAGAGATGATGTTGAATATAATGACTGCTTTTTGTTGGATTTTTGAAAAAATATGAAATAATTTAGTGTTCTTATCCCCATTTTTTAGCCAAGTTTCTCTAGATTTCTATCTCCAATATATCTCTTATCTTTAAAAGATCTCTTCTAGTTCTAGTTGGACATTTTTTTGTAGGCTAAAGAAGATATGATTCATTCCACATCATATGATTTTGTCATTGATCTCATCAAGTTGAGAATGAAGGAATTTTTTTGTGAAAATACATTTTTTTAGTGTTGCTCTTTCTAGATATATGTATTCTTCTTTGCTAGCTAGAACATTCAAGAGCTAGAGATAAAGGGTGAATTTTTCAACCAATGCATTATTTGACATAGGAAATGGGGATCTTTGAACCACATTTCTTGTAGCCTAAAGCATAATATCGATTGGGTTGTTTGTGAAGCTATGACCAATTGTATGCGAAATTGGTATTACCCTAAGAATGAGAGGATAGATAACTCTAAAAGGGATATTTCTATAGCCCAATCAACATAGATTAGAAATATATCCAATTATTCTATGATCAAACATAACTCTTTGTGCTTTTTTTTCCATTTGAATTTTTTATTTTTGTGAGGGTAGTCTAATATGAGATTTTCTAATGTGAAGTCTTTGAAGTAATCCAAAACTTTTGAGGGAGGATTATGTCCCCCTTTTTTCCTTGTGATGTGAGATTGCATTAAATTCCTCTCCTAGTAGTATTTTATTCTCTTTTTGGTTTGAAAAGACATCGAATAAGCTATTATCAAGGAACTTTTTCTCATCTATTGATTTAGGTGCATAAAAATTGATAAGCCAAAAAACTAGGTCAAAATATATTATCTTAATGAGCATCCAATTTTGAATTGAGAATATTAGTTCCACCAATGTATTTCTAACATTCAACAACACTACTAAGCACCCCAAAGAACCTTGTGCTAGAGAATGTATCAATTGCCATTTTTTCTATTTACAAAATACTACTTGTGCTTGGTCATTAGTGAATTGTATTTCTTGAAGCATAAAAATGTTCTCTTCATTAGAACCAAGTTGAAACTTTATCAAGTATCTTTTGTTAGTGTTGTTCAAACGCTTAACATTCTAGGGTAGCAATATTGTTGCTATCAAGGAGAGCAATAGTCCCCTCTCCATCTTATGTTTTTTTAATGTAGCTTGGATACTAGCTGCTATTTTATCCAGGGTTTTTTTTATTTTAGGGGGTCTTCCTCTTATTCAGGGCACTACATTTGTTGTTTGAGAGATTGTTCTCCCAATTTTTCCAATTGATAATGTTTCATAAAAATCATATTTTGTGTTCCTATTATATGTTTCCTGTGCCAATTTATCTAATAGTTTAGAACCTTGTTGAAGAAGAAGGTGATTTGTCATTTCTGATATTTTTGTTTCTATAATGAGATCTTGGGATTCTTCAAAATATAGCTCATTTTATTTAGGATGAACTTATCCATGCATGGAGCAGACTAAGGGTGACTAAAGCTGATAAGGAGTGTTAATAGGCCCATTTTCTACTAGAAAGTGAAGCTCATTTTTCTCTTGAAAGGGGGCTTGGGGAGTTCCAAAACTACTTTCACTTGACCTGTGCTATTTAGGAGAGTAGTCCCCAAATAGATTTCTATATCGAGATCAAAACTCTTGAGCAGTCTGCTACAATGATCATTTTCTTTAGGGGGTGTTTTATATAATACTATGTTTCCTACACCTCTATTATGCCTCCACTTAAAGTGGGAGATGGTGGAGAGATACAATGCATAGGAGATTGATGGTGTGTGTTTTATCATTACCCCTTTCTGGCATGGGTAGTGATACTTATAGGAAATTCCTTATCCCTTGCTAAAAAGAGTGGGAAGATTTTCACGGTAGAGCCTATGGCCACAATGGAGGAGTGTTTCCTCTTTATAGGACCAAGTTTTAGATCTAGGTGGAAGCCTCTGGTGGGGAAGGGAAAATGTTCCCTACATGTGCTTCACTTTTCATTTAGTTTCAAATTTTTATCCTGAGGTGGTGGTGCTACTAACAAACAAAGCTCTTTTTAGGGAGAGAGAAGAGAGACAGTAGGTGTGTGAAAATTTTGTGATATAGAATTCTACTATGAAATCTGGGTTATTTTCAGGGTAGAAGAAAGCAAGGTTGGGTTCTATCGTACAACTTTCTTTACAAGAGGCACATAGGTCAGAGGAATAGAAAGGAATTATGAAATCAAGTATTTGATCCTATCCTCATATTTAATATGTTTTTTCCTACAAATTCTATAACCATACTCATTCCTTCATCAATTTAATGAATAAATCTTTATGTAAATTGACTCTATATTAAGATATTTTACCAATCTAATGAAAGTGTTATTTTATTGAATTACATAAAAATTCCTTACTTGCAAATAAACATATCCATATCATTAAAGAGGTTTCTGGTGTAGTTACTCAATATGAATTTTATTTGAATTATATTTATGATTTCAAGCTACTATGTTTTTAAGTCTAATTTTTAATAATTAAATAATAATATATAAATTTAATAATGTTCCTTTTATGAATATTTTAATTTGTATTTTGAAATTCTTTATATTAATCTTTTGCACTACAAAAAAAAAATCCTTAGATTAATTCATATGTAAATTCTATGATATATAAATTAATATAAGCTTGCATTGAATCTTAATGTCATTACCATAATATCTTATAGCATATGTAACAATAACCATATATACATTAAGGATAATACTCGTATTTCAAGTATTGATGGAGTTGAGCCTATGTATGACTAGGCTTGCCTCATATTTTGTCTAGACCTAAAAATCAATGGGATTGTTCTAAATTTTTTATTGATAAAAAAGATTTTGAGAATTTTAATCATCATCCTTTTATTGTTAGAACTACTATTTATGGAAAAAAAGGATTCTAGCACATCTAATCAAATGTATACTATAGGTAATTTATTCATTACCTTAAACATGGGAAAATCTAGATTTAAATGGAAACAAAGTAATTTCAATATGATGAGAATAATTTTTGTTAAGTCCTCCTAGTTTATTGAATCATGATATCATAGCCATACATCATATTTTTTTATAAATGATTTTTTTTTTAAGATATGTTCTTTCTACATATGTGTTTTAATAGGAGAGTTAGATATTTGGTAATCCTTGTCACTCAAATTTTGGTTAGTGTTATTGATTGTAGAAGGTTCAAAATATAGTGTCCCATATCCTAAGTGTTTATTAATATATTCTTTAAGTATTTTAAACAACTAGTGTCACTTGAACATCAAGTTTATAATGTACACCAGATGACAATTTTTATAATTGAAATTTCTATTATTTTTTCTAAATGTAAAAAATAATAATTTAACATATCGATTACTGTATTATTATATTTAACATTTTCATAGTTTAATCTTAGAACAAAAAAATAGTAATTGTTTCTTTTATTATAAAGGTTGATCGTTGAAATCCATTGTTATGGATTTTCATATTCAAACTATTATTTTTCTAACAATTCATTATTTCTTCACCATTTATTTAAGAAACTTTTAATTATTTAACAATATATCAACAGTAAATTTTCTTTGTCAAAATGTTATAAATAAATACTATTCACTTCAATCAAAAATCCATGACAAGGGATGCAATTTTTCACTATTCAAATTTTGTAAAAGAGACATCAAATATTTTAATCACTAAATCAAATGGTCAATTGTAGCAAACTAATTAGCTTTGTTCAATCAAGGTGATTATGGATTACAATGGAAAAGAAATGAATGTTAATTTGAATAGTTATCCCTATGCTAAGAGAAACTTTCTAACTAGATGTTGAATCTCCAACATCTTTCGAAGAGATGTCAACTCACCAACTTCTTTCGTACTAGATGTCAAATATCTATCTACACAAAAAATATTTGTATATATGTCATCGAAGATGATACAACCTTCCTAAAGTGGAGGATGAAAATATCAAAAAAAGTTAACATAAATATTCTAGCTTCTATTGAAGTAATAGTAAACCCCAAAAGGATGATAGCATGCAAAGATTTGACATGAAAAATCTAGTGAACAAAATTCCTAATGCGATGAAATCATTTGCTATCTCATAGAGGGGATGAAACCTTCACTGCATGATAAATTATCTTAACATAATGTAAAATAATACTAAAATTTAACATATATGAACTTGTATATTACCATATTTAAGTATTTAATGAATTGATGTTTTGAAAAATAAAATGATAATATTTTCATAATTGTGAAAATAGATTATTAAATTCCATGATTACTTGTGAATTTTGGTGTTCAAACTGGTTATTCTTCTACCATTTAATATTTTCTTCACTATTTAAATAACCATATTATTTAACAATATGTTAGCAACCAATATCCTTTCCCAGAATGTAATTAATAAATTAATTGATTTCAAGCCAAGGACCATGCCAATGAGAGGTTGTAGTCTTACTAAATATTCATGAACCCGAACAAAAAGGAATTTAATTCTACCTTAGTAAAGGAGACATCAATTATTTTGATATAGATGCTTTATTCTCAAGAAGGGAATACCATCAAACCTACAGAAATTTCAATTGATTGCACCATTGGAAAATGGAGAACTATCTCATTGGAAGTTTTGTAGGTAGGCACCAAAACATTGAATTAGTAACTAGGAGGTCTAGTTGAAAATGGATAATTAGAGGCTTCATCTCAAATTTGAAACTCAACAAGATCAAGATATGCTCTATGGTATCCCCTACCTTGAAGTTAACTACTTAAGCATCTTGATAATTATTCAAAGATTCATATGTCTCTCATGTAATGATTAAATAAGAAAAATATAGTGTCGATTGTGTTATGAAGGCACCCTCTATTCTAAAAAGCTTTAATCATCCCCTATGTGGCATGACCCTTACAAGTTTCCCTACAACCTAAGGAGGTCCTACCTACTAAGGTTTCCTCTTAGTCCTTGCTCAAAAACTCATTTTCCCTCATGATCAAATTCTATCAACTGATTTCTAAGTTGATCATGTCACAAAGGATCACTCCATGGAGATTATTCTTTCACCCCTATGGATCCTGGTTCCCTAAAGTTGGTCATTCCATGCTATGACTTACTCCCCTCTAAGGATCCTCTTCAAATCTATGGATTTCATATGCTCTTAGTGGGCCATTGTAGGAATTCATAAAACTCACCCTCTCTTTGAGTGGAAATATTTGTGGTAGTCAAGATGATTATTTTTCTACATGGTCACCAAAACCAATGAAATCATGTAAAGGGATGCATAAGGATATATGCCGGTAACAACGAAAAGGCTAGTGAGATTTCTACAAGAGAAACCATATAGAAAGTAAGGGTGAAAGATATTTCCAATTAGAACCAAAATACAATAGATCAATAAGGCTCCAAGAGATTAAAAAAAAAATGATTTTATAATGGAATATGATGTGGGTAAATATCCTCCACACAAATTATATTTTAGAGACCTTATAAAGGATCAGAATCCTTAGATATTGCTCATTTAAGAAAAAATGTCTATGGTTCGAACAATGGTGTTCTTAGAAGAAATACCTAGACCAAACTAATATGTTGTAGAATTTCTTTCCCTTTGAAGCATTAGATGCGAGCTGGTGATTTCAATACCCCTCTTCAACCTTCATTGAAAATGGGGGCCCTTCAAGATGTTTTTGATAGCATGTTGGATCTCAATAACCTCCTCATGGAGGCCACTTTACTTGGCATAGTAAAATATTAGTTTAAAATTTTATTCAAGCTAGGCTAGAGAGATGGTTGGTTTGTTCTAATTGGGATTTCACCTCCTTGTTTTCCTTATTCTCCCAATTAGTATTTGGCTCTAATCATATTTTTCTACTTCTCAAATGGGACTCTTCCAATCTACAAGATAATTATCCTTTCTATTTTAAATTAATGTGGAGTTATCATCCTCACCTCAGAGGGATTTTACAAGTCTACTAGAATATCAATGTTAGAGGTTCAATGATGTATGGGTTTATCTTCAAACTAAAAGGTTTGGATAGAAAATTATTCTTGTAAAATCTTCACCCAAAGACATCCTTAAAGGTCTAAAAAGTGAAAATATAATTGGAGATGAAATTTTTGAGATCTTCTAAGGATCTGATTAATAAGGAAAAATAAATTTTAAGCTATTTATACAATATCATAGAGAAAGAGAAAAATCTTTTGGAGATGACGAACCAATAACTAGTTGTTAATAGATGGTGACAAGAATACCATTCAAACTCTCAATCATGAAGCATAGGAAACTAAATAGTATAATAGAGTGGATTACTAATTATGGAACCTCTATGTCCTCTAAGGAAGAGCTTTCTAAGGAAGGATTCATTTTCTTATACATCCTCTCAATGAGCCTAATGTCAATCTTCACCCCTAGTGAACCACTTGATTAAAGTCATTTGTCATATGTACCATATCATCTTTTGATGTCTTTTACATGCCATTAAAAGCCTCCAATGTTGAGATATTGATATTTTTTTTGGATGTGATTGAAGAAATTGGTCAAATAATTCCTTTGATTCAAAAATATCCTCAAGGATTTTAACAAATCCTTCATAGTTCTTATTCCCAAAAAATATGGAACCAACAAGTTATCATATTTTGAGCCAATGTCTCTACAATAATTTCTAGAAAATATTCTCTAAATTGCTTGTCAACATAATTGAACCTTCCTTAGATAGAATGATCTATTCTACTCAAGAAAATTTAGTTTCAAGAAGGAAATTTATTGATTTTATCCTATTGGTCCATGAAACTTTACACTCAATGAGTAAAATTAACAAGAAATGCAGGGCTCTCAAATTGGTTATCACTAAAGCATATGATAAAGTTTCCTAGAGCTTTCTTAAGGAAAAAAAATGTGTTTAAAGATGAGATATTAAAGTTGATAAAAAAATGTGTTTAATCCCTTATGTTTTGAACGATCATAAATGGCTCTCCTGAAGGTCACTTCTCAATTTTAAACAATATAAAGCAAGGGGGTCCTCTTTCAACTTATGCTATCATTATGTTTGCAGAGGTAATTTGTTGTAACATTTCTAAAGGTGTCTTGACTAGTAATATGGTTGGTTTTCCTCCTTCAACTTCTCAACCAATTTCTCATCAAAAATTTGTTGACGATAATATCCTCCTTGGAAAAGATATGATTGTTTGAGGTGAAGAGTTGGATCAACATTCTCAAGAATTTCCCTCCTGCTTGAGGTCAACATATTAACCTTACAAAAAGTGTATTGTTCTTCCTCAATGTTCCTCAGTTCCCAAATGAAAATTTTAAGGATCCATAATTGTTGGACCCTTAATCTCATGTATACCTACATAGGAATGCCTCCAACAATTGGGAAGGTTGAAAATTTTATGTGGTCTAACATAATTAATAGAAATAATTTAAAGGAATCTTGTAGCTTGGAAGGGATCCCTCCTATGTAATGTAGGAAAAAATCTCCTCCTAAAAGCCACCCTATAGAGTACTATAGTTTATCTCCCATCCCTATTCATTATGGCCTCTTTATGGATAGATAAAATAATGTGAATTACGCAAAAAATATATGGTCAATAAATGAAGAAAAGTGTCACTCCTCTTTGGATAATTGGGATATGGTTTTCTAAAAAAATGGAGGAATTGATATAAGAAAGACCACACAAATGCACTTCACACTTCTATCCAAAGTTAGAGCCCAATAAAACACCAAGCTGAGTGGATCAATATTCTTAGAGAAAAGTATTTCAATGGTAGGGATAAGATCCCTCTCCTAATTAATGTTCAAATACCTACTAGATGTATAATGGGTATGTGCAGGATAATCTTGGAAAAAATGGGCCCTTAAGTGGCAAAAAATTTAGAAAAATCAGAGTTAGGAAACTTGATGTAAAAATTTGAATAAGTTATCTATATTATTTCAAAAATATGTAAGAATGAAATATGTAGAAAATTGAATGTACTTTCTAAAATACTAGGTTTAATTAAAAAGGAAAATTATATTTAGTGAAAATTTGAAATTTCAATACAGTACTACTTAAATTTTAGGGAAAAAATAAGAAGTAGGTGTCTGTCTAACCACCCTAACCCTAATAAAATGATAATATTTTCTTATAATATTTTAGATATAAGTAGGGGACTCATGCTCTGATGTGATGCATATTTTTTTTGTATTTTTTTCCAAGTAAATAGTTAATTATGAAATTTTTATTACAACTTTTAAAAAATATAAAAACTTGTATGTCTGACCACCTTAACTTGGTCAAAACTTCATGAAATTCAATTTTTATTTTTTTAATCCTATAGTATACAAAGTATAGAATGTGACTCATGTTTTAGATTCAAAAAATATGATACCATTTGAAATCTATAGATGTTTTTCATATCAATAAGGACATTAGTTGTAATTTAAATAGAAAATTAATAGTAATTAATTATTAAATTCAAAGTAAAGCATAATTTATATTGGTGGAAAGTTGAGAATCTCCTTTAAAAACCCTTTTTGTTTCATCAATTTTCGGTTAAAAAAAAGTCGTCAACCACATACCCATCATATTGTCACTTTTTGGCCCATCATGATCCTGCACATACCCTAATCTAGAATTACATCTTCAAAACAAAGAAATTAATTATTCATGGTTTCTTGATGATTTTTTGGAAATATTCTTCAATCTTGAAGTTGGCCCTTCATCCCAACCCTATTTAGTCTACTATTAACTATGATCTTTGTACTAGATTTGGTCTAAAGGTATTCGATTATTTAGACCACTCCTCTAACCCTCAATATAGAGGATGAATCTTAACTAGTATGATCCCCTTATTTGATTAGTTTCTAAACAACTTCTCAAAATAGTTGGTAGTTTGATATTCTACAGAAGAAAAAAAAAATTCTTAACTCTTTCATTTGGGTTGACTCAAAGGATGACAATTATATTGTCAAGTATAGTTACAATCTTTTATTTATTGATCGAGACTCTTAATTTCATTAGATGAACAACTATTGGAATAGATCAGCATTAATGTTGAATTATTTTAATGGATGACCTATCATGAAACTTCTACATTAGATAATCACCAAAAGAGAGGGAGAGAACTTGTCAACATGTGCTTTCTTTGTGAGAAAGAAGAAACTACCCATTATATTTTGTTTCATTTCTTCTATTCTTAGTAGGCTCATAAATAAATTCAATCCTTGTTTTTTGTTAGCTAGGTTTGGAATAAATATATTAGAAGCATGATGGATTATTAGATCCCTTTGGTCTAGCATTTGACTTTTTTTAATTTTGGTGGTAGACCCTTGTCTTCACTAGATGGGGCCTATGGAAAGAGAATAATAATAGGGTATTTAGGAATAAGAAAATATCTTGGAAGGTTATAGTGGATCAAATTTTCAATAGGATGAAAGAGAATCTAAAAATGGTCAATTTTAAGACTAAAATTAATCTGGCTATAGACACCTAAAATTTTGTGGTGTGAAATGATATTGTGATCTTTGGTTTTTTGTCATGGTAGAAGAAAGCAAGGCTAGGTTCTTCCCTACACTTTTCTCTACAAGAGGAACATAAGTTGGAGGACTAGAAGGGCATTGTGAACTAATTGATTTCATCTTATCTTCATCTTTAATTTTATTTTTCCTAAATATTTTATAAACATCCTCATTACTTGATCACTTTTATCAATAAATATGTATGTAAATCCACTCTATCGAGATATTTTCTCAATCTAATGAAAGTGTAATGATATTAAATTGAATTCAAATTCCTTATTTGCAATCAAACATAGCTAGCTCATTAAAGAGGTTTCTAGTGCGGTTATTCAATATGAGTTTTATTTGAACTATATTTATAATTTCAAGTTACTAAGTTTTTTAATCTAATTTTTTATTGTTAAATAATAATATATAAATTTAATTAATATTCCTTTTATAAATATTTTTATTCATATTTTAAATTTTTTTATATTGATCTTTTGCACTACTCAAAAGAAATAATAATATTCCTCAAGTTAATTGATACAAAAATTAATTAGCTATAAATTAATATAAGCCTGTATTGAATCATAATGTCATAACCATGATATTTTATATCACATGTAACAATCACCATAAATATATTTAAGATAGTACCCATATTTCAAGTCTTCATGGAGTTAAGCCTAAGTATGATTAGGCTTGCCTTATATTTTGTGTAAATTTAAAAATCAATGGGGTTGTCCTAAATTTTTAATTGGAAAAGAGATTTTGAGAATTTTAATCCTCATACTTTTATTTGTAAGAATTCCCATTCATGGACAAATAGGATTCTAACTAATTTAATCAAATACAAACTATATGTACCTTATTCATTACCTTTAACATGGGAAAGCCTAGACTTAAATGGAACTGAAGGGATTTGAATATGATGAACATAATTATTGCTAAGTCCTCCTAGTATATTAAGTCATGCTATCATAGCCATACATCATATGTTGCGATAAACAATATTTTATTTGAGGATATGTTTTTTTCTAGAACTTGTATGTTTTAATAGGAGAGTTAGATCTTTTCAAATAATTGATGCTTTAATTTTGGATAATTATATTGATTTGGAAGGTTTGAAGTATAGTGTCCCATACCTTAATTATTTATTAATATATATTCTTTTATTATCTTAAGCAATTTTTGTTACTAATTTAAAATATATATTTTTGTATTATCATATTTAAGTTTTTCATAGTTTAATCTTTGAAAAATAAAATCATAACACTTTTGTGATTGTAAAGGTTGATCATTCAAATCTATTATAATAGATTTTCATATTCAAACTACTTATTTTTCTAACAATTCATTATTTTGATTAGTTTAAATCTGGAAGGGTCAGTACCCATTACAAAACAACCATAGAGGAAAAGAAGGAACTCACTAGAAGAGGCAAACCAAGAAACTAAAACATAAACTTAAGAATAAACAATTTGACTTGCGAGAAACAACATAGAAAACACATAGAACCACAAGACACCTATAAGTCCACCAACAACTTGAGACCAATGATGACATTCCTTTCCTTGGACAGAACTTGGAGCTTCTTTTTGAAAGTCAAAGACCCTTGCTGATTAGCTTGAGTATTCACCCTGACATCACGAGGTGAGGTATATGCCATTTTACCCTTCTTTTTCATATAACCATCATCCAGGCAGTCATCTACAACCTGTTTCCCCTAAAACTTCCTTAATTCATCTTAAAAAACTTGAAGGGAGAGCGTAGTGTTCTTCATAGTTTCATTACTATAATTGGTAATGACCCTAAACCATTACATGGTTTTCTCTTGGTTCTGATAGATAACATCAATCTCAGTCAATAATTTTTTTTCTTCCTTTGTACCAAGAATTGTGCGCAAATCTTCCAACTCCTTTTCCCAAATCACCCACTTCTTGATTGACTTGGCTAGAGAGGAAAGCATGTCCTAGTGCTCCTTTTTCTACACATCCCTGACCATAGGACATACTACTCAAAAAACCTTTCCCTCTAGAATTTGGACTATTTCTTTAGCCATTATGAGATGGACCAAGAGCAACTTCATGATATCCCTCTAGATATTAAGTATCTCTAGGATTTTATTAATTATTTTATAGGGGGGTCACTAGGGGCACAAATTGACCTAGGTTTAGTTCTAGTTTCCTCTATATTGATGCACAGATTAGAAGAATTTTCAGGGTTATGTTTAGAAATAGGGGGTGTTGAGAACATTAAAGATGTTCACATGAGAAGAAGAGTGTAAAGGAGATTTGGCCAGGGTGGGATTCCATGACTCATTATTGTTTGAGTTGTCAGACTCCCCCAACCCAAAAGTAGAAATAGGCATGGGTTGTGACAAAGGGGTGTATTTGATGGGGTCGGGGAGGGGGGGAATGGGGGGTTCATTAACAGGGGCTTTACCCCAAGCCTAAGTGCTATAATGAATGGTAGGAGGGGTTTCATCTAGAGCTATAAAGGGGTCAAGTGGTGCATAGAGGGATTGGTGGGATCATGAATTGTTAGATTGTTCTTACAAATAGTGGTAGGGGAGGGAAGTAGCATAGAATTAAACTTTCAAAGATGATAAACAAGCCCTTGGTGGATGGGTAATTTTTTCCATTCAGCCTGGACACTTCTAACAAATTTCTCATGTGAGGATAGAAGCCAAAAGGCATAGTTTATTTTGAAATTATGCATTAGATGATTAAACATAGGGAAAAGATGAACTGGAAGTAGTGAAATCATCATTGGAGTGTGACATACCTCATGAAAACTTTTGCAATTTTTCTTGAAACATCGACGAGGTCTACGTAGTTAGAGCCATTCTACAATCTATTCAACCTCTCGCCTTCTTTTGAAATATGCTCCATATCTTTTTGGTAATGGTCTTTCAACTTATAAGGAATACATACCCCTTCTAGAAAGAGCCCCATCACCTTTGCAATTAGGTCTTCTAACAATTCACTATTTCTTCATGGTTTATTTAATAATTTTTAATTATTTAATAATATGTTATAAATAAATGCATTCACTTCAATTGAAAAGCCATGCCAACAAGGGATGTAATTTTTTCACTATTCAAATTTGGTAAAAGAGACAACCAATATTCCAGTGAATAAATGAAATAGTTAATCATAGAAAACTAATTAGTTTTGTTTGAGCAAGGCGAATATGTATAGTTTAGTGAGCCATGCTATGGTATTCATACATGATATGTTGTGATAAGCGATAATTTTTGTTAGGATGTTTTTTCTACAAAATGTTATGTCTTAGAGAAATTTTGTCTTGTAGTGGTAATTGATGCTTAAGGTTTGGTTCATTTTATAGATTATGAAACTTGAGGAGATGATCCTTTAGGAATTGATATCTAATTATATTAAGGATCAATATTGTCATATTATACACTAAAATTATTCACTTATTTGTCAAAACCAAATTATCATCATATTATTCATTAATCATTAATCACATTATTTTACCATATCATAAACTAATCATTTATTAATAATCATTACTTTTATTTATCATAATTTATTATAGTTTAATACTTATTACATATTACATTGCAACATCTCATGAGTTATCTTCATGTGGGAACAAAACAAAAATATCAAATTAATACATATGCTTTATCCTCGAGAAAGAACAGGTATCAGAATTAAAAATCCTTTCTTTGACTACACCATGAGGAATATGGAGAACTATCTCATTCAAAGGTTTTTAGATATGCGCTGAAACATTGAATTATTGAGTAGGAGGGATAGTTCAAGATGGATAATTAAAGACTCCATCTCAATTTGGATACTTCGCAAGATTATGGCATACTCTATACTCTACCCTCCCTTGAAGTTAGCTTCATGGACCTTATGATAATTATTCAAAGAGTCCTATGTCAGTTCCATAGTGGTTAAATCAGCAAAATCTAGTGTTGATTGTGTTATATAGGCACACTCTATTGTGACTCTTCAATTGTCCCCTATGTCTGCTAACCCTTATAGTTTGATCTTCCACTCAAGGACATCCTTCCTTTCAAGGTTTCCTCCCCATCCTTGTTCAAAGACTCTTTTATACCTCATGCTTGAATTCTATGTAAGGATTTCTGAGTTGATCATGTCATGATGGATCCCTTCATGAATATTCTTCTTTCATCCCTATGGATCATGGTCCCTTGGAGTTGGTTATTCCACCATATGAGGTTTTCATCCCTAAGGATCCTTTTCAAAAGGTCTAAATTTCCTCTCTTCTTAGGGGGCCATTCCAAGAATCTATAAAATTTACCCCCCTCCAAGGCGAAAGATTCAGGGTAGTTAGGATACTACTTTTTCTCCATGGTCACTAAACCCAATAAAATCATGGCAAGGGATGTGTTAATTGATGGATGTTAATACCAACACAATACCTATTGAGAAATCTACCAAAGATATGATAGATAAATTGGGTGAAAGATATTTCTAATTAGAATCAAAGTACACTACACTAGTTGGGCTCCAAGAGGTCAAAAATTTCTCATTATATTATAAATACAATGAGGGTAAGAATCATCCACAAAAAGAATATTTTCAGATATCTCATCTGTTGAACACCCATAATACTAAGGGGGTGTGAATTAGTATTTTATTAAAGTATTTAATCATAATCCATTTGAAAAAAAAAAAATAGTGTTCTCTCTCTTTTAGGGAGAGAACTAAAGGGGGAATTAGGGTTCCTTTACAAATTTCCTTCAAGTTTCATTCAAGGAAACCCTAGAGATCTCAATCAAGGTATGGAATTTAGGGAAAGAGATATATAGTAGGGTGTCCTAGGGATTAGATTAAAATTCAAAAGGGGGTTCACCACCAAGACAAGGTTTGGAAAGAAGAAGGTGAATGCAATGTGCAAATATAACTATGGAACCTAAGATGTAAAACATAAAATAAAAATAATGAACTAAGAAAAGAAAAAGTGGTATGTAGAAAACTAAAGAAGCTTGAAACAAGGTCTACACTCTTGAAAATATTTCCTTTAATGTACACTAGGACTCATATGCTAGTAGGGGCAATTTAGTCCCAGTTTATGGTTTTGGGCTGAATTCAGATGCTAGAATTGCTAAACTAAGATCTAAAGAAAATAATTGGAATATGGTATATTAGGACTCACACGCCACAAGTGGAAATTTATTCCTAGTATCAAGGTTGATCTAAAATTCTAGATTCTTTGAAATTATTTTTGTAACTTATCTCCCTTTTGATCTCTTAGTCTAAAACACTAAATTCTTCTATGTAGATGACTTTTTGTAATCTTGCAATGTAGATGAAAACTTTGAAAACCTTGCAACTTTATCCAATGTTGCTCTTCAATGGGTCTTCAACCTAAATATGTAAATCACACATCAAAGAGGGAAAAAAAAATTGTTATTGAATAGGGGTTTACCTTAGTCAAACCTCATTTTGGTAATCATCACAAAATTCTCTAAAATCCATATGATGTCTTCAAATTTTGGCATATTTCATCATGTAAGTGTGCTAAAGTACATCGATCATGCTTTTCTAATCGCCCTAGACACTTTGGAACCCTTTTAGAACATTTTTCAAAGAAATGGGACACTTTGCAAACAAAAGGGACACTTTGCAAACAAATGGGACACTTTGTAAAAAAAAGGGGACACTTCACGAATGTTTTATCCAAGATCCTAAATTAACCTATCCATACATTAAAAATCATTAAATTATTACAAAATTCCAAGGAAAAAGTTGCAGAAATGACTCACCTCTTAATGTAGCTCATCGCACGCCACCTAGTTTCGAAGCACATCTAGTCGTGAAGGCCTATACTATCATCTACTCGACATCTTCTTGTCTCACTTATCACTCTCAAGATACAAGAAGGTAAAATTCAATAGTAAGTGACAAATTACTCTACTTTCCTCTCTTTTAATTATTTTCATTCTTTTTCCTCCTATGCATTAACTTAGGAATTATAAGGCATCTTTTTCTTGAAACCAACATAACAGGAGCTAGGTAAATCTGCTTTTGATGTCGTTTGATGCGTTGGAATCATGATTCCACACCCGACATCATAAATCATCTATCATTACATGGAATGGTATTTGGAAAGGCCCTATGGTATGATGTTGTTTATTCGACTTGGCTAGATTGGTACCTTGATTTCACCTCCATAAAGCAAGTAGAATCAAGGGGGGGCATATATCTACCCTCGAATTGGAATCCTAGGAGTTAGACAAAAGTATTTTTGAACAATTAATTAATTTGTGTTGTAGGATGTGGTTCCTAATGTTGTGGTTTCGTAGATAACTACATTGGGGGCTTCATTCTCCCACCTTTTGAATGAGCATGCTTCTATGCAATAAAGTGCATTGTTTAGTGTCCTTTACCTTACATATGCAAAGATTCATATGGGCGCTAAAGTGAGGGCTAAGTGTGGCATAGAAAATTGGAAACTCTTGAGAAAAGAGACAACTTCATGCATAATTAGACCCACTTTTGAGTCCCCTTGGACTATTCACCCTTCAAAGCATCATTTATAAGCCCCTAAAACCCATTATTTTTTATCTAGAGGCCTGTTTCACTTGAGAAATCACTTAAATCTCTACAAACAACATTCAATTAACCCATATCCTAAAAAGCAATTTCAAAAACCATTGGTGGGACCCATTTTCCACCTTGGAAGAATGAGTCCCCTTTGGTGGGACTCATTCGCCAAGGGTGGAGAATGAGTCCCTTTTAAGGGAAATTTCAATTTTGAGTAGAAATTCAATTAATTCAACTTAATTTTTTGGTGAATGTTGGCCTCTTAGGTCTAAATAATAGGAAAATTAGGTGTTGTTGCTTATAAATACTCATTTTAAGTCATTTCACACATCTTTTAGTCATTTCACAAACAAAAATTCTAAATTCAAGTGTTGTACAACAAGTTTCATTAGCAAAGTTAAAGTTTTAGGACAACAAACTAGGGTTTTTGTATGCCTTGAAGCTTACCTTTTGTATCAAAGTTCAAAATTGCAAAGAGTTGATGATGGATTCCTATGGTGTATCATGGAGAAATATTTTTTGAGGAGATTCAACTAGCCATCCAATCACACCTAAAGACTTATTTTCAAAGTGCTTCCATCTTCCATTTCTTCTCTATCTTTAGATTAAGGTTTACATTTCATTTATATTCTATTTGCATGTCATTTTCTCTCCATTTTTGATGTGTTGTGAGATTTCTATGGTTGAGATCTTCCATCACTCAAATCACATTTTCATTTCTTATTCTTGCACAAGAGAATAGGGTTTTTGACATACTTCAAATTTTCGTAGTCTTTAACACATTTAAGGCTAGGGTTTTATGTAGATTTTTCTCCATTCAAGATTTAATTAACCAACTAGGAGTTTGACTAAGGCAAACACCCTATTAGAGAAATAATTTTAAGCTATTTTGTAGGAATCTTTTGAGATCTTGATTTATGGTTTTGTTAGAAAGTGTTGTACAGGTGTCAAGGTGTAGAACAAAAACTTAAAATTATTGAAATTTGAAAGTGGACTGATTTTCCATGCATGGAAAATGAGTCCCTTATAAGGTGCCATTTTGAGTTAGATGTAATTCCAGATACCCAGTTAGCAGAAAATAGTTTATGTACGAAAAAGCCTTGACTTGGGATTGATTCACTAAAGGTGGCGAATGAGTCCCAATCAGCTCAAAATTAGATTTGTTAGATTTCAAGATTATTTTCAAGTCATTTTCAATTTCTTAGGTGCACACATTCTGAGATTTAGCTTTTTGTTTATTTTAATTTACATTTTCATTCATCATTTTAAGCTTTTTACAAACATCACTATGTTTTCAAACATTACACATTTCTTTGGTTTTGCATTCATAATTAGTCAATTAATTAGCTTAATTGCATTTAGATCATCTCATTTATTCTTAATAACATCATACATTTCCTAATTTGAGTGAACCACATTGATTTTTCGTGAGGTTTATCTCTCTCCTTTTAGGTGAAACATCCTAAGAGTGCAAGAGTAGCCTATAAGCCTCACACCCAAAAATCTATGGTTCAGGACCTATTTTGGTGTTTTCAAAATAAGGGTCCCAAGACCGATGAAGGACAAAGACACCCTAGGTGGCATTTTAGTCCCAGTCAAAAAAACAAGGCAATTCATGTTTACATAATGTGATTTTTGATTGTGTGACCTGTGAGGGATGAAAGGAGGATGTTACATTATTCAACTTCATAGAAGCTTTGATCTCCTCTTGCTTTATTTGTAATATTTCTTGAAATAAGAACTTGTATGTAGGTGATAGGTAAATAATTTTCCATATAGATATATTAGCAGGGGTCTTCCTAAGATCTTCAACTATATAATGAAAAGTTGAATGAGGAGCACTGGGAAAAATACGTTGAGGTGATGATGATGTTGTGGGAGCTATTTGTGGTACCCTACATGTTTGAGAAATTGTGTTATATCTTGGTGCTTGCAAAATATTGTTAGAAATCTAAATTTCAACAAATCTCTTAGTTTCTTATGTGATTTGTTAATGGGAGGTGACATAGGAAGCTCACTAATTAAAGGAGATCCAATTTGTGTTGTTAGAACCTCAACAATCTTGTCTTTATTTGCATGATCTCATAGTGAAGAAGAAACTACTATCACTTTACCTAAGGAAGCCTCATTACATGTGTTAATGTTTGTATTTTCTTGCACTGTGATATCCTGCCTAGGAGGAGAGTTTTTAGGAGAAATACAAACTAAATGTTCATAAAACTCAAAGGTAGGTTCCTATAAAATGACTTAATCACAAGTAGGGGAATGAGTAATGGTTGAATTTTCTTGCTCAAGAAGGGTTTCCCTAGGTGTTAAGGGATAACTATGATTTTTGTGTCCTTCATCGATCAATGTATCTTCTTCACAACTAGGAGAGATACTAGGAGAAGAAAAAAAGTTATTGTCATGAATACCTATGGTTGTGTTGTCTTTTTCATTAATTTATTTTCTAGGAAGAGGTAACAGGAGAGAAACAACTAATATCCTTGAAACTCTCATTGATTAGTTCTTCTAACATCAAAATATTTTCTTCATCGATAGGAGAGATAGTAGGAGAAGAATGAATATGATCATTAGAATTGTCCACGGTTGTATTTTATTTCACTAAAACACTCTCATAGGGAGGGGATATGAAGTTTTTCTTAGCATTCCTAGAAAGGGAAGGTACTAACATTGTTTGAACAAAAGTGAAAAGCACTTTTAACCATCTCATGCAATGCTTTATTAATGTAAACAATTTGTATCCAAAGATGCAAAACATTTTTATCCAATGAATGCAAAACATGAAGAATACAAACAACGTATATCCCAAAATGGAAAGCACTTTTAATAGACTTATGAAATTTTTTATGAATGTTAACATTGCATGTGAAAAAGTGAAAATTACTTTTATCCATATTATGCAAAGTTTCAGAAATGTGAGTAGTTTCAAATCTAATGATGCTTGTAATTGAAATGATTTAAAAAATGACTTCTCTAAATTGATGTGCCCAAAAATTTCTAAACTTGTAGTATATGTTGTAACCCAGAGGCTTAGGAATTAAGATAGGGATTAAGATGCCACTATGTGAATTTTAGTCCTACTTAAGGAATTTGAAGGGTCTAGAAAGTGGAATAGAATGCAATCAACTCTGACAGGATTCTAAGATAAAAACCTAGAGAGGGACTAATATTTCAGTAAGGGAATTTTTGTCCCAAGGGAGGTTTTTAACAAAAATAAATAAATTCTAAGTTCTTTATAGTGTTCCAATAATACCTACCCAAGGACTTGATGTTTGGAAGCATAAAATTGTGCAAATGAATGCAACAAAAAGTAACTAATGAGAAGCAATTGGATGAAAAATTGAATGCAATTTTTTAGAATTTTGAATGTAATAACAATGTTCATAAATGCAATTAGGATGATTAACAATGCATTTTTCAAATTTTCAATGAGATAAAATGATGCAAGAAAGAAAAAATGCAACCTATATGCACTTTTACTAATTTAAATATGAGAAACCCTAGATGCAATTTCACTAATGCAAGATGCAATGCAAGAATGAATGCAACCTAGATCTAGGGATTTTTATGGACTCTAAATCAAAAAATGAATGCTTAAGAAGTCGAGTTCACCAAATGATGTATGGGGAATGTGGCGTAGAAGAAAGTACTACTTGATTGATTTGGTGAATAATCAATGACAAACTAGACTTAATGAGGCCTTGATTTACTATTGTGAGGTGTTTTTCACATCCACACTGGGTCTTGGAGCCTTTTTAATGCATTTAGCAATGTCTTGTAAAGGTGTTGTAAAGTGTTGTAAAAGAATTTCATGCTTTTCTAGACTTAGTGAACCCATTTTCTCCTAATTCAACATTATAAAATGTATTCAAATGCATTATCACATTAATCTAGAAGTCTTGTAAAGTAAAATTAACTTTAACCTAGCATTGTAATGTTTTTTACACATTCACATTGGTTCTTGTGCCTTTCTAGGCTGTGTGGACCTCATTTTTAGTGCTGTAAACTATATTTAATCACACTTACACATTGAATTATATGTCCCAAGCCCTAATTAACCTTCACACCATCATTAATATGCCCCTATTACCATATATTTTGCATCTTGAGGCAATATTTGATGAAATACCTGACAAAGTCATCATATAAACCTTATTTCCTTACTTCCTAGTATCCTAGATGCCAATGAGCCCCTGTAGGAATAATTCACCATCTATGGCGAATCAGTCCCTTCCAGATGGGATTCATTCACCCAAGGAGCTGAATGAGTCCTATTTGGACTATTTTTTTACTTTTGAGCAGGAAATTTTGGAATTTAAGTTTTTTTTTCTTCATGTTGGTCCTAGGGATCCAATTAATGAGAAAATATGTTTAATTTCCTATAAAATGAAGTTTCTATACCCTAATTCATAATCTCTTAACTCATTCACAAATCTCTTATCATTCATTCATCATCTATCTTCTCTATCAAGTTAAGCAAGCTAGGGTTTCATCATTCTAAGTTATCAAGATAGCTTCCTAAGGCATTCAAGGGAAAAACCTTCCTCCATTGCTACAAAAAATCAAGATAAAAAATCATGGAAAGGTATTTATTTGATTTTTTCATGCTTCATTTAAAACATTATTTCATCATTTTGGTTTAATCACCTACAAAGCGGTTTGACGAAGGCAGACCCCCATGCCCTAACATTTAACATTTCTCTTTCTCTTCTTGTGTGTTTGCAGATTTAGACATCTTGAAGACATGGAAATCATTGAAGATCAATTTGAAATTTTTTTCAAGTCATCTCTTCATTGGATAAGGCAAAACATAAATAGAAGGTCACCTTCAGGCCTGAATTTGATAGTTTCAAAATTGGACACCTTGAGAGATAGAAAGTGTATACCAAAGGCTTCTATTTCCACATTTGAATCTTTAGAAATTCAAAAGTGGATTCATTTACCATGGATACAAAATGAGTCCCACCTCTAGGGCTAATTTTGGCTTTCTACATTTTTCGATACCCATTTGTCCAAAACAAGCTTTAGAACAATTTCATAGATATGGGACTAATTTTCCCAGAATGGTGAATGAGTCCCACCGGACCTAAAAATTAGGATGAATAACATTTCAGAAGTCATTTATAGTCTCCATCAAGATCTCAGGTGCACACTTTCAATTTCATACATTTTTGTTTTAATTTGCATTAATTTCTAGGTGTTTTCTACATATCACAATGTGTTTTCAAACAATGTACATTTCATTGGTTTTTCATTAATAATCAACCCATTTTATCAATTAGCTACATTTAGATCATTTAATTTAGTCATAATTACTTCATACATTCCATAATTTGACTGAACCACCTAGATTTTTGTATGGGATCTATCTCTTTCCATTAGCTTAAAGACCCTAATTGAGAAAAAGAGACATAGCATCCTTAAACATAAAATCTATGGTATAGGGAAAATGGATACCTTTTTAAAGATATAACTCTTTTTCCACCAATCATTCACCAATGTCCTTGGAGTCCTAATTGTATTAACTAAAAACATCATAAGGTGAGTCAATTGACAATGAGGACGACCTAGGATGGGGATTTCTCAACTTTAAAGGGGTTCACCACCAAGCAAATTCTTGGAAAAGAAAATGTTTGAAAACATACTATGATATGCAAAATGACTTAAAACTATAAATGTAAGTTAAATGAAAGATGTGAATTATAAAATTAAGCTACAACAAGTTAGGGTATGTGTATCTGAGAAGTTTAGAGATGTGACAAGAACTCTGGAAATGCCAAGAAGCTTTCAAAAAGTGCTATGGAGGACTAAGATGACCAAGGTGGTGTATTAGTCTTGCTACTATTTATCAGGGAAAATACCGTTTATTTGGATGCTAAAACAAGATCTTGGAAAAAATATAAAAAATATGTTTGGGAGGACTAAGATGCCCAAGGTTGTGTATTAGTCCTATTTTGAATTTTTAAAAACTCTGAATGTGGTCCTAAGCTCCAAGTTCTACACTTGCTTCTCCCCAGATATGAGGCCCTAAATTTTCCATATCTAGCATGTAGGTGAGTTTCTATGAAGATGACAACTTTGAAATGAAACTTTGCAACTTTTGGAAGTTTACACTCCAAGTGATCTTCAAGACTTCAACCTAGATTTGCAATCAAAAATATGCAAGAGGGAAATACTTATTGACTATTAGGGAATAGGGTTTTTCCTTGGTCAAACCCCTTGTAGGTAATTGAACCAAATGATGAAATGAATCATCAAAAATGAAATATGTAAATGATATCACCTTGTATGATGTCTTGTGAAGCAAATCTACAATCTAACATGTAGTGGCCATGAAGAATGTAGATCTTGGATCTTGGAATATGATGTGAAAAATGGTTGCAAATAGATCTTCATTGCTACATCCATAATCCTAGCTCAACAATATGAATGTATGCACTAGGCCCTTGACATGATGCTTGAATCTTGATGATGAGTCCAAATACTTGATGACTTGCTCTTGAATGCATAAAATTTCCTTAGGAATGAATACTTGAATGCATGTTATCTTGCTATATGAAAAATGAGTGGAGGAACCTTGTATTTATACTTGTTCATGCTTAATATCCCAAAATTACACCACAAAAAGCTAACATATGAAATAATTAAATAAAGGAGGCTAGATCCTACCCAAATTTGAAATTGAGTCTTGAAAATAAGCCAAGGAGGACTAAGGAACCCTAGGTGGCTTCATAGTCCCAAGGCTCAATTCTCAAGGCATAAACTCCAAAAAGGGGCCTATTTTTGTAGTTTCAAAATTAGGGTCCCAAGACCTATCGAGGACAAGTATTCCCTAGGTGGCATTTTAGTCCCAGTCCACAAATTAGGAACACACAGACAAAAAAATTAAATGATTATTTATCTTTTCATGTTTTTCAGGATTTATCATAAAAATACATAGTTTATAGGGATTTTGGATGAAAAACAGGACCAATTAATCCATAAAGAAGCATAAATGAAGCAAGGTGTGCCCAAACAAATGTGTAAATGCAAGGGTGTGCATTTTTCTAAACTACACAAATATTTTTTCTCTCTTGTGCATTTTTCTACCTTACCAAGGACCCAATCACCCATGGGCAAATAAGTCCCTAACAGCTTCCATAACAGCTTCCAAAAACTGACTTTTGGTGACTAGTAAACACCTTTTTTCCCTTTTTAGATTTACAATCAATTTTTAATTTCTACATATAATGAGTTTCATATTGTTGTTTCAAATTTCAATTGACATAACTAGGTGGATTTGCTATTTTTATATTTTCTCCCAAAAGTGTTGTTTGAACTTGACCCTCATCCTCACAACATAAGTAAATCTAAAAATTCTCACATTGAGTTGATTCATTTGATGGTTGTTAGTCAGTTTTTTGTGGGGATCTTATTTCCTAATGAAATAGTGAGAAACAAGTGCATCATAACCATATTTACCCCTCATCCCATATTTGAAATTCTAGCCTATTTTTCTTTCTTTACTTTAGAAATAATGAATGATTCATGTTGATCTGAGATTTTGGAATAAATATACCTTGACATAATCGTTGTGTGTATGCACCTGATATTGCCTAACTCAGCAATTCTACCATTAGGATGAAAAGGAAGGTTGATAGAGGATTGTCTTTTATGGAACCTTGCAAGGAGTTAAAGAAACATGTTAGATTGTCATTTATCAAAAAAATAAAATTACACAGTGGTATTAAAGAGTTAACCCAATGACACCATTTGTGGGAAAACACTAGTTTAAGGAGCACTTTTTGGAGGAAGTCATAGTTTAGCCTATCATAGGATTTCAACGTATCGAGTTTCAGAAAAATAGTTGAAATTCCATTTTCCTTGGTCTAATAATAATTTTCATGGGCTACTAAGCTCCCTTCTATAGTATCCTTTCGTAGGACAAATCCTCCTTGATCGTCTATGAGTATTCTTCGCATGATCTTGGATAATCTCAAGGTAATGACCTTGGAGAATATTTTGTATATGGTATTGCATAAATATATGATCCTGAAATTAGTAGAGGTAGTGGGATTCTATTTTTTTGGATTAGTGCTATAAAGGTGTTGATTAATTCTTTTAAGATCTTAGAATTTCTCCTAGTTTGCTCTAATGATAGAAGAATACTTTTCCCCATGAACTTCTAGCTCTTTTGAAATAAAATTCCAATAAACTCATCTGACCCTAGAGCTTTGTTTGGTTTCATAGACAGGACCACTTCTCTAACTTATTATAATGTAAATTGTTTTAACAATTGTATTTTCTTCCAATGAAATTGTTTCCTTCAAATTGTTTCCTAAGGGAGAGATGATTTTAAATATAATGATTTATTTTTGTTGGATTTTTCAAGAAATATCAAATAATTTAGTGTTCTTATCCCCATCTTTGAGCCAAGTTTCTCTAGATTTCTACCTCCAATATATCTCATCTCTTTAAAAGATCTCTTCTAGTTCTAGTTATACATTTTTTTGTAGGCTAAAGAGGATATGATTCATTCGGCATCATATGATTTCGTCATTGATCTCATCAAGTTGAGACTAAAGGGAAATTTTTGTAAAAATATATTTTTTCAGTGTTGCTCTTTCTAGATATATATCTTCTTCTTTGCTAGCTAGAAAATTCAAGAGCTAGAGATAAAGGGTGCATTTTTCCACCTGTAGACCAGTGAAATTAGCATCGTGCACTCAATTAGTTCATATTCATTCAATCATCAAATAAATGAAATTCACATTCACCCTTTCATCAGGTAAATAAAATTCATTAAGTTCAGTCTCCCAAGGTTATCCATTTAAATTAAATAAATCAACTTTGTTTAATTTAAGTCACATATCACCCTTTTAATTAAATAAACCAAACTTTATTTAATTAAATCCCAAATGCATATTCCATCCCTTTTGACTTAAATAAATCAAAGTATTTAAATCAAATTGGTCAAAAGCATCTATCATCATCTTAACTAATCTAATCTTGATTAATCTAATCCAGTCACCCATCACATTCTCTAGCTTTTTCCACTTACACAAATAAATCATTTTATTGATTTATTAATTCATCATTTTCTTTCAACTTGGCATAAAAAGAGAATATTCTCCAAGTTTGAATCTCCCCTCAATTTGACATGTACATCCAACAAGACATTTATGAGCTCCTACATTTCTCTTACATGTCTCTTGCAAAGGTAAAACTCAACATTTAACTCTCAAATTC
This sequence comes from Sequoia sempervirens, assembly GCA_007258455.2. Lineage (NCBI taxonomy): Eukaryota > Viridiplantae > Streptophyta > Pinopsida > Cupressales > Cupressaceae > Sequoia > Sequoia sempervirens. The sequence continues at coordinate 85,242,398 of VDFB02168118.1, forward strand.
AAATTTCAAATCTCCCCCTCTTTGGCACATTTACCAAAATGTGCTCATTCCTCAACCTATCACACGTTGATAAGTGGCTCCTTCCTATTGGTTTGTTTTTAGTCCCACATCCTCCATGTTTGGAATTCTTTTATCCCTCTTGGCTATAAATAGAGGCCTCCTCTATTGTTTTAATCCTCCACAATCTTGGTATCTTTGTTATACACACATCATCTTGTATCTTGTTCATCATATCTTCATAGCATTTCATATCATATCTTCATCATGGAGCTTAGGAAAGGATAGGGAAAGGGTTTCTTTCCACATTGAAGAAGAACCAATCCACTATAAGATGCGTGTTTGATCATTAGTATAATGTTTCCTTATGTTTTGCTTGCTTTTTGCTTCTTTTCCATTATTCTTGTATTCAAATGAGTTTTATAGGGAATATTTTGTTTGCTTTGGTTCACTAACAATGCTAAGGGCTTTTTGTTTTTGAGCAAATGCAGATTTAAAGTCCACAAAAATGGTGCTAGAAGAAGGGAAAACCATATTTCCATTTCATTATGAATTTTGTTTGAGCCTTAACATCTGGTTTTATTTCTTCATACACATTTGCTTTATACATTCATATCTACTTCACTGCTGAATCTACTTCACCACTACTCTAGAAATTGCTTTATAATTTATTTGATAAAAGTAGGAATTGCTTTATCATTTTATACTAACGGTTTCCAAAATAGAAATGTGAGGAAGGCATATATTTTGGTCATTCATTGTTCCTATTTTAGAAATCATATCAAATTTGAAGTTCTATGTGTGATAGTCTCTGTATTTTCCTTTAGTGGGAGTGTACGAAAATCTAAATTACTGCTGTTGTATTTTCATTCACTGTCATTGTACCCTCCCATCTAGATTAGCCAACCAAATTTGTCCATTCCACCTGCAGAGCACCATGTGTCAGTCAAGATCATCCATAGCTAGACTTTGTTTATGGCAATATTAAGTGCACCCAACAGTGGTTTTACTGAAGCTCACATCTCCCTCTGATTTGCACCTCATTTCCACCCTCACATCCTTCTCATTTCCAGGTGTTGTAAATAGATTGCAAAAGGAAGACGATGATATGTCAGGAATATTGAGTAGGATGAAGAGAGCCAACATGCGAGCTACATAGAAACACCTTTACCAACCACACTTTTCTTGTGTATATCTCTATTAGTATAGGTTGTTAGATGCTCCATCTAATGTACTGTGGAATTCAGTTTTACACATGGCTTAGATAGCGATGGATATAGAGGCACAACTTAAGCATCAAGCTAGGGAATTAGATGAACGCATATCAGTGGATTTGCTTCTGACAAAGAAAATTTAACTTTGGAAAATAAAGAAAAAGAAAATTCAGAATGAGAATGGTAAGTCATAGGTTGCAGCTATCGTTGCCTATTTACTGCAACACTTCATCTTCGTTTGCCCTGCAATTTCTTGCTAGCCTTCATCCTTGAACTCTATCGATCTTTAAGTCCTCCTAAAACTATTTCTTTCTCATAGTGAGGAGTTTTGCAATGCATTGTATTTCTTTCCAACTTGAGTTTGGGTGAAATGACAAAACCATTCTTGAAAGCTGGATTGGGCGAGCATGCTACAGCTGCCATGCATGAAGTATGGCTACTTGCAAGTCCATGCTTACACGCATCCACCTAACCATTAAATGGCTATCACTCGTGAGATAATGAAGTGTTTCCTTGTCTTTAATTCCTGGCGTGACTTTGGAAGAAATTTATAACTTTCACCGTACTCATTGCGTGCCATAAATGTTGGGTTAATGGTTGTCTCCTATCACACCATCTAATCTATGATTAGACTTTTATCACTGAAAATACATTTGGAGTAAAGTATTTTGATCAAATAGTCAAATGGGTGTTACAAAATAGCTTCTCTTGTCTTCGAATTTTGGCTCCCTTCTCTATTCCCACCAACATTCTAAGTCACGTGCACCACCATTGCAAGAGACTAAATGACCAGCTAATTGCTTTTCTTTATTGAAGAAACTAAAATTTCCAATGGTCTTTTTTCGTCAGCCATTTTGTAGTCTTTGATGTAGTAAACGTGTGGGCCATGTATGATGCCCTCGTGCTTGACTATATTGTGGATCCCATAACCTGACCATGGCGGGAAGTTTCTATGATTCACTTGACTGTCATGACTTCCAATAACTAACCATTTCAATGCTACAGTAGGAGATAATTTCAGCTATAAATGTAGCTCAAGAATATGGGTAAATCACAGTCATATATTGTTGTTCAATAATCCATGGTTATGTATATTTAATATGTTAAAGGCCACGTGTTTATGACTATGCGTACAATCTAAAGTTTGTGTTTTCATTGCTCACAAAAGCTTCAAGCCTGTAGAAATCCTTTGCGCTTTTATTGTTAGTGGTACTTTGAAAATCTTGCGAACAATACAAATCCTTTATTGTTATTCATAAAAACTTCCAGCTTTAGCCGCTCAGCTACTCTACTCTTACTATGAAAATCATTAAAAGCAGCTTAACAAAAATCAGGAAACTATCACGAATTAAATTAAAAGTTGCTGCACATTTATGATTTGTGACATGGAATTCATTTATTCACTTTATCAGCCTTGACATTGATATATTTGAGTCTACTAGCACACAATCTTTTTTGAAAATCAGTTGTTATATTTAATAAATTCAATTTTGAAGAGGCTTTGCATTTAATTTTGAAAATCAATACCAATATGTTTACTTATATCAAAATTTGTATCAATCTAGTGCAGGAGATTCTTTTGACAAATGCTGAGGTTGGATAGTGGTTATTCTATTTTTATATTTGTGCTTGGTTATGGAACCAAACTCCTTGCGAATAATCTGACCATGGGTTTTTTTTTTAGGTAATTGATGGTTTTGCCAAGTTTGATCTACCTTTGAAAACTAAAAAGAAAATTGGAGTTAAAGAGGAGCAACATAAGTGGAGATGCATCACAATATTCAAGGTTGGAATCAAGAAATAATGGAGGTATTTTTCATGTAACAAAGAAAATTTGAGTTGAAGTTGGGCATTGAACGTGAATCTAAAAAAAGATTTTTTTAATTCTCATTGTAATGGTCTAGAATATCCATTTTCTACTTTCATTTTCTGTTTTAGGCTAACTAAATCATTGTTTTGTTTTTTTTCAAAGTTGGGCTAAAATTGAACCTTAGACACCTAATAGATTTCAATTTGGTCTAACAACTGAGCAAACAAACTTCACACTTGATATTGGTGCTTTTGAACTCAACATTGTTTTGAATCTAAAAAATGAACAAGTGCTTGAAATGTGTGATTTTGTCTTTGGTGCATTTTGAGTGCGTATCCTCTCCCCTTGTGCTTTGTGCGATCTTGTGTGCAAGAGAAACACTCAAAATGCATTTTATTACTTTAAGTCACCTTTAAGAGAGGGCTTACTGTGAGAAACACCTCGCAACATGAAACTCATAGGCAAGTTCTTGCAAGTACGTTTACTGACGGGCTATATCAAAGGGTGTGAAATTGTGAGAAATTAGCACCATTCTGTGCCAACAACAAACTGCACCTAATCCCATGCCTTAAGTTGAATGGTATCAGTTCAAGAGCCTTAAGTGGCCAATCGGGTGAGTGTTGGTTCCGGTGTTCACGGTTTGTTGTCATTAAGAATCTTGTTTGTAGCAACCAACCATTCCATCCAACCGGTTTATCAAAGTGGTGCAATGGAACTTAGATTCCAATAAGTTACTTGCCATCTCCGATCTTCGTTAAAATATAGAGGTTACGACTTCATTCTTAACATACCTTTATATTTTGCTAGAATGATATGAGTAGAGGTAGAAAGTTGTTGGAAATGGGAATTGGTTGGCTGATTGGAAAAGGAAATTATGTAAGGTTTTGGGAAGACAGGTGGCTATTTAAAGATCCTTTGATCAGAATTGAGAAATTCAGTAAATGGATGAATGATTGTAAAAGGAAATTTGGAGTCTTGGTTAAAGATTACTCGAGGAATGGGGGTTGGGTTGATTTGAAGACCGTCAGTCAGGATCTTAGCCCTCTTGAGTCGGCCTTTAGGGCCCTAAGACTAGCTCAACACCAGGTGGAGGATCTTGCTGTCTGGTTAGACAACCTATCTGGTATTTTTTCAGTTTCTTCTACCACGTCTATGCTGGTTAGTCCGACAGAGCCTCCACCCTTCTGAGCTAAGGCTTGGATTAATCACCTGACTCCTAAAATCAATATTTTCTACTGGATAATGCTACAGAATAAGATTCTCACTTTGGACAATCTTGGAAAAAGAGGAATTCAATTACCAAATAGGTGTTATATGTGCAGGAATGAAGCTGAGACTATTAATCATCTTTTTCTTCATTGCCCTTTTGTTTCGAATATCCGGGGTAAAATTTTTGCGCTTCTTGATGTGGTTTGGGTTTCCCCTGCCTCTGTCGAAGATTTCTTCACGCAATGGAAAGCTCCTTCAAAAAATCCTTTTGTGTCTTGGAATATTTGGAAGGAAAGGAACAATAGAGTGTTTAGGGATAAAGAGATGTTGGAAGGGGACTTGCATGCTAAAATTGTAAGGGCTATAAAGGAAAATTTATCTTTAATTCCAAGAAAAATGGTTGATAAAGCTAACTTGTCTCCTTTCGATATTGCTTTGGCTAAAAAGTGGAACTCAAAATTAGTTGGGTCAAATGTCCTCAAACCTGTTGTTTGTGGGAGAGAGAATGCTAGTTGGTCTTTGCCGCCTTTGGGTTGGGTGAAAGCCAATTTTGATGGTGCGGCTAAAGGAAACCCTGGGAAAGCTGGCATTGGGTGTGTTTTAAGGGACAATTCGGGGGCTTTTATTGCGGCTTTTGTTGTGGACATCAGCACCCAAACTAATCATGTTGTGGAAGCTGTAGGGGCTTATCATGCGGTTAGCTTAGCTTTCAAGATGAACACGAAATGTCTTTGGTTGGAGGGTGATTATATGAATATAATAAATTGCATTCTTGGGCTTACCCCTCCCTCGTGGACCATCAAAAAGTGGATCAAAGATACAAAAATCTTATTAAGTAAATTTGATAAAGTGAAAGTGTCCCATGCCTATAGAGAAGCCAATATGGTGGCTGATTACTTCACCAATGAAGGGGTTAAGAAGGGCGGGGAAAACACGTGGAGGAAGAATGACTACCTCCATCCTGAAGTGAAAGTGCTAATTTATTATGATTCAGTGCATGGAAGAGAAGTTTGTCTTCATCATGATGAAGCGGATAAAGATTAGGTACGTCGATTTCATTAGATTTGATGGGACCGACGTCATTTTCTTTTTCAACAAGAGTCTCTGGCATGCATTCTAGGTGTTTGATAAAATATGCCTAAACAGGACCCAGATCAACCGTAGAGTGTTGTTTAACAGAGCTTTGAAAATGGGGGGAGAAATAAAACGTGTGGAGCCGAGTAGTTTTTAGGAGCATAGAAAGAACGCCAAAGCCTGGGAAAGAATTGAAAAGGGAGGCTTAATCCCGTATTTGGAAAAGCTCCATGCTACTGACGAGGGGATGCTGGACTATTTTGTAAAAAAATGGAAAAATGTTGAGATTGTGTTGTTTGGAAGGAATGTTAAGCTGAATGAGGATTTAATCGGTGAGATAACTGGTCTTTCGACAAAGGGTGTGAAATTTTGTCGGGACCGTCGGTTCTCTGATGAAGTGGTCATTAAATTTCCTAAAAAAGATAAGGAGAAGGCTAAGTTGGTTAAGGTTGCCAATAGCTACTTTGATGTGGAGTCCATCAAATCTATCTGGAGGAAAGTTTTAAGAGTTATTATGGAGTATGTCACGGTTGACGGGTGCTTCACCAAAGTGTATGGCTACCACTTTGCCATTCTGAACCACTTCCGTCACAAGGTTCATATCTCTCTGCCTTTTTACTTATTCTCTTCTTTGAAGAATTTCCTTGATGAAGTTGAAAGAAACCCTAGGAGGACGGCTATTATTCACCCTGGTCTTGCCAGGCTCATATTTGAGCATTATCAAAATTTACTTGCTTTGCCTAAAATTGTTGATATTGGAGAATTGGATGATGAGGATATAGAAAGTGGTAGGGAGAATGACCCCCAAGCCCCCCTGCTTGTGCCCCTGTTGGTCCTAATACCAATGCTCCCCAGTCCCTATCTTGTCGAAATGCCCTTAAGGATTCTGCTCCTCCGTCATGTCCTAAGTTGTAGCCTCTGCATGAGTGCCCTAGCCTGGGTTTTGCCTCGCCGCCCTGTCTTAATCCCCAGCTATCTCCTAGCTACCCTACTTCGGGTTTGTTCTCTAGTTTTAAAGGTACCTCTGTTATGAAACTTGTTTCGTATTCTCGGAATTCCATGGAAATTCATTCTGATAAACCTATGGTCAGTAAGGAGTTGGCCCCTAGTGCCCCTGCATCTGGAATATTTGGGAATGCCCCTAATGATTCCCCTAATCAGGATGAAATTAATTCAGCCCTGAATAAGCTCAAGCCTCAGGACATTTGAGTGTGGCAGAAAAAAGTACGGATGGCCTTTTCACTATTCTCAAGTGGACCTAGAAGGAAGTCTGTGATTTGAAAGGCAAAAATATAGATCTAAGCAACAGGGTCATGGATTTGGAGCAAAAGATTAGCTGGAGTCATAAAGAGAATGAAGGACAGGAAACCCCCTTACCAAGGAAAAGATAGCATTCGCAGGAGGAAACATTGACTAGTATCAAGTGCAATATGTCAAAGATAGGCCAAAATATTAGGGCCACTATGGCAAACAATCATGAAATTTCCAGGCATAACACCATTATCATCAATGCAATGGTGGAAAAGCTCAAAAAAAGTCAAAAGGGTCGCTGGTCGTGGATTTGGATGCGGACAGAGGATGCCGCAGATCTGCTGGTGAAGGGATTTCAACTCGTACTCGGGCTAACACTAAGAGGAAGACCCTGACTTCATCACATACGGCTCAAATCCTCAAGCAGGGTTTACAGGATATGAAGGATGTTGAAAAGGAGGCTGAGGAGTTGTTGAACACCTTGGAGTAGTGCAGTGGTGTTTGTTTCTGGCTTTTTGGGTGGTCCTTTTTTGGACCCTATTGTCTCTTTGTGCTGTCGTTTCCTTTTTGGGATAGTTGTCTGCTTGTTTGGACTTATTTTGTATCTTTTGTTGTTTAAACTCTACAGTTTCAGGTCCCTATAAAACCTATTTTTTCCTTTTCAAAAACATACCTTTATATTTTTCCTTGGTTGCATGTAAAATCATCTCTTCTACTACGAAGGGCATGAGGCAAGCCCACCAAGAAAAACATACCAATTGAGCTAGGATGTTATATTGCTTGTGAGTAAGTTTGAAAACATAGTGCTTGGATCCAAAACATTGAGACAAACATTAAACAAATCATCAAAATTTCAAACTCTTTGAGAGGAACAAATACCTTCTAAACGTCCTCATGTTATGGCTTGTCCCTAGGGGTTCTTATCCCTAGAAGGCTTCTAAACACTGAGACCTATATCTCAATTTGTTCATTTCAAAGTCAACAATAGGAAACTGTGCTCTTGAAACCTTGATATTCACATAATGGACCTTGTGGAACGAAAAGGAATTGAGACATAGACATTCAGTTTGAAAACTAATCAAGAAGTGTGTTTGTGGTAAAATAAAGTCGTTAACCAAGATTAACTCAAATTGAACCCCACACATGTGCTTGTTTATCTTTTTATCGTCTTTTGAGTGAATATTGGTCTTTTGGTTTGAACTACTCTGAGAGAAAAGTATATTCTTCAATATCTTGGTCTAGTAAACAAGGTCTCTCTAAGTGTCTTAGGATCATAATCAAACCTTCACACATCTTCCAAACATCAAAATAAAATCACAAACAATTCTTGGAAATCTTGAAAAAATCCCTCATCTTAAACTTTGGGCAAATCATTTGAACCAAATCAAAATCATTTCACTTGATTAGATGTGTGTAGATGAATCCTTCTCCACATATTTAGTCAAATTATCAGTCTTTGTGAACAATTTTATCCCTTGATAGCATCCAACATCTTGTGGTTTATGAGTTTACTATCCAAAATCCAAAATCAGATCAAATCAAAATCATCTTGTTTGGTTAGTTGTGTCTAGATGAATCCTTCTTTACACATTTAGTCAAATTAGCATCTTGTGAAAAATTTACTCTACCTGGACAACATCCAACCTCTTAGAGTTTATGAGTTCACTACCCAAATCAAACCAATCCCAAATCAGATCAAACATCAATCCGAGTCCCAAAGTTTAGTATCCTCTTCAAGGTTTCCTAAGAGATCCAATCATTCACCAATCATCCATCTTTCATATCTCATCACCATCCTTTTGATCCTTAAAATCTTAGACTTTATTTTTTGTACCTAGATTTTGGATCAACCCAAAGAATTAGAGGTTCACCTCCCACATTCTTGAAAATTGATCCTTATTTTATAGTCCAAACTAGACCTCAACACAAGAGGAACATGGAATATAAACTTGCTCCATACATCATGAGTAATCCAAATCAATTGAACTTTCAAATCCTTACAATGTTAATTGATTATCAAAACTCACATTTTTACAATCCATACATGGGATCGTTGTCTCCTACAAACATCAATGGTACAACAAATGTGTGTAGACATGCAAAATTAGAATTATGCATTCAATTAGGTCGATTCATCAAGTAAACCAAATTCACATCCATCCACCCATCAGGTAAATCAGGTTCATCATCCATTTAAATTAAATAAATCAATTTTAATCAAACCATAACATTTCATCTTTCATAAACCATCTTCTAATTTCATCTCATGCAAATTAATCCACCTTTATCTTCCATCATCCCTTTAATTAAATAAATCAAACATTCATTTAATTAAATCCAAATGCATTTTCAATTCCTTTTGATTTAAATAAATTCAAATATTCAAGTCAAATAAGTCAAACTCACCTAATCATCACTTAAGCTAATCTAATCCCGATTAACCTAACCTAACCACCCATCACATCCTCTAGCTTTTCCCACTTGCACAAATAAATCAATTTATTGATTTATTAAAATCCTTATTTTCTTTCAACTTGGCATAAAAATAGAATATTCCCTCAAGTTTGAAAATGATGATAATTTGACTTGTCCCTTCCAACATTGCAATAACTTCTCTATTTCATGTCCCCACTCAACATTTATATCACAATTTCAAATTTGAGATCTCCCTCTCTTTGGCACATTGACCAAAATGTGCTCATTCCTCAACCTATCACAAGTTGACAAGTGGCTCCATCTCATTGGCTAAATCTTTGTCCCACATTCATCCATTTAGCCATTCTCTCATCAAAATATTCTATACATGAAGGGCCTCATTCTTCATCAACTCATCTACAACTCTTATGCAAAGTTACTCTCTTGAATTGAGAACTATTTTTTCTCTTGACCATTGCATTTCATCATTTCAAGTTTTAGCAAGGATTGGGAAAGGGTCATTGACACATTTGACACCAATCCACTATGGAATAGGTACTTGTTATGGTTTAGAAATGTCTTTTTGATCTCTTTTGTCATTTGTTGCATTTTGAATCATTTACATGTTATTTCATAGGAGCATTTTGATGAATTTGTAGGCCACTAACCTATGCTTGAGGTTCTAGTATTTGCAGATTTTAATAGGTGCTCACATATGGCACCAGAAGGAGGGCCCATACATTTTGGTTTTAGCAATCAGATTTATGCTTGTAGAATTCAATTTTACACTTGCTAAATCCATTTAGTTTTAAAGTATTTTCAGATTGACATTGTATTCTGATTTTAGCATTAGAATTCACTTTTAAGTTTTCTAAACGCATTTAGTTTTTTAGTTTTTTTTTTTTTAAAGGTTTTAAAGTCATCGGATTCTGGTTTTAACAATCAGCTTTTCGCCTGTGGGATTCAGTTTTGCATCTCCTAAATGCATTTAGTTTTAAAGTATTTTTCAAAATGGCTTTGTAGTAGTTGGCTTTACACCTGCCCATTGCATTACTTTGAAAATATTTTAATTTGTGTTGGAGGTGCGTCCTTTACCCCTACTAATTGCAATGGCTTAAAGAACTTTTATTTGATGTTAAACACGCATGTACACCTCTCCACTTTAGTCTTTCAATCGTTGAATTCTGGAAAAGTTTATATGAATCAGTTTTTCTTTCAATTGTCCTTTTGCATTTACTTTAAAATCCTTTCAAAGGTCTCTCAGACGCGTCATTACACCTACCACTTGCATTGGCTTTGAAAGCTCTTCAAACATCATTAATGTGGCTTTGTACCTCCCGATGGTAGTTGCTTGAAAGTGCTTAAAGCCTCTCTCAACAATTCTATTTTATGCATAGCCTTACACCCACGACATGGCATGAGACTACATTTCTCTGAAGCATTCTGTCAAACAATTCACGTGCCTTATAGACCATGAGAACGCATTCTTTCAGGCATTTTTTTGAATAGTTCATTATGTATATATCATCTTTCTTTTTTTTTGGCAGTTACTAAATAGAATGCCCGGAGGACAATGAGTGCATCAAAGAAGGTGTCATTCACATTATTGCAATGGCTAGTGTCTCGATTGGAGAACAAATGACATAGACAGCTAGCTCAGTAGATATTTTTCTTGAAACACTATGCATAAAGGCTAATCATAGATTCTCATTATGTGCTTGCGTAGAACCTAGGTCACATAAGAGACTGAGAAACAAATCAAATCATTCAAACTATTCTCCTCTGATGTGTACAGAAAGTTAAATGTGTTGAATGTCGATGTTTGGATCTCATCTCTCAGTGATGTTTGTATTAATGGCTCGACGTGTTTCTGATCCTTGACAGTTGGGGTTGGCATTACATTAAATGCGTTAGATTCAAATCTTCACTTTTGTTTAAAAATGATTTAGACTACATTTTGGTGTGATACGTTGGTTTTAGTGTTCATATGATATGGTTATTTCTTCTGAAGCGCTTGATATTCACCACCATTTCTTTCTAATACGAGTGTCCGTTGGAAGTTTCCATACATGATATATTTTTTTTTGCAGAATGCATCAAAAAAAAAAATGGCGTTTCATTTTAAACTCCAGTTGTTATGACTTTATATGCTAAGTTTTTTCATACATCTAAAAGTTTATGGATCAGTCTTACACCCTACAATTATTTTTAGCTAAAGGAGAAGCTTAGTTTTCTTCCAAATTTGAAGTATAGTATAGGAAGGATTCCTTAAACAACTAAAGCAGTTAGCAGATATTCAACGGACAAGTAGAGTTGATTTGATAATCCAGTCTACAAATTTTCTGTTGCATATGAAGTACAAACTGAACGTAATGAATGGTGTTGTCTAAATTCTAAGCAAAGATAAAGGCAACCAAGTCTGTTTTAGTTACTTTAACGTTGGATTTTAGTTTTACTTTTTTACTTTTCTAACTTTAGATCTTTTATTTTAAGTTTAGTTTTAAAAAATATTTGATTACTTGTATTTTAATTTTAGATTAATTATGTTTTAACCATAGATTTTAGTATTAGCTTTTAAATCTTTAGACTTTTTTTATTTTTAAAGTTAGTGCTTAACTTTTGGCATTAGCTTGTAATTTTAGAATAGTTTTTTATATTTTTTTTAGAACAATCCAAATTTTAGAGTAGATTTTAATTCAGATTAGTTTTTAATTTTACAACCTAGACAAGTTTTTAGTTTTTAATATGGATAAGGTGGATTATAGAAAGCAATATTTCTATTAATGATTCTGTTATTTTCATTTGAAATTAACCTTTTATTTGAAATCAATGTTTGAAGAAATTCTAATTCGACCTTCGTATAATTATTTTGTTTCTTCTTTTTTCTACATATAGGAAAATGAAGTATAAGGCTAATGAAGGTAAAGCGAAGAAGGAAAGCGAAAGGAAAACAAAGGAAAGTGAGGAATAAAAGGAAAAGGTACAAGGAAAGTGAAAGTATAGCGAAAGACAACAAAGGTAAAAGAAGAAAATGAATGAAAAGCGAGGAGGAGGAATTTTGTTTGCACAAGGAAGTTGCAACACTAAAAGATAGGCGACGATCTTGGAAAAACCTTGGAGTTGAAGAATTAGACATTCAAACTTGAAACTTAAAAATCATTTTTTAATGCTTGGATAGTTCGCCTTATGCCTTAATTTTTTGTTTCAAGCTAACACATTTTGATTTTGGGCTTTAAAACAAACATTTCAAAATGCTTGGAGAGTTTGTTGTATGACTTAATTTTCTATTTTAGGCTAACTCATATTTCATTTGGTGCTTTAAAATGAATTCATCATCACTTTGAGGCTTAAAATGAACATGTGTTTTTCATGTTTCGTAATCTCTTATTCAAAGTAATCTCATCTAGAAAGGTGTATGCACTTCTCTCGTGCTTCACGGAAATCTTGAGAACCAAAATTCTTTTTGATGACATTAAGTTGCATAAAAGATTACCTCCACACTTCGATTTGGGTTTAAAATTGAACAAAATCTTGTGTGAGTGTGAGTGGGGGCATTATCACATATATTCTCTCTTTGTTGCCATCAAAGATTGATCAAGTTACGAATTTTGTCTTTACTTGCTTCTTTTTATCCTAGAGGACCTACCTTGGGGAAAAAGTAATCACCCAAGGGAACGACTCAACCGGTAACACTCTAAAGCCAAGAGTATTTCCAACCAGGATATAAATGTGGGTATTGGAGTAAACGCTAATATCATGCAGTTGATTCTGACAAGATGGATTCGAAAGGGGACTCTTACCATATGGGTCAATCTCCACAAACGAAAAGTCCTTATTAAGACCCACGTGCTAAAATTTTCCAAAATCCTTTAATCTATTTGTTGGTGCAAGAATGGTCATTCTGAAGCCACCTCACACTTTTACGATCCTTTAGTAGAAATGGAAAACATGCCATGGGAGATTCATGGGTGTTGATGCTTGGCTTCTTTGTATAAGTGAGTGTTGTGGAGGGGAGCCAGTGGGGTCAAGCATCTAACCATTCGCTAAACATAAGCGTAGCTGGACTTGTCCAAGTGGGAATTCAACAAATATTTTCATACACATCCATAGGGTTGTACTTGTTCTTGGTTTGAAAACACTGTGCTTTGATTGAAAACATCTTGAAGACAAACACTTAACATCATCATCCAAATTTCAAACCCTTTTGGAGACAAATATAATTGACTTAATCCATATGCTATTGCTTTCTCTTGGGATTTATATCCTTAGAGGTTTCTAAATATTGGATACTTCTCAATTTTCCTACTTAAGTAAACGATAGGGAAACCCTTTCCTTAATTTCATCGAATTTCCACATAACATATCTTGTGGAGTTTAAAGAAATTAATACATTGGACATCTTAGTTTGAAAACTAAATCAAAGAAAGTGTTTTTGGTAAAATGAAGCCATTAAGCAAAGCTAAGAAAAATGAACTTTCATGTGTTTTGAAGCCTCACGTTTCTTGAAAAAATTCCAAAGCAAAGGTCATTGGTTGGAAATCTAAAAGTTTATTGAATCATTCTTTGATTATAAAAGTCTATAGGAAGCATTTGCATGTTCTCCAATACCTAGGTCTAGGAAAACAAAGTGTCTTTTTTAGGTTCATCTTAGGATCAAAGGTAAATCAAAATCTTCTTTTATCCATCCTTCAAACATCAAAACAAACATCATCTCACAATCACCTTTTAGAAAATCTTGAAATCATCCTTAATGCTAGGATTTTTGAAAAAATAAAAATCATCAAAATCATTGACACTAAATCCTTGAAAACATTATCAAAATCACCCTTGGCTAAGTATGTGTAGATGCATCCTTTTGCATATGTTTAGTCAAAGTTATCCAAATCATCTTGTTTAGCTTAGTATATGTAGATGAATCCTTCTTCATATGCTTAGTGAAACTATCATCTTGTTTGGATAGGTGTGGGTAGATGCATCCTTTTCCCCACATGTATTCAAATTATCATCCTTTGAACAAATCTATCCCTTAGATAAATCATCCAACATCTTAGGGTATTTTTGTTCAAAATAAAAAAAGCAATCAAAATCAAAATCAAGGATAAATCCCAAATCCAAAATCAAATCAAAATCAAAATCTGCAACGTATCCAAAAGTCCTAAAAGCCTAGTATCTCCTTCAAGATTTATCAAAAGACAAAAACATCTACATCATCCATTCCTTGCATTATCATCATATCACCTTTCGATCCTCAAGATATCCTAAAAATTTTCTACTTTGGGCATAAAGTAAAGATTAATCCAAAGAATCAAGAGATTCATCTCCCACTCTTAAAAATTGATCCTTGTTTTATGGTTCAAATTAGATCTCAATACAAGAAGACCATGGAGGCCAACAAAGAAACACCCGCTTCAAGTGATTTAAGTCAAACCACTCCTGAAATGAATCCCATTGGGTCTAGAAATCTCACAGTTAACCTTCCGACATCATCACAAAATCCGTAAGAGGAAAACCAAGGGGATGATCTTACCTTTGGAATGTCTCATGAAGAAATAACTGAAATGATCCAAAATCCAGAGAACCATAAAATCATAAACATCATGATGAGACTTAACCCTTCGTTATACATGCTTGAGTTAGCAAAACAAGGGGCCAAGTTACCTTCAGATTTTGACATGAGTACCATAGTGGAGACATCATTTCCTCCAATCTCATCCACCATTCCCATTTCATCCACACCCCCATCCCAAAAAATCATGCAAAACATTCCACAGATCACGACATCATTTGCTCCAACCCAACCCAATGTTAATAAGGGAAATGCATTTCTCAATGCTATTCAAACACACCCCCTTGTGAATAATCAAAACTTGGATGCAAATACCATCTTGGAACAAAACATATTCAAAAATCCATTACATAAGAATGTTCCTCTCACATTCCATCATGATCCATCATCATCATTTTTCCACGCAACACCTCAAACTTCTCTCCTCACAAATTTGTAAGAGGAAGGAGACATGTTCAGACCAAGGGGCATTTTTGATAGCACAACATTTTCCCAAGGACTCACACCCCTTACATTTCCACCACTTCCATTTTTTCCATCATCATCCACACCACTCCTTGGCTTAAGGATTCCCCCTTTACCAAGTATCAATCAAAATAACATCCCAAATATCAATCAAAGAATTATGCCAAATGCTCAAAATTTGTCGTTGACATCACAACAACAGATGACAAACACACAGGCAATTGAAACATCATCAAACACCCCCATAACATTGCAAAGCATGGTCTCTCAAGGGCCACTCACATCAATAGCACCACTTATCACTCAAAGCACCACATCAACAATACCATCTACCACTCAAATCATTAACATGACATCACCATTCACCACCACCACAAACGCCATTCTGAATCCACCACCACCCCCACCACCACCAACTTCCACTACATCAAGTCAATACAATGTGACATTGCAAGCTACTTTTCAAAGGGGATTCCAACAAGTGCAAAAACAAAAAGCCATACAACTAGCTGCTCAACAAGCCACTCAAGCTGTGCAAGTTGCTCAAGCAACCCAAGCTACCTTACAAGCACAACAAGCCCAAGCTTTATTACAACAACAACAACAAGAAGTTGCCCAAGCCACTCAAGAATTGCAAGCATTACAAGCACAAAAGATTGCTCAAGCACAAGCTCTATTACAACAACAAGTGGCACAAGCCCAAGCAGAAGCTCAAGTTCAGGAAAACACCCAATATCAAGCATAGCAAGTGCTAGCACAACCACAACCTCTTGCACAAAGACAAGCAGTGCAATTGCAAGCTTATTAGCAAGCAATAAAGCAATATCAAGAGTAGAAAAAAGTAGCTGAATTGGCCCAACAAGCGTTGTTGGAACAACAACAAGCACAACAACAAGCGTGGTTGGAATAACAACAAGCACAAATCTTAGCGTAGCAACAACATGATCAACAAAAAGCATTGTTCATACAAAAGTAGGTGGAAGCCTACCTAGCTCGAAAAAACATACAAATACCATCGAACAACACACTGACCAACCCACCCATCCAACCCATGATTGAAACACCCCAAAACACTTTCATCCCACCCTCTGATCCGCAAAATGATGTGATGACACAACTGAGGTTGCTCGAGCGCAACAAGTGCTTGATCTTCAATCAGAGCGAAAAATGAAGACACCAAGCAACTTATGTTTGTATCCATTCGAGAGGAGCCTAGTGATGAAACCATTCCCCAATGGATTTGAAATCCCCATATTTGACAAATATTGAGGGACGGGAAACCCTGAAGATCACATTAGGGAATTCCAAGTTCATTGCATGGAAGTCACATATGATGATACTTATCTGATCTAGCTATTCCCTAGGAGTTTGGCAAGCCATGCTATGAAATGGTTCTCTCGCTTACCTTCAGGGATTATAACATTTCAAGAAATTATAGACGCATTCATTAAGAACTACGCATGCAACATTGCAATGCATGTTAGTCTAGAAGAACTTTCAGCTCTGAAATAGTGAAAGGGTGAATCTTTCACTTCATTCCTACAACAATGGTGATCTAAGGCCAATCGAAGCAAGTGGACCATGCCAGAAGAACAACAAGTGTGCACCATCATAGCAAACCTTGAAGGCCATTTGGAATTTCATCTCAAGGTTCAGGGCATCACCACATATGATGAGTTGATCCCCAAGACACTTAGCATTGAAAGAGCCCTTATGACTCAACCTGCAAAATCAACATCATACCCCAAGCAACAAAACAACTGCCCACCATCCAATTACAACGATAAACCTTGCACATGGGAAAGGAACAAAAATGTTAATAATGATGGTGTCATTAATGCCAAAGTGGTCATTAGTTCTCCTTGCCAACATACACCTGGACCACAAATCCAAACACAACACCAAAACAATCATCACATAACACACCAACCAAACAACAATCCAACAATCAATAATCTCAATGAGCAAAGAGGACCACCCCAATGCAAGGGTTATCCCAAGTGAAAATACACCACTTTGGGGGAACCACTTGAGGACATAATGAAAAAGTTGATGGATGAAAAACTCATCAAGCCTCCTACATTTGAGAATTACCAAGAATCGGATGTGAAACCTCCTTGGTATAATGAAAATCAACTTTCCTAATTCCATAAAATCAAGGGCCATACCACAAACAGTTGCATGAGACTGAAAAATATCATCCAAGATCTCATCGATAAAAGAATCATAAATGTGGAACAACCTATAGGAAATCAAGATCCTAAGATATATACGAATCTGATGCCGAATAGTGGCAACAAAGGGAATAAAAATGATAAAGGGAAAGAAACCCACTCAAATGTAAATCATGTGTATGAAACAGTCATCACCTCCCTAGATGAAAACTGCATGGTCATTACTATCAAAGGAACCTATGCCAAAGATTGTGGAGTCACCACAAGAGGCGGCAAAGTAACCATCACAAGATCATCCCAGCCAAACAAAGTCCTCGCATCTAGATCTATTCCTAATGGCTATAATGTCCTAGATCAACTTAAGAGAACGCCAGTGCAAATCTCCATCATGGAGTTTCTAAAAATCTCATCTGCCCATAGGAAAATTCTTGAAGAAGCATTGGCCTCATCCACTATCCCTGCAGATCTTGATGCAAAACAATTCAAAGCTATGGTCAGAATTATCATTATGCCTAATCTTCTTACATTCTCTAACCAGGATTTTCCCACTCAACCATCTCACAATCGTGCACTTCACTTGGAACCCATAGTACATAAGAGCAAAGTCAAAAGGGTCTTGGTGGATGGAGATGTGGGCTTGAACATTTGTTCTCTCAACCTCATCAAGCAATTGAAAATATCAAAGGATTCCATTGAAAAAGGGAAGGGTATCACGATAAGAGCATATGATGATCAAGAAAGAGTGTCTCAGGGCACCATCAAACTCCCTATTCAAGTAGGGCCAGCTCTCATGGAAACCACTTGTCAGGTCTTGGACCTCGACTTGCCATATAACATCCTCCTAGGATGTCCATGGATTCATGCGATGAAAGTAGTAGCATAAACTTTCCAGCAATGTGTGAAATTCACACATAAGGGACAAGAAGTCACTATCCATGGAGATCCCAAACCTTTCTCATATTGCAAAAATCTTGAAGCAAAGTACTAAAAAATCCCTCAAGTACCAAAAAATGATGAGGGCCCATCCACACAATACATCGATCCCGCCACCCTCGCATCCACTTTTGTGACAAAGACACCCACCAGTCCCGCCATTCCCACCATTTCTGACATTAAACTCATCATCTAGGATGACGGTTATGGAAGCTACAAGCTCCCTAACAATGCTTTTGTGGTAGGAGAGTTACCACAATCTCCTAGATCATGGGGTCATCCAAAAGAAAATAAAGCTTCCACATCACAAATGTCTCCTGAAGACTATCCCAAATTCACAAGCTGGGGAGACCTTGGCCAAGAGGTTACTGAGGAAGATCAATCACATATGCTAGATCAAGATGAAAGACTAGCAGCTAATTTACCAATGGATGAAGAAGCAAGGGTCTACAAATGATGCTCGCAATGGGCTACGACATAAATCAAAGACTGGGAAAAAATGAAAATGGGCTTATAGCACCTATCATTCTAGAGATGTGACTGATAAAAAATATTGGCCTTGGATGTAACCCTCTGAGTATAACCATACGTGGCCGAAGTCCTCCGGTTAGAATGGTTAATAATCCTCCTCAGCCAACCGCAGCAGAAGTACGCTTACCAATATCCATAGGTAGAGACATACATAACTTTATAACTGACATTTATAATAGTAGCGATGATGAGGATACCATGACCAATCTACCTAGGTTATTTGAGGATATCTCCCTTTGCATGATTAGCACCCTATCCTTTGAAACAGACCATCAAAATCATGAGATCCGCCTAGTCTATCCCCAACTCATCGACTACGACCAATGAGGACCACCGATTCTCAATACATTTGAAAATGATGAGGCACTCTCATAATTCATGGGATTGTGGGACAACATTCCAGATGGGGATCACAAAACAGGGTTTATAATGGAGTTGGACACACATTCCTATTATGGGGAAACAATTGAATCCTTCAGTCACAAAAGTGAGAAATTAAGAATAATATCCAAGTCCTTGAGTGAAAACCACACTGTGGCACTCTGTGACAAGAAAAAAGTAAAAAGAAAGGACGCATCCAATAGTGAAAACCTCTTTGAGGCACCTGAGGATGGAGGATTCAATCTTCCTTTAAGAGCTATTCATCAGGAAAATTTAGCAGTCTTGGTAGGAAAATGCAATCCTATCAACCTAGGAACAGAGGAGACCCTGCATATCACATTCTATGTGGAATCACTACTATCAGAAGAGCAAGAGCTCCTAGCAGCCTTCTTAAGGGAAAGACATAAACTTCGCATGAAGTTATGCTGACATGCTAGGACTTGATCCAAAGACCATGGTTCACCACTTAGAAGTGTATCTAGAAGAAAAGCCTATCAAACAAAAGCTTTGAAAAATGCACCCTCAGATCACCTTATTGGTCAAAATGGAGCTTAAAAAGCTTCTAGATGCAGGATTCATATGACCAATGGATTATCTAGAATGGGTATCAAACTTGGTACCTGTTTCAAAGCCTGATGGAGCCATTAGAATTTGTACAAACTTCAAAGATTTGAACAAAGCATGTTTGAAAGATGACTTCCCGATTCCAAATATTGACATGATAGTAGATATGACAATAGGACATGAGATGCTCACTAATGGATGGATTTTCAGGATACAATCAAATCATGATAGCAAAAGAGGATAAACATAAGTCAACTTTCACTTGTCCATGGGGGACTTACTACTGGAACATGATGTCATTCAGCCTAAAGAATGCATGAGCAACATACCAAAGGGCCATGACATTGATATTCCATGACATGATCCATAAAACGGTTGAAGACTATGTTGACGACATCCTAGCTAAATCCAGAAAAAAGAAAAGATCACATAGCAACCTTAAGTGCTATTTTTGACAAATTGGAGGAGTACAAAGTCAAACTAAACCCTAAGAAGTGTGTATTCGGCGTACAATCGAGAAAAGCTCCTAGGATATATAATGTCAATGAGGGGCATCGAGGTGGATCCAGCAAAAGTAAAAGCCATCTAATCCTCGAGATGGGGGAACCGAAAACATTAAAGCAATTGAAAGGTCTACAAGGCAGACTCCAATCCATTAGAAGATTCATAGTACAACTGGTGGACAAATAGAACCCATACTCTCACCTACTCCACAAAGGAGTAGCGTACAAATGGGATACCACGTACGAAAAGCCATTCAACAAAATCAAGGAATATCTACTGACACCACCAGCCTTAATGCCACCCATCCCAAGAAATCCATTGATTCTATACATGTCAGCAACAACAGCAACCCTTGGAGCTCTCCTAGCTCAGCATGATGAAAATGGAATGGAGATGGCTATCTATTACATCAGTAGGACAATGGTTCAAGGTCATGAGATAAACTATTCATTCATCAAGAAAGCATGTCTCACAGTAGTGTTTGCATCACAAAAATTTATACATTACATGTTGGCACATAAGATAAAGCTCATCACCAAAATTGATCCCCTCAAATATTTACTATCAAAGGAAATGCTCACAAGAAGAATGGTAAAATGTGTAATGATACTATCAAAATATGACATCGAATATGTGGAGCGGAAAACAATCAAAGGCCAAGTCATCACAGATCAATTGGCAGAAGCACCTATATATTCTGAGAATCCTCTTGTTTTAGAGTTTCTAGATGAATCTATTTTCAAGCTCAACGTAGCTAACCATTGGAAACTATACTTCAATGGCTCATACACGCAACATGGATCAAGAGCTGGTGTCTTCTTCATCACCCCACAAGGGTATTGCATATCAAGGTCCTACAAACTAGCATTTATGTGCACTAATAACATTGTAGAATATGAGGCTTTGACCATAGGTCTTAGAATAGCAGTGCAATGGAACATCATAGCTCTCAAAGTGTACGGGGACTCTCAATTGATCATAAATCAAGTGAACGATGAATACCAAACCAAGGACAACAAGTTCACTCCATACAAGAAATTGGTCAAGACTCTCAAAGAATCCTTCATCGAAATTACATTTGAGCAAATACCTAGAACCAACAACAGAGCAGCAAAAACCATGGAAAAAATTGGGTCCCTACTAGACATCCCTAACAATGTTCCAAAATATGAATTCCTGATAGAGTAGCTTCTCATGCCCACATTCAAGGTACCAGAATGAAAATTCATGTGTGAAATCGTTGGTCCCAGTGATCCTTGGTACCACGATAGTTACACATACCTTCGAATAGGAGTCATACCTGCTGACTTACCATCAAACCTAAAACGAACCTTTGTCAAAAATGCATCTAGATTTGTCATCCTAGGAGATACCCTATATCGTAGGAGCATAGAAGGAACCCTACTGCGCTGCCTAAACACTGAGGAGGCATTAACTGCTTTAACTGAAGTACACAATGATATCTATGGTTCACACTCAACTAGAATGACCATAGCTAAGAAACTGCTGACGATGGGGTATTATTGGCCCACAATGGAAAGAGAAGCACATGATTATGTAAAAAAGTGTCTACAATGTCAGTAGCATGGGGACCTCATCCACGCACCAGCTCAAGAGCCTCATCCTATCGTCGCACCATGGATTTTTTCATAGTGGGGCCTCGATCTCATTAGGAAAATCACACCCACCTCATCTAACGACCACAAATTCATCATAACCGCAATAGAGTACTTTACTAAGTGGGTGGAGGCCATACCCATGACATACATAACCAGGAAAAAAATTTCAAAGTTCATCCTGAACCATCTCATTTTCCACTATGGTGTTCCACAAGCCATTATCTTAGATAATGGGACACCATTCAAGAATCAGGATGTCTCTGACTTGTGTGAGAAATTCAAAATCCAACATCGCTTCTCCACCCCATACTATCCCTAAGGCAATGGCCAAGCAGAAGCTACAAACAAAACCATTCTAAAAATCTTCAAGAGAACAGTCAATGATGCAGGTTGTGACTGGCATTTATAGCTTAATCCTTCCCTCTAGGCCTATCGAGCCAACATCTGCACACCCACCAGCACCACTCCCTTCTCCTTGGTCTACGGATCAGAAGCAGTACTCCCCATAAAGATCAAGCTCCCATCCCTCAGGATATCATTGCAAAACATCATCACTGATGAAGACTACCAAGTGTTAATATTGAACGAGCTGGAGCTACTAGATGAGCGACACATAGATGCTTTGAATCATTTGTAAGTCTATCAGAATAGACTCAAAAGGAGCTACAATAAGAAAATTAGAAGCAGGATGCTCCAAGTCAGAGAACTGGTCTTAAAAGAAAATCAGAAGAATGTCCCAAACCCAAGCAACAAAGGAAAATTTGAACCCAATTGGTTAGGACTATTTGTTATCACAGCAAGTTACAAATCAGGGGCATATCAACTATCAACACCCGAAGGGGACCCTCTGCAGGAGCCCATGAATAGCTCTCATCTCAAAAAGTTCTATGCCTAAATATTTCAAGGTATAGAACCAGAAAATCCAAAAAATTAGAAAATGTCCTAAAAAAATGGTTACTTTGGCGAAAACCTAGCAAACAGGTGTCTTGGTAACAAACAAAAAAAAGAAAAAAGAAAAAAATCCAAAAAAAATAGAAAAGGGATAAAAAATAGTAAAGAAAAAAATCATCCTCTAGTGAAAACCACTTTGGTGGCACTTTGGACAAGTACCTTGGTGAAAACCTAGCAAATAAACACCTTGCGTAAATAAGCACTCTCCATCCATTAGGATCTTTATGGCTTGTTCTGCATCATCCATCCACTTCACTTCCATATCTCCATTGCATCCATCATTCATCCACTCGCATCCGCACCATAGCTTGGTCCTATTTTTGTATCATGATCCCTCCTAGTACTACTTGAACCATCCTCAAGGTCAGTTTGTCCTGCCTTTATCGGAGTAGTCTATTGCATCACCCTCGGGGCATGTTCTCTATGTATCAGATTTGTGTATATTCTTAAAGTCCTAAATATCAGAAAATTAGAAAATCTAAAAACATCAAAAAATCAAAAAAATCCAAAAACATTCAAAACATGTCAAAAAAAATTCCAAAAGTAGGTCAAAAAGTCAAAAAGTCAAAAACAAAGTCGTCTTGTCGAACTACGTCATCTCTGAGCTTGAACGTAGGCAAGGTTGATCTTTGATCATCCCCCGAGACACTTAGGTTAGTCCTTTAGGAATCTGTCATAATAAACTAACAATTCATCATGTATATCTTCATCTGTAAATAAGTCAAGTCGTCAGTTGAACTACGTGGCCTCTACATATATAACGTAGGAAAGGCTAATCTGTTGATTAGCCCCTGAGGCCCCTAGGATAGGTCTTTAGGTTAGTCTCTTGGTGAAAATATCGCAAAACCCCAAAACATTGGAAAATAAAAAAAATTAAAACATTTGAAAATCTCAAAAAATACCGAAAACAGCCTCAAAACATTACAAAACATCAAAAAAATCCAAATATTTGAAAAAATCCATCCATCTCATCTCGCTTGCACCCGCAATAACACCATTCATAATAAACTGATTGTCACCCTCAACCTTTGGTGAAACAGTTAGAAACAAGTCTAGCAGCTTAAAAGTAAAACTCAGAAACGTCAAGTCTTAGGTTTAAGTCAGTATGTAAACAAGTTGGTCAATTCTTTGTGTCAATAGTCCATCATCCAAATCAATCCCATATCAATCATCTAATAACATCATGTCCTAGGATGAATCTTTCCTACAATGGGCATTATTTATCAAAAAGAACACTTTGGATAAACGAAATGATGTGCTGCCATCCACTAACATGTCCTAGGATGTATCCTTCCTACAATGGACATTATCTTTTGGCAATAGTTTTGGTTCCTATCCTTGAAAACACATTCCCTTTTGGTTAGCGGTATTGAAGAACATCAACTTGTTTGTGTGCTTTATCTTTTTCTTTTGACTTATCTTATTGTGTTCAGTCCAAGGACCTCTCGATAATATCTGAACGAAGGATTTAGAGAGATAGGAATTGGCCAACGATCAGTATCCTTTTGTCTACTATGCTTGTTGGACGTTCTTGTAAAATAGCCTTGGCAAATACTTTCTTTGTTAGATATGTATAGAGGATGTTTTGGACAACTTGTTGACTATTGCATTGACTAGTTATACCTTTTTGTGTTTTGGTCCAAGGTGTTTGAAACTTCTAAAGTACATCCTAGCAAGGTTTCCATATGTTAGGTGTGAACAAGATACTCCTATCTATTTTTCGAGTCAAAGTCCATCACACTAAGTACCATGCCATCCTGGTCCTTTATACCTTGATGCATTGTACTTATGTGTGTTATCAAACATAAGGTAAGTGACCCTTTTAAAATCCCAATCCTTGATAAGCAAATCATCCATCTATCATCATCATTTCTCATCATCATATCTCATAAAGTTGGCTTGTTGGATCCTCTTGTCATCATTTAATGTCTTCTTTTCCACACTAACATCACATCATGAATAATTAATCATCATCACTAGTGCATCCATCTTGCATCCATGAACCATCAGTATTCTACATATCATCCCACATGCATATTCATCATCATAATATAGATCTGTTAGTCTAAGAATCTCATAAAATCATACATTTGCATAATCAGAACATATCACATCATCACATCATATCATCATTTATGTTGTTTAAGATAATATAGATTTGTTATTCTAAGCATCTTAAAATAATCTCATTTGCATCATCATCCATACCCATCTATTTTGAACCTCTTTATCTTGAGATCGACCCTCAAATTGAATCTTTTTGCTCGATCTCTCGAGGGGTCAATGTACCAGTGTACTTCTTTCCACTGGGGCATCCAAAAAATTAAAAAAAATTGAATTTTGATCACGGCAAGTTTTTTCTTTGAACCAACACAACAAGTACATTGCTTCAAAGAGGGAAAAAATGTAGACATGCAAAATTAGCATTATACATTCAATTAGGTCCATTCATCAAGTAAACCAGATTCACATCCATCTACCCATCAGGTAAATTAGGTTCATCATCCATTTAAATTAAATAAATCAATTTTAATCAAACCATATCATTTCATCATTCATAAACCATCTTCTAATTTCATCTCATGCAAATTAAGCCACCTTTATCTTGCATCATCCCTTTAATTAAATAAATCAAACATTCATTTAATTAAATCCCAAATGCATTTTCCATTCCTTTTGATTTAAGTAAATTCAAATATTCAAGTCAAATAAGTCAAACTCACCTAAATCATCACTTAAGCTAATCTAATCCCGATTAACCTAACCTAACCACCCATCACATCCTCTAGCTTTTCCCACTTGCACAAATAAATCAATTTATTGATTTATTAAAATCCATATTTTCTTTCAACTTGGCATAAAAAATAGAATATTCCCTCATGTTTGAAAATAATGACGAGTTGACTTGTCCCTTCCAACATTGCAATAACTTCTGTATTTCATGTCCCCCACTCAACATTTATATCACAATTTCAAATTTGAAATCTCCCTCTCTTTGGCACAATGACCAAAATGTGCTCATTCCTCAACCTATCACAAGTTGACAAGTCGCTCCATCTCATTGGCGAAATCTTTGTCCCACATTCATCCATTTGGCCATTCTCTCATCAAAATATTATATACATGAAGGGCCTCATTCTTCATCAACTTATCTACAACTCTTATTCAAAGTTACTCTCTTGAATTGAGAACTAATTTTTCTCTTGACCATTGCATTTCATCATTTCAAGTTTTAGCAAGGATTGGGAAAGGGTCATTGACACATTTGACACCAATCAACTATGGAATAGGTACTTGTTATGCTTTAGAAATGTCTTTTTGATCTCTTTTTTCATTTGTTGCATTTTGAAGCATTTACATGTTATTTCATAGGAGCATTTTGATGAATTTGTAGGCCACTAGCCCATGCTTGAGGTTTTAGTGTTTGCGAATTTTAATAGGTGCTCACAATGTGAGTATGCCTAGTCAAAAGTTTGGAACACCTTTCTCAATGGTTGATTAAAAATCCAAACCCAAACCTATAGATCTATCAACCAAACAATCAAGGCATGAGTCTTCAAACGAACAACATCATCCCATCAAATCCCAACATGTTAAATGTGAATGTACCAAGTACAACTTTACAAAACATGAACATTTTGAATCCAAACTTGGTAAACTTTGGGATGGATATGTTTTCAAATCATACGAATATTGTCCAAATTCCAAACAAGATGTTAACGACTCCATGTATTAGTCCATGTTAAGGTAACACCATGCAAAATCAAAGTTACCTAAATCAAGGCAATGTGATTCCCAACATCAACAAAGTTCAAATTCAACCTATCATACCAAATCTAAACATCATCCCAAATTAGAACATTGTCCAAAATCAATCAATCCAAGGTGATCCATCAAGCACCAATCAAATCATCGCATCAAATCCTCCAAATGTACCATTGATATCGCAACAACAAATGGTGTCCAATCAAAAAGTAATTTCGATCCTGACAAATCAAAACATGGTCTCCCAAGGACCTATTACCTCAGTCATTCCAACCATCACTTCAATCATTCTGACCACCACTCTCACACCCATCACATCTCAACCCCTCACTACCATGATTGATCCAAGTGTATCTCAACCACTTGTCACTGCATTCAACACAATTCTGAATCCGCCACCACTACCACCTAAACCAAACGTAGCAAGCCAATATTGCGCTAAAAGCTTACCAATCTTGCCAAAAAGTACTCTAATAGTACCGAATCGCTCAGCAAGTTGCCCAGGCTACCCAAGCCTCCCAAGCTGTGCAAGCTACTCAAGCTACCTAACAAACACAAGCACAAGCACGAAAAATGATAACTATTGGGGACAATGATCAGGATTCGACCAATGACCATGTTGAAAATTTCTCTACATCACCTAACAAGCTAGAGGGCATATCTCAAGAATTCATTCCAAAGCATGATCAACATATTTCACCAAAGTCTAGCAATGGTTCTTTCCAAGACATATTGACATCCTTCGACCTCATTGTTGCAGATATTGAAGGAATCTTCAACTCAACATTGGATCCAAGTCCACTAAAAAATGAAGAGGATATTGAGCCAAATACCATGGCCAATGATGACATCTAAGAACCTTTTATAAACATCCATCCTTTGAAACCGACTCATGTCAAGAACTTAATCCAAAGCATGTCAAAGGTGATTCCAAAATTATTCAAGATCAAGAATTCGTATCTCCAAGATACTATAATGATTTAATGGACACTCTCCTATCTATCCAGGATGTTACAGATAATGATCATATCCACATAGCACATGTTCCTCCAACTACCCATGAGATGCTTTCTTTGAATGGACACGTAGATGATCTTCATTCAGAGTAGGATTCCTTTACTCCTGATATTATTACACAAAAAGAGTAGGTTATTGATTCCTACATTCACACAGAGTTGTCAACATCAAGATCAAATATATCCAAAATCCAGACTGAAGACATCATGTATGAAGATATCCAACATTATCCACTCAAGGAAGCAAGTCAGACAAAACAAGATATTTCAGAGTTAGCAAAGCAGCAAATTGAAATAACATCATCTACAGTGGTCATTTATCAGAGAATGCATTCTAAATAGAAACCCTCAAAACAAGCAGAATCAAGGTACAAAGGTACTATTACCACCATACTAGGGGCAACTATGTCTCAAGCAAACGTCAACATAGGGAGCACAAAGAATACTTATTATGAAATTGATGCCAATACTACAACCATCCATGTCATGAATCTTCATCGACCCATCACCCCATCCATGAATTGGGACCAATATCAAAAGAAGGTTTTTAATCAAAGCACAAATAATGTTATGAAATGAAAATAAGCTAAGAAACATATCAGACAAATCAAATACAAATGGATACCAAAAAATACAAAGAAAGATTATCCCTATCAAACTCCATTAGTCAAAGAAACTATGGGGAAAAATAAAAATTGGAAACGTATCCATCAAAGATGTCCACAAAAGTAAGAGCAGGCTTTTCAAGCAATGTACAAAGTGTATCAAATAGATGGTCCTAATTCCATGCACACCTTCGTATCCACCCATCATTGCTCATCTTCCCAAGTTTGGAGAATCAAAGGTTCCAAACTGTCAACCAATCCATCTCTTAATCCTAAACACACTCCATCCACACCTCCACGCATGATATCCAATTCTCAAATTGACCATGTATTGGCAAAGAGCCTTCATCATAAGGATTCTGAAGGCACTCTATCGCGATGTGCATATAGAGACAGAGTTAACCCTAGTACAAATAAAACAGATCAGGAATCTCAAAATTTGTATTCAAGTGCATGTATCTTGGCAAAAATACTTCTTTAGGTAGGATATCGATGGAACATTATGATAGAAACATCTACATCAACACCACCAAGTGGGTTAGCATAAATCTTTCAGAAAAAACCAAAAAAATCCAAAAATATGAAAATCCAAAAAAAATTAGAAAAGGGATTAAAAAATAGTAAAGAAACATAAAATTGTCCTCTAGTGAAAACCACTTCAGTGGCTCTTTGGGCAGGGACCATGATGAAAACCTAGAAAACAGGCATCATGACTAGAATCAAGCATCTACGTGCACTAATTCAGATGAAAGCATCTCATCCCATCCGTAATAAATCGAGCATTCCATCTATCTCAACCATAATAAATCAAGTCATCCATGAACCATTTATCCAATCCATTTTCATCCATCTACATTCATGGTCCAATTTATCTTAAATCTTGATGAAAATTTGGTGTACACTTTACACTTGCTTACGGTAAACATCTTGACATGGATCATTTTCACTGATCCTATCCTATCCAACGTTATCTAAGCTATGCAACATTATCCAAATGAGCATTCTTTATCCAAATACCTTATCTTGTCCCAAGATAATCCTTGGCATCCTTTGCGTATTCTCCATATCCATTCATCCGTACACCTATCTGACCATCCACCCATCGCATTCCATACATTGCTAGACATTGGGGGCAGATATTTACATCTTGCTTCGGGAATAAATCTTGATCTATATCCTCCAACTTATGTGGTGATCTAAACATTGGAAAACGTGAAATAAAATTGGTCCACCACTTGTGAGCCAAAATCCAAATCACTAGCCCATGGCATATTTTGATGAGAAGATGTTCCTTATCAATCTTCATCTTTCATCAAACATTAATCCAAACCATCACTATCAATCGCATCTAAATGTCACATCAAATCATTCAAATAGATTTTTCTCCAAATCAAGCTTCAAACTCTTGATCAATCAAATCTAATCAATCCATTCACATCTCATTCCTCGTGTTCCTTAACACTATCCTTGCATTGTTGTGTATCCTCAGCAATGTTATCATCATCAATCTTGATCAATCAAATATAATCAATCCCTCATCATCTTGGGATATTCATCCTAATCCTTGTGCTGCTTAACACTATCCTTGCATTGTTGTGTATCCTCAATAATGTTATCTTCATCAATCCATCAATCTGATCAGTCAACCTTAGCTTGGTCTTCAAAAAAATCCAAAACAAAGCACTAATATCATCACACATATCTATATCCAATTCGTCAAAATCATGCGAAAATTAAAAAACATCAAAAAATTAAAAAATCCAGAAACATCCAAAACATATCAAAAATTCGAAAAAAATCCATAAAAATTAGAAAAATATCAAAAACATGGTATCCAAACTACGCTCTCTCTGAGCTTAAAAGTAAGCAAGGCTATTCTTTGATCAGCCCCTGAGACACAAAAAATTCAAAAAACACAAAAAAAAACATCAGAAAAACCAAGAAAATGGAAAAACATTCATAAAATCTCAAAAAACCCAAAAACATCGCAAAATTCAAAAATTAAAACATTTGCAAAATCTTAAAAATACCCAAAAAATAGCCTCAAAACATTTCAAAAACATCCAAATATTTGAAAAAATCCATCTATCTCATCTCGCTTTCACTCGAAACAATCAATCCTCCATAATAAACTGATCGTCACCTTCATCCTTTGGAAACACAAACAAAAACAATCACAACAATTAGCAAAAGAAAACTTCAAACACAAAATAAAAATTGAAGCAACAAACCATTAAATGGAAAATCAAACTCTTGATCATTTTCAAACATATCAATTGACCTTGTATCAACAGCCTTTTGAACAAACCTATCAACTTGCCACCATCCACTAACATGTCCTAGGATGTATCCTTCCTACAATGGGGATTAACTTTTGACAAAACACTTTGGATAAATGAAATGATGTGCCGCCATCTACTAACATGTCCTAGGATGTATCCTTCCTACAATGGGCATTATCTTTTGGCAATATTTTTTGTTCTTATCCTAAAACAAAGCACATCCCTTTGGCTCAAGATATGAAGAACATTGGCTTGTTTACATAGTTGTTCTTTTCTTTTGATTTATCTTATTGCGCTCATTCCAACGACCTGTTGATGATATCTGAATGAAGGATTTAGAGATTTAGGAATGGGGCAATGATCATTATCCTTTTGTCTATTGTGCTTTTTGGATGTTCTTGTAAAATAACTTGGCCAATACTTCCTTTGTTACGTACCTCCTAGCAAGGTTTCCGTATGGCAAGTGTGAACAAGAATACTCCTATCTATTTATCGAGTGAAAGTCCATCTCACTAGGTGCAACACCATCCTGGTTCTCTATACCTTGATGCATCGTACCTATGTGTGTTATCAAACATAAGGTAAGTAGCCCTTTTTAAATCCCAATCGTTGATAAGTGAATCATCATTCATCATCATCATCATCTCTAATAAATTCTCGTCAGATCATGGACTTGTCAGATCCTCTTGTCATCATCTCATTTCTTCTTTCTTCTCTCCACACTAACATGACATCACCAATGCACCCATCTTGCATCCATCTTACATCCACAAATCATTAGCATATATATAAATCTCATAATCATATAGGCATCATCCATCTCATCCATGTCACATAAATCATAGCATCATTTAAGTTGTTTAGGATAATATAGATTGTTTATTCTAAGCATATTAAAACCATCTCATTTGCATCATCGTCATAACCATCCCCTTTGAACCTCTTTATCATGAGATCGACCCTCAAATTGAATCTTTTCACTCAATCTCTCGAGGGGGAAATGCACTAGTGTACTTCATTCCACTGGGGCATTAAGAAAAATTAGAAAAATTTTGAATTTTGATCGCAAAAAGTTTATTCTTTGAACCAATGTAGCAAGTACATTGCTTCAAAGAGGGGAAAAATGTAAACACCTGAAATTAGCATCGTGCACTCAATTAGTTCATATTCATTCAATCATCAAATAAATCAAATTCTCATTCATCCATTCATCAGGTAAATAAAATTCATTAAGTTCAGTCTCCTAAGGTTATCCATTTAAATTAAATAAATCAACTTTGTTTAATTTAAGTCTCATATCACCCTTTTAATTAAATAAACCAAACTTTATTTAATTAAATCCCAAATACATATTACATCCCTTTTGAGTTAAATAAATCAAAGTATTTAAATCAAATAGGCCAAAAGCATCTATCATCATCTTAACTAATCTAATCATGATTAATCTAATCGAATCACCCATCACATTCTCTAGCTTTTCCCACTTGCACAAATAAATCAATTTATTGATTTATTAATTCATCATTTTCTTTCAACTTGGCATAAAAAGATAATATTATCCAAGTTCGAATCTCCCCTTAATTTTACATGTACATCCAACAAGACATTTATGAGCTCTTACATGTCTCTTACATGTCTCTTGCAAAGGTCAAACTCAACATTTAACTCTCAATTTCAAATTTCAAATCTCCCCCTCTTTGGCACATTTACCAAAATGTGCTCATTCCTCAACCTATCACAAGTTGACAAATGGCCCCTTCCTATTGGTTGGATTTTAGTCCCACATCCTCCATTTTTGGCATTCTTTTATCCCTCTTGGCTATAAATAGAGGCCTCCTCTATTGTTTTAATCCTCCACAATCTTGGTATCTATGTTATACACACATCATCTTGCATCTTTTTCATCATATCTTCATAGCATTTCATATCATATCTTCATGATGGAGCTTAGAAAAGGATTGGGAAAGGGCTTCTTTCCACATTGAAGAAGCACCAATACACTATAAGATGCTGGTTTGATCATTAGAATAATGCTTCCTTATGTTTTGCTTGCTTTTTTCTTCTTTTCCATTATTCTTGTTTTCAAATGAATCTTATAGGGAATATTTTGTTTGCTTTGGTTCACTAACAATGTTAAGGGGCTTTTTTTTTAGCACATGCATTTTTAAGGTCCACACCACCAATGCATTAGTTGAGGTAGGAAATTGGGATCTTTGAACCACATTTCTTGGAGCCTAAAACATAATATCGATTGGGTTGTTTGTGAAGCTATGACCAGTTGTAGGCAAAATTGGTATTATCCTAAGAATGAGAGGATAGATGACTCTAAAAGGGATATTTCTATAGCCTAGTTGACATAGATTAGAAATATATCCAATTATTCTATGATCAAACATAACTCTTTGTGCTTGTTTTTCCATGTGAATTTTTTATTATTGTGAGGGTAGTCTAATATGAGATTTTTTGATGTGAAGTCTTTGAAGTCATCCAAAACTTTTGAGGGAGGATTATGTCCCCCTTTTTTCCTTGTGATGTGAGATTGTATTAAATTCCTTTCCTAATAGTATTTTCTTCTCTTTTTAGTTGGAAAAGACTTCGAATAAGCTATTATCAAGGAACTTTTTCCCAACTATTGATTTAGGTGCATAAAAATTGATAAGCCAAAAAATTAGGTCAAAATATATTATCTCAATGAGCATCTAATGTTGAATTGAGAATATGAGTTCCACCAATGTATTTCTAATATTCCACAACAGTACTAAGTGCCCCAAAGAACCTTGTGCTAGAGAATGTATCAATTTCCATTTTTTCTATTTACAAAATACTACTTGTGCTTGGTCATTAGTGAATTGTATTTCTTGAAGCATAAATTTTTTTCCCTTCATTAGAGCCAAGTTGAAACTTTATCAAGTATCTTTTCTTAGTGTCCTTCAGACCCTTAACATTCTAGGGTACCACTATTGTTGATATCAAGCAGAGCAATAGACCGTTCTCCATCTTATGTTTTGTTTAATGTAACTTGGATACTACTAACTATTTCATCCTGGGTTTTTTTTATTTTAGGGGGTCTTCCTCTTATTCAAGGCATTGCATTTGTTGTTTTAGATATTGTTCTCTCTATTTGTGCAATTGATAATGTTTCATAAAAAATCATATTTTGTGTTCCTATCATATGTTTCATGTGCCAATTGATCTAATAGTTTAGAACCTTCTTGAAGCACAAGGTGATTTACCATTTCTGATATTTTTGTCTCTACAATGAGATCTTGGGATTCTTCAAAATATAGCTCATTTTATTTAGGATGGAATTGTCCATGAATGGAGCATACTAAGGGTGACTAAAGCTGATAAGGAGTGTTAATAGGCCCATTTTCTACTAGAAAGTGAAGCTCATTTTCCTCTTGAAAGGGGGCTTAGGAAGTTCCAACACTGCTTTCACTTGACCTGTGTTATTTGGGAGAGTAGTCCCCAAATATAATTTTATATCGAGATCAAAACTCTTGAGCAGTCTGCTACAATGATCATTTTATTTAGGGGGTGTTTTATATAATACTATGTTTCCTACACCTCTAGTATGCATTCACTTAAAGTGGGAGATGGTGGAGAGATACAATGCATAGGATATTGATCGTGTGTGTTTTATCATTACCCCTTTCTGGCATGGGAAGTGATATTTATAGTCAATTCATTATCCCTTGCTAAAAATAGTGGGAAAATTTTCACGGTAGAGCCTATGGCCACAATGGAGTGTTTCCTCTTTATTGGACCAAGTTTTAGATCTAAGTGGAAGCCTTTGGTGGGGAAGGGAAAATGTTCCCTACATGTGCTTCACTTGTAATTTAGTTTCAAATTTTTATCCTAAGGTGGTGGTGCTACTAACAAACCAAGCTCTTTTTAGGGAGAGAGAAGAGAGACAATAGGTGTGTGAAAATTTTGTGATATGGAATTCTACTATGAAATTTGGGTTATTTTCAGGGTAGAAGAAAGTATGGTTGGGTTCTATCATACACCTTTCTTTACAAGAGGCACATAAGTTAGAGGAGTAGAAAGGAATTATGAAATCAAGTATTTGATCTTATCCTCATATTTAATATGTTTTTTCCTACAAAGTCTATAACCATACTCATTCCTTCATCAATTTTATCAATAAATCTTTATGTAAATTGACTCTATATTAAGATATTTTACGAATCTAATGAAAGTGTTATGTTATTGAATTACATCAAAATTCCTTACTTGCAAATAAATATATCCATATCATTAAAGAGGTTTTTAGTGTAGTTACTCAATATGAATTTTATTTGAATTATATTTATGATTTCAAGCTACTATGTTTTTAAGTCTAATTTTTTATAATTAAATAATAATATATAAATTTAATAATGTTCCTTTTATGAATATTTTAATTTTAATTTTGAAATTTTTTATATTAATCTTTTGCACTACACAAAAAAAATCCTTAGGTTAATTCATATGTAAATTCTATGATCTATAAATTAATATAAGCTTGCATTGAATCTTCATGTCATTACCATAATATTTTATAGCACATGTAACAGTCACAATATATATATTCAGAATAGTACTCGTATTTCAAGTCTTGATGGAGTTGAGCCTATGTATGATTAGGCTTGCCTCATATTTTGTCTAGATCTAAAAATAATTGGGATTGTACTAAAATTTTTATTGATAAAAATATTTCAAGAATTTTAATCATCATCCTTTTATTGTTAGAACTACTATTTATGGAA
Source organism: Sequoia sempervirens (assembly GCA_007258455.2). NCBI lineage: Eukaryota > Viridiplantae > Streptophyta > Pinopsida > Cupressales > Cupressaceae > Sequoia > Sequoia sempervirens. The sequence goes on from VDFB02168118.1 coordinate 85,277,475, forward strand.
AAATAGGATTCTAACTCATCTAATCAAATATATACTATAGGTAATTTATTCATTACCTCAAACATGGGAAAATCTAGATTTAAATGGAACCAAAGTGATTTCAATACCATGAGAATATTTTTGGTTAAGTCCTCCTAGTTTATTGAATCATGATATCATAGCCATATGTAATACCCCTCATACTGGTTAGACTTATTAATTTCTGTGTTAACTTGATACGTTGATACTATGATGATACTCTGTGTGTTGTTTGGATTATTTGTTTATTTAAATGATTTGTCATTAATGTTTATATGTCAAAGCGATGATTCTATGGTGATGTTATTTAATTCAGAATTATTTTATGATGCAAATGTTTAATAATTAGTTTTGATGCAGTAGTTAGGTATCATGTTATCTTATGAGCAATTTGGTTAGAAATGTTAGTTCGTTATTGGTATTGTAATTGTTAGAATAGAGTAGGTGAGAGGACAGTGTAGCATCACTCGTTCACGAGTGCCCTGCTACACTGCAATTCCTTCTCATGATCGGATGTTGATTTCATTGTAATTTTTTTTTATGGATTTGATTAAACGTAATTGTGATTCTTGAAATTATTCGTTAATTCTACTGTGGCATTTTCTTCATAGTGCTTTTGTGTCGTATGGGAAAGCCTTAGGTTACCTTACCTTTCGTAAGAGTTAAGTTATTGTTAAGGGCTTCCAGAGATGGAATGCTTTTCTGTCATGTTCTTGTATTCCCCATGTCAGGAAATTAGGGTTAAGGGTATTGTAAGTCTTCCAGAGAAGTTTTCTTGAGTGGAATGTTATGTGTAGAGGTTCATTTTGTGAATTGCCTTGAGGTATTATACTATGATGTTGTACCCGGTTTCCACGAACGGGAATTTGTGCCTCCTAGGAAATAGGAGTGGGCAATGAGATTTGTACCTCCTTTGGAAGGAGTGTGTATTTGGATTGGTTTCCTCCAGTGGTTGGAGTGGGTTCCTTGTTTTGTTTTCTCCTTGGATTGGAGAGTTTATATTGTTTAGTTACCTATTGTGGTATCGTGTCTTGTGTGTTGTCGATAGGAGAGTGGCTCTTTGTGGGGGTCCGGCACACAAAGAGGCACCAGGGTAACCTACCTAGAGTTTAATTAAGTGATAATCTAAAAGAATTAATGGGGGAGGGCTTTCACACTAATAAAGATTAAAGAATGTCTCTCTCGTGAAGCAAGTGAATGATAAGGCTCGAGATGAGATGGGACGCATAGTTTTGCGTGAGGGTCCGGCGGCCGGTAGAGGCAAGCCAGGGTAACCCAGGATGGGGGTCCGGTAGCCTAGGAAGGTTGAGCCAGGGTAACTCATGGCAATTTATGCATGACACTCTTCCTATGTCAACAGTTATTCAGTTACTGTGTGATGTTCATGATCTTGTTCTCTGGAAGCATTGTAACCTCGTGTTAAGTGATATTGTGTTGTAGTTGTTAATTGACTTTGTGAGTGTAGATGTTAAGTGATATTTTGTCTGTTGTGATTACGTGATTTATTGATTTGTATTTGGTTATTGTTGGAAGTAGTCTTTGATATTATGTCTTGAGTTCGTTGATACTTGTGATTATGACTTGTTGTGTTCTGAAGTGGTGTTGTTGTGCCTTTGGATTTGTCGTTGTTGAGTTTCTAAGTGGTCCTTGCTGTTAAGTTGTCTGTTGGGAGTTAGTCTTTGTTATTATTAGGCGTACTCGGTCGGGGACCCTTCCTTGTCTACTCTCAGCACGGGGGTGGTTGGGTGGAACGTGCTTCGCACCCCACTGGGTTCCCTCTTCTGTTGCAGATGTGTCTTTTACTTGCAAGTTTTGGCGGATGTTGATGATCCAGTATCCTTATGTACCAGATTGATGTATATACTTCTTATGTAATGTATTCATTGGTGTATTGTCTCCCACGTGTGTTGGGATGACCTTGTTGTAAATTGTATATGTGATTGTTGAGATATATTTTCAAATAGTTGTACTCTTTTATCATTGGGATGTAATAACTATTCAGGCCATGTATTTATTCAGGATCTTGTGTTATAGTTGGTTATGTTGAGTTGTATCTACCGAAATATGTAACACTTTATATCTTTATAATTCCATGTATTGTCATATGTGCATATGTTATGAATATGGTTATTGGTTAATAGATATTTTAAATGATGAAATGGGAATGAATAGATTTACGTAATTGTTTAATTATTGTTATCTTATTATCGTTGTTATGGGTTAGTGTAGTCATGTCACTTCGTGTACCCCATTGGAACTAGTTGTGTCTCATAATACATTGTTATGTTATAATACGTAAGTATGTTTATTATATTCTTTTAAAAAAAAATAAAAAAATGTTTCGTTGTTATTAGTTCTTTTTGGGTTCGCACGGCGGGGCATGACAGCTTGGTATCAGAGCCCAAGTTTAAACACTGGGCGCTCTGGGATAATGTGGACCCATTAAGTTGTTAGTTGTGTAGGTGTTACTCCAGGCATTATGAGCCATGGCGTCAGCCTAGGTGCTTTGTTCGTTAGTTTATGTTTTCCTTCTTGGGTTGGTCTGACTTGGCTACCCAGAAGTTGTTGTTTTGTGGTGTAGGTCCAATGGCGCAGGAAACTAGTGGAAGGGATAGGACCCTCGGTGTAGTGTACAATGCACCGATATCCTTCCTACTGGAAGAATGCATTATGGACAATTGTGTTGTGTGTGAATTTTGTGTGTTGTGTGTGGTAGATAACAACCAGCTTGTTGTTATGTCCATCCTTGTATGTCTTCTTGTGCTTTACCTCATTGTGCAAGCGATTTCCTGATTGACCCTATGTGGTTTTGGAGTTGCTTTTGCGTGTTATATTGTATGGAATTATGGAATAGGGTAATAGGAAATGAATGAATATGTGGTTAGTTATAGAGATTTGTGGCGTGTTCTCTGCATGGTTGTTGTGTGATTACTCTTATCTATTTAATGGCTTCCAGGAGTAAGCCATGTCCTAGGAGGGGAGGATGTAATACCCCTCATACTCGTTAGACTTATTATGAGTTAACTTGATACGTTGATACTATGATGATACTCTGTGTGTTGTTTGGATTATTTGTTTATTTAAATGATTTGTCATTAATGTTTATATGTCAAAGCGATGATTCTATGGTGATGTTATTTAATTCAGAATTATTTTATGATGCAAATGTTTAATAATTAGTTATGATGCAGTAGTTAGGTATCATGTTATCTTATGAGCAATTTGGTTAGAAATGTTAGTTCGTTATTGGTATTGTAATTGTTAGAATAGAGTAGGTGAGAGGACAGTGTAGCATCACTCGTTCACGAGTGCCCTGCTACACTGCAATTCCTTCTCATGATCGAATGTTGATTTTATGTATATATGTACATGTGCTACTTGACGTTTATTTGGATGCAGGATTGCAGGAATAAGTCTTGATTCCACCTGCTTCAGCAGGACAGGGCGAGCAATAAATTAACCCAATGGGTAAAAATGTTGAAAAAGGGAGTAGGTTTGGAAGTGTCCCCGTCCCAAGTCCGTCGTCTGTTGTGAGTCGTTGTATTATGACTGAAGTTTTGTCCTTGTCTTGTATGAAGTTTCACTGTTGAGTATTTATTTAATTCTTGGTTAGTGTTTAATTAATTAATCGTATTTCATAAGATAATTAATTAAAGTTGTTTTGTTGTTTTGATTTAATTGTGAGTTAGTAAATAGTTAAATTCAAATTTACTGTAAATTAAAAATGTATTTAATTAATTAAAATTTAATAAATTAAATTATAATTAAATTAATATTGTTGAGAATAATTAGATATTATTTTTTATTAATATTAGATTTGAAAATCATGTGAGGATAATATATGAATTAAATAAATTAATTTAATTAAAATTTTAGATAAGTGTGAGCTTTTAAAAACTGGAAAAGGACCAATAAGAAAAGAGGCTTTTTGAGAAAAGAAAGCAGAAGAGCTTTATGGAATATTTAGTTTGATTTATTATTTTTTTTGAGGGAATTATTCACACATAGGGTTTTTGCTCTGTTCTTTTGGATCTAGAAAAAAAAAAAAGAAAGAAAATTAAGAAAGAGAGTTTTTGAGTGTTGGAGGTTTTTCTGAAGGAAATTATTTGTGAGTTGGAAAGAAAAGAGGGATTCAGTAGAACATTGAAGGCAGAAGGTCGAGAGGAATTGCAGGAGGAATTCGAGAGGAGGTTTGAGTGTTAGGGAGGTTTTTCTGAAGGAAATTATTTGTGAGTTGGAAAGAAAAGAGGGATTCAGTAGAACATTGAAGGCAGAAGGTCGAGAAAGGAATTGCAGGAGGAATTCGAGAGGAGGTTATAGGAGGGTTTCTTCTTCAGACAAAGGACTCTAGGTATTCTCCTTTTAAGATTATTAATATTTCATTGTTCTGTAACAAATCTGGTTGCTATGCTTCGAAAATTGGTTGAATGAAGTTTTATGTTTGAAAACTCATTTGTAGTAAAACCCTCAAAATCTTCTGTAGGAAACTTAGTACAACCTATTGGAAATTCCTTCAATATAACTTAGTTGAGAAATTTTTTGTGTTGAAATAAAAATCGTGTTACTGTTGAATCAACGTACCATATTTATTTTGGTTCTTTCGTAAAACTTATTTGTTTATATTGTTATTCTTCTGAATCTCTGTTGAAAATAAGTATATACTCTTAAATATATTTAAACTAAATTTGGTATACATATTTGTGTGACAATACTATTGGGTTATTTAAATGCATATTATAATTATTATTTACTTCTGTAATTTTATTTCATGAGATCTAAATAAAAAAATCAGCTCTATTGTAGACTGTATATGGATGATACTAAATATAAATTATTTATTAATTTCATAACTCTTTTATAAATTTTCTGTATTTTTCCTATAAATTAAGTTTTAATATAAATATATATATATATATCTAAATAATATGTTTTGGGAAAACAAAATAAATAAATAAATAAATATTCATATGCCTGGGTCGGGCCTCGGTTTCTGTGTCTGAGCAAATTCATTTTTTTAAAATTCGTGTTGGTTTATATTAAATGAAATAAAGTAAAATTAAAAAAAAAAAATATAAAAAATAAATTAAATTTATATGTTTGTTGGGGGTGGGCACGGCCCCCAGTGGAGGCTGTACGCAGCCCCACAAACTACGCACAGCAGCCGAGGCTGCTGGGCGCACCCAGTGGGGGGGCTGCGTACCCCCCCCCCCACTGCCCATAGTACATAGTACTGTGGGCTTTGCCCAAAATCCGTGCTCTTCATTAAATTTGTTTTTAAATTAAAATTAGTGCATTTTTTTTAGTTTTATTTATAATATATATATATATATATATATTAATATATATATTATATATATCATTTAATATATATATTAATATATATATATATATATAATTTGTTAATTCTTTTATTTATTATTATATTTTTTTTTTAATATGATTTAAAAGGAGGATTTTAATAGATGTGTTAATTAATTAATTATATATTTATATATATATATATATATAAATGTGTGGGTATATGCGTAAATATATATGTATATATTATGTATATATATGTTGAGATTATAAATTTAACATGATAATTTTTACAAGTATAATATTATAGTGAAATTGAGAAGTTTAGGAATAAGTTATGTGATTTTAAATATAGTGTTTATTTATTTAATTTATTTTAAATATTTATATTTATATAAAGGAGATTTATTTATATATTGTGATTATGTTTTAATATTTTGCAATATTATAGTTAATTAGGAAACTGGAAATAAATTTATTGTGTTGAGTTGAAACGAGTGTTCTCGTGTGATTGATTGAGTTATTGGGTGAAATTTATCAATCATTGTAATTTTTTTTTATGGATTTGATTAAACGTAATTGTGATTCTTGAAATTATTCGTTAATTCTACTGTGGCATTTTCTTCATAGTGCTTTTGTGTCGTATGGGAAAGCCTTAGGTTACCTTACCTTTCGTAAGAGTTAAGTTATTGTTAAGGGCTTCCAGAGATGGAATGCTTTTCTGTCATGTTCTTGTATTCCCCATGTCAGGAAATTAGGGTTAAGGGTATTGTAAGTCTTCCAGAGAAGTTTTATTGAGTGTGATGTTATGTGTAGAGGTTCATTTTGTGAATTGCCTTGAGGTATTATACTATGATGTTGTACCCGGTTTCCACGAACGGGAATTTGTGCCTCCTAGGAAATAGGAGTGGGCAATGAGATTTGTACCTCCTTTGGAAGGAGTGTGTATTTGGATTGGTTTCCTCCAGTGGTTGGAGTGGGTTCCTTGTTTTGTTTTCTCCTTGGATTGGAGAGTTTATATTGTTTAGTTACCTATTGTGGTATCGTGTCTTGTGTGTTGTCGATAGGAGAGTGGCTCTTTGTGGGGGTCCGGCACACAAAGAGGCGCCAGGGTAACCTACCTAGAGTTTAATTAAGTGATAATCTAAAAGAATTAATGGGGGAGGGCTTTCACACTAATAAAGATTATAGAATGTCTCTCTCGTGAAGCAAGTGAATGATAAGGCTCGAGATGAGATGGGACGCATAGTTTTGCGTGAGGGTCCGGCGGCCGGTAGAGGCAAGCCAGGGTAACCCAGGATGGGGGTCCGGTAGCCTAGGAAGGTTGAGCCAGGGTAACTCATGGCAATTTATGCATGACACTCTTCCTATGTCAACAGTTATTCAGTTACTGTGTGATGTTCATGATCTTGTTCTCTGGAAGCATTGTAACCTCGTGTTAAGTGATATTGTGTTGTAGTTGTTAATTGACTTTGTGAGTGTAGATGTTAAGTGATATTTTGTCTGTTGTGATTACGTGATTTATTGATTTGTCTTTGGTTATTGTTGGAAGTAGTCTTTGATATTATGTCTTGAGTTTCGTTGATACTTGTGATTATGACTTGTTGTGTTCTGAAGTGGTGTTGTTGTGCCTTTGGATTTGTCGTTGTTGAGTTTCTAAGTGGTCCTTGCTGTTAAGTTGTCTATTTGGAGTTAGTCTTTCTTATTGTTAGGCGTACTTGGTCGGGGACCCTTCCTTGTCTACTCTTAGCACGGGGGTGGTTGGGTGGAACGTGCTTCGCACCCCATTGGGTTCCCTCTTCTGTTGCAGATGTATCTTTTACTTGCAGGTTTTGGCGGATGTTGATGATCCAGTGTCCTTATGTACCAGATTGATGTATATACTTCATATGTAATGTATTCATTGGTGTATTGTCTCCCACGTGTGTTGGGATGACTTTGTTGTAAATTGTATATGTGGTTGTTGAGATGTATTTTCAGACAGTTGTATTTTACTATCATTGGGATGTAATAATTATTCAGGCCATGTATTTATTCAGGATCTTGTGTTATAGTTGGTTATGTTGAGTTGTATCTACCGAAATATGTAACACTTTATATCTTTATAATTCCATGTATTGTCATATGTGCATATGTTATGAATATGGTTATTGGTTAATAGATATTTTAAATGATGAAATGGGAATGAATAGATTTACGTAATTGATTAATTATTGTTATCTTATTATCGTTGTTATGGGTTAGTGTAGTCATGTCACTTCGTGTACCCCATTGGAACTAGTTGTGTCTCATAATACATTGTTATGTTATAATACGTAAGTATGTTTATTATATTCTTTTAAAAAAAAAAAAAAAATGTTTCGTTGTTATTAGTTCTTTTTGGGTTCGCACGGCGGGGCATGACAGCTTGGTATCAGAGCCCAAGTTTAAACACTGGGCGCTCTGGGATAATGTGGACCCATTAAGTTGTTAGTTGTGTAGGTGTTACTCCAGGCATTATGAGCCATGGCGTCAGCCTAGGTGCTTTGTTCGTTAGTTTATGTTTTCCTTCTTGGGTTGGTCTGACTTGGCTACCCAGAAGTTGTTGTTTTGTGGTGTAGGTCCAATGGCGCAGGAAACTAGTGGAAGGGATAGGACCCTCGGTGTAGTGTACAATGCACCGATATCCTTCCTACTGGAAGAATGCATTATGGACAATTGTGTTGTGTGTGAATTTTGTGTGTTGTGTGGTAGATAACAACCAGCTTGTTGTTATGTCCATCCTTGTATGTCTTCTTGTGCTTTACCTCATTGTGCAAGCGATTTCCTGATTGACCCTATTGCTTTTGCGTGTTATATTGTATGGAATTGTGGAATATGGTAATAGGAAATGAATGAATATGTGGTTAGTTATAGAGATTTGTGGCGTGTTCTCTCTGTGGTTGTTGTATGCTTAATCTTATCTATTTATATATATATATATATAGTTACTGGCTTCCAGGAGTAAGCCATATTCTAGGGGGGGAGGATGTAATACCCCCATACTTATTAATTTCTATGTGTTAAAACTTGACACGATACTATGATGATATCAGGTGTTGTTTGGATTATTTGTTTATTTAAATGATTTGTCATTAATGCTTATATGTCAAAAGCATGATCTCTATGGTGACATATTTAATTCAATTATTTTATGATGCAAAATGTTTTAATAATTAGTTATGATGGTAGTTAGTATCATGTTATCTCACTCTGGTTAGAAATGGTGTAATTGTTAGAATAGAGTAGGTGAGAGGACAGTGTAGCATCACTCGTTCACGAGTGCCCTGCTACACTGCAATTCCTTCTCATGATCGAATGTTGATTTTATGTATATATGTACATGTGCTACTTGACGTTTATTTGGATGCAGGATTGCAGGAATAAGTCTTGATTCCACCTGCTTCAGCAGGACAGGGCGAGCAATAAATTAACCCAATGGGTAAAAATGTTGAAAAAGGGAGTAGGTTTGGAAGTGTCCCCGTCCCAAGTCCGTCGTCTGTTGTGAGTCGTTGTATTATGACTGAAGTTTTGTCCTTGTCTTGTATGAAGTTTCACTGTTGAGTATTTATTTAATTCTTGGTTAGTGTTTAATTAATTAATCGTATTTCATAAGATAATTAATTAAAGTTAGTTTCCTTTGTTGTTTTGATTTAATTGTGAGTTAGTAAAATAGTTAAATTCAGCAATTCCATCAGAATAAAATGTATTTAATTAATTGTAAAATTTAATAAATTAAATTATGCAATTAAATTAATATTGTTGGCAGAATAATTAGATATTATTTTTTATTAATATTAGATTTGAAAACGTTAAGTGCAGGATAATATATGAATTAAATAAATTAATTTAATTAAAACTAGATAAGGTGAGCTTTTAAAACCGAAAAGGACCAATAAGAAAGAGGCTCTTTGAGAAAAAGAAAGCGTAAGATTTAAGTGAATATTTAGTTTGATTTAGCTATTTTTTTGAGGAAACTATTCACACATAGGGCTTTTTGCCTGCTCTTTTGGATCTAGGAAAAAAAAAAAAAAAAAAAAAGAAAGAAAAATTAAGAAAGAGGAGTTTTTGAGTGTTGGAGGTTTTTCAAGGAAATTATTTTGTGAGTTGGAAAAGAAAAGAGGATTCAAAGAGAACATTGGAAGGCAAAGGCTCCAGGAAAGGAATCATGTGAGGGAATCTCGAGAGGAGGTTACAGGAGGGTTTCTTCTTCAGACAAAGGACTCCAAGTATTCTCCTTTTAAGATTATTAATATTTCATTGTTCTGTAACAGATCTGGTTGCTATGTTTCGAAAATTGGTTGAATGAAGTTTTATGTTTGAAAACTCATTTGTAGTAAAACCCTCAAAATCTTCTGTAGGAAACTTAGTACAACCTATTGGAAATTCCTTCAATATAACTTAGTTGAGAAATTTTTTGTGTTGAAATAAAAATCGTGTTACTGTTGAATCAACGTACCATATTTATTTTGGTTCTTTCGTAAAACTTATTTGTTTATATTGTTATTCTTCTGAATCTCTGTTGAAAATAAGTATATACTCTTAAATATATTTAAACTAAATTTGGTATACATATTTGTGTGACAATACTATTGGGTTATTTAAATGCATATTATAATTATTATTTACTTCTGTAATTTTATTTCATGAGATCTAAATAAAAAAATCAGCTCTATTGTAGACTGTATATGGATGATACTAAATATAAATTATTTATTAATTTCATAACTCTTTTATAAATTTTCTGTATTTTTCCTATAAATTAAGTTTTAATATAAATATATATATATATATCTAAATAATATGTTTTGGGAAAACAAAATAAATAAATAAATAAATATTCATATGCCTGGGTCGGGCCTCGGTTTCTGTGTCTGAGCAAATTCATTTTTTTAAAATTCGTGTTGGTTTATATTAAATGAAATAAAGTAAAATTAAAAAAAAAAAAAAAATATAAAAAATTAAATTTATATGTTTGTTGGGGGTGGGCACGGCCCCCAGTGGAGGCTGTACGCAGCCCCACAAACTATACAGCGGTAGAAATTTAACTGAGCATACCTACGATTAGTATACCCCATGCCCATGAGTACATGAAATCTTGTGGGCTTTACTAAAATCTAGGTGCTCTTCATTAAATTTGTTTTAAAATTAAAATTAGTGCATTTTTTAATTTTATTTATAATATATATATATATATATATATTAATATATATTATATATATCATTTAATATATATATTAATATATATATATATATATAATTTGTTAATTCTTTTATTTATTATTATATATTTTTTTAATATGATTTAAAAGGAGGGTTTTAATAGATGTGTTAATTAATTAATTATATATTTATATATATATATAAGTGTGTGAGTATATGCGTAAATATATATATGTATATATTATGTATATATATGTAGAGATTATAAATTTAACATGATAATTTTTACAAGTATAATATTATAGTGAAATTGAGAAGATTAGGAATAAGTTATGTGATTTTAAATATAGTGTTTATTTATTTAATTTATTTTAAATATTTATATTTATATAAAGGAGATTTATGTGTATATATTGTGATTACGTTTTAATATTTTTGCAATATTATAGTTAATTAGGAAACTGGAAATAAATTTATTGTGTTGAGTTGAAACGAGTGTTCTCGTGTGATTGATTGAGTTATTGGGTGAAATTTATCAATCATTGTAATTTTTTTTTATGGATTTGATTAAACGTAATTGTGATTCTTGAAATTATTCGTTAATTCTACTGTGGCATTTTCTTCATAGTGCTTTTGTGTCGTATGGGAAAGCCTTAGGTTACCTTACCTTTCGTAAGAGTTAAGTTATTGTTAAGGGCTTCCAGAGATGGAATGCTTTTCTGTCATGTTCTTGTATTCCCCATGTCAGGAAATTAGGGTTAAGGGTATTGTAAGTCTTCCAGAGAAGTTTTATTGAGTGTGATGTTATGTGTAGAGGTTCATTTTGTGAATTGCCTTGAGGTATTATACTATGATGTTGTACCCGGTTTCCACGAACGGGAATTTGTGCCTCCTAGGAAATAGGAGTGGGCAATGAGATTTGTACCTCCTTTGGAAGGAGTGTGTATTTGGATTGGTTTCCTCCAGTGGTTGGAGTGGGTTCCTTGTTTTGTTTTCTCCTTGGATTGGAGAGTTTATATTGTTTAGTTACCTATTGTGGTATCGTGTCTTGTGTGTTGTCGATAGGAGAGTGGCTCTTTGTGGGGGTCCGGCACACAAAGAGGCGCCAGGGTAACCTACCTAGAGTTTAATTAAGTGATAATCTAAAAGAATTAATGGGGGAGGGCTTTCACACTAATAAAGATTATAGAATGTCTCTCTCGTGAAGCAAGTGAATGATAAGGCTCGAGATGAGATGGGACGCATAGTTTTGCGTGAGGGTCCGGCGGCCGGTAGAGGCAAGCCAGGGTAACCCAGGATGGGGGTCCGGTAGCCTAGGAAGGTTGAGCCAAGGTAACTCATGGCAATTTATGCATGACACTCTTCCTATGTCAACAGTTATTCAGTTACTGTGTGATGTTCATGATCTTGTTCTCTGGAAGCATTGTAACCTCGTGTTAAGTGATATTGTGTTGTAGTTGTTAATTGACTTTGTGAGTGTAGATGTTAAGTGATATTTTGTCTGTTGTGATTACGTGATTTATTGATTTGTCTTTGGTTATTGTTGGAAGTAGTCTTTGATATTATGTCTTGAGTTCGTTGATACTTGTGATTATGACTTGTTGTGTTCTGAAGTGGTGTTGTTGTGCCTTTGGATTTGTCGTTGTTGAGTTTCTAAGTGGTCCTTGCTGTTAAGTTGTCTGTTGGGAGTTAGTCTTTGTTATTATTAGGCGTACTCGGTCGGGGACCCTTCCTTGTCTACTCTCAGCACGGGGGTGGTTGGGTGGAACGTGCTTCGCACCCCACTGGGTTCCCTCTTCTGTTGCAGATGTGTCTTTTACTTGCAGGTTTTGGCGGATGTTGATGATCCAGTATCCTTATGTACCAGATTGATGTATATACTTCTTATGTAATGTATTCATTGGTGTATTGTCTCCCACGTGTGTTGGGATGACCTTGTTGTAAATTGTATATGTGATTGTTGAGATATATTTTCAAATAGTTGTACTCTTTTATCATTGGGATGTAATAACTATTCAGGCCATGTATTTATTCAGGATCTTGTGTTATAGTTGGTTATGTTGAGTTGTATCTACCGAAATATGTAACACTTTATATCTTTATAATTCCATGTATTGTCATATGTGCATATGTTATGAATATGGTTATTGGTTAATAGATATTTTAAATGATGAAATGGGAATGAATAGATTTACGTAATTGTTTAATTATTGTTATCTTATTATCGTTGTTATGGGTTAGTGTAGTCATGTCACTTCGTGTACCCCATTGGAACTAGTTGTGTCTCATAATACATTGTTATGTTATAATACGTAAGTATGTTTATTATATTCTTTTAAAAAAAAATAAAAAAATGTTTCGTTGTTATTAGTTCTTTTTGGGTTCGCACGGCGGGGCATGACAGCTTGGTATCAGAGCCCAAGTTTAAACACTGGGCGCTCTGGGATAATGTGGACCCATTAAGTTGTTAGTTGTGTAGGTGTTACTCCAGGCATTATGAGCCATGGCGTCAGCCTAGGTGCTTTGTTCGTTAGTTTATGTTTTCCTTCTTGGGTTGGTCTGACTTGGCTACCCAGAAGTTGTTGTTTTGTGGTGTAGGTCCAATGGCGCAGGAAACTAGTGGAAGGGATAGGACCCTCGGTGTAGTGTACAATGCACCGATATCCTTCCTACTGGAAGAATGCATTATGGACAATTGTGTTGTGTGTGAATTTTGTGTGTTGTGTGTGGTAGATAACAACCAGCTTGTTGTTATGTCCATCCTTGTATGTCTTCTTGTGCTTTACCTCATTGTGCAAGCGATTTCCTGATTGACCCTATGTGGTTTTGGAGTTGCTTTTGCGTGTTATATTGTATGGAATTATGGAATAGGGTAATAGGAAATGAATGAATATGTGGTTAGTTATAGAGATTTGTGGCGTGTTCTCTGCATGGTTGTTGTGTGATTACTCTTATCTATTTAATGGCTTCCAGGAGTAAGCCATGTCCTAGGAGGGGAGGATGTAATACCCCTCATACTCGTTAGACTTATTAATTTCTATGTGTTAACTTGATACGTTGATACTATGATGATACTCTGTGTGTTGTTTGGATTATTTGTTTATTTAAATGATTTGTCATTAATGTTTATATGTCAAAGCGATGATTCTATGGTGATGTTATTTAATTCAGAATTATTTTATGATGCAAATGTTTAATAATTAGTTATGATGCAGTAGTTAGGTATCATGTTATCTTATGAGCAATTTGGTTAGAAATGTTAGTTCGTTATTGTTATTGTAATTGTTAGAATAGAGTAGGTGAGAGGACAGTGTAGCATCACTCGTTCACGAGTGCCCTGCTACACTGCAATTCCTTCTCATGATCGAATGTTGATTTTATGTATATATGTACATGTGCTACTTGACGTTTATTTGGATGCAGGATTGCAGGAATAAGTCTTGATTCCACCTGCTTCAGCAGGACAGGGCGAGCAATAAATTAACCCAATGGGTAAAAATGTTGAAAAAGGGAGTAGGTTTGGAAGTGTCCCCGTCCCAAGTCCGTCGTCTGTTGTGAGTCGTTGTATTATGACTGAAGTTTTGTCCTTGTCTTGTATGAAGTTTCACTGTTGAGTATTTATTTAATTCTTGGTTAGTGTTTAATTAATTAATCGTATTTCATAAGATAATTAATTAAAGTTGTTTTGTTGTTTTGATTTAATTGTGAGTTAGTAAATAGTTAAATTCAAATTTACTGTAAATTAAAAATGTATTTAATTAATTAAAATTTAATAAATTAAATTATAATTAAATTAATATTGTTGAGAATAATTAGATATTATTTTTTATTAATATTAGATTTGAAAATCATGTGAGGATAATATATGAATTAAATAAATTAATTTAATTAAAATTTTAGATAAGTGTGAGCTTTTAAAAACTGGAAAAGGACCAATAAGAAAAGAGGCTTTTTGAGAAAAGAAAGCAGAAGAGCTTTATGGAATATTTAGTTTGATTTATTATTTTTTTTGAGGGAATTATTCACACATAGGGTTTTTGCTCTGTTCTTTTGGATCTAGAAAAAAAAAAAAGAAAGAAAATTAAGAAAGAGAGTTTTTGAGTGTTGGAGGTTTTTCTGAAGGAAATTATTTGTGAGTTGGAAAGAAAAGAGGGATTCAGTAGAACATTGAAGGCAGAAGGTCGAGAAAGGAATTGCAGGAGGAATTCGAGAGGAGGTTATAGGAGGGTTTCTTCTTCAGACAAAGGACTCTAGGTATTCTCCTTTTAAGATTATTAATATTTCATTGTTCTGTAACAAATCTGGTTGCTATGCTTCGAAAATTGGTTGAATGAAGTTTTATGTTTGAAAACTCATTTGTAGTAAAACCCTCAAAATCTTCTGTAGGAAACTTAGTACAACCTATTGGAAATTCCTTCAATATAACTTAGTTGAGAAATTTTTTGTGTTGAAATAAAAATCGTGTTACTGTTGAATCAACGTACCATATTTATTTTGGTTCTTTCGTAAAACTTATTTGTTTATATTGTTATTCTTCTGAATCTCTGTTGAAAATAAGTATATACTCTTAAATATATTTAAACTAAATTTGGTATACATATTTGTGTGACAATACTATTGGGTTATTTAAATGCATATTATAATTATTATTTACTTCTGTAATTTAATTTCATGAGATCTAAATAAAAAAATCACCTCTATTGTAGACTGTATATGGATGATACTAAATATAAATTATTTATTAATTTCATAACTCTTTTATAAATTTTCTGTATTTTTCCTATGAATTAAGTTTTAATATAAAAATATATATATATATCTAAATAATATGTTTTGGGCAAACAAAATAAATAAATAAATAAATATTCATATGCCTCGGTCGGGCCTCGGTTTCTGTGTCTGAGCAAATTCATTTTTTTAAAATTCGTGTTGGTTTATATTAAATGAAATAAAGTAAAATTAAAAAAAATATATATAAAAAAATAAATTAAATTTAAATTAAATTAAATTTATATGTTTGTTGGGGGTGGGCACGGCCGCCAGTGGAGGCTGTACGCAGCCCCACTGACTGCGCACAGCAGCCGAGGCTGCTGGGCACAGCCAGTGGGGGGGCTGCGTACCCCCCCCCCACTGCCCACAGTACATAGTACTGTGGGCTTTGCCCAAAATCCGTGCTCTTCATTAAATTTGTTTTTAAATTAAAATTAGTGCATTTTTTTTAGTTTTATTTATATTATATATATATATATTAATATATATATTATATATATCATTTAATATATATATTAATATATATATATATATATAATTTGTTAATTTTTTTATTTATTATTATATATTTTTTTTAATATGATTTAAAAGGAGGATTTTTATAGATGTGCTAATTAATTAATTATATATTTATATATATATATATAAATGTGTGGGTATATGCGTAAATATATATGTATATATTATGTATATATATGTTGAGATTATAAATTTAACATGATAATTTTTACAAGTATAATATTATAGTGAAATTGAGAAGTTTAGGAATAAGTTATGTGATTTTAAATATAGTGTTTATTTATTTAATTTATTTTAAATATTTATATTTATATAAAGGAGATTTATTTATATATTGTGATTATGTTTTAATATTTTGCAATATTATAGTTAATTAGGAAACTGGAAATAAATTTATTGTGTTGAGTTGAAACGAGTGTTCTCGTGTGATTGATTGAGTTATTGGGTGAAATTTATCATTCATTGTAATTTATTTTTTTATGGATTTGATTAAACGTAATTGTGATTCTTGAAATTATTCGTTAATTCTACTGTGGCATTTTCTTCATAGTGCTTTTGTGTCGTATGGGAAAGCCTTAGGTTACCTTACCTTTCGTAAGAGTTAAGTTATTGTTAAGGGCTTCCAGAGATGGAATGCTTTTCTGTCATGTTCTTGTATTCCCCATGTCAAGAAATTAGGGTTAAGGGTATTGTAAGTCTTCCAGAGAAGTTTTCTTGAGTGGGATGTTATGTGTAGAGGTTCATTTTGTGAATTGCCTTGAGGTATTGTACTATGAGGTTGTACCCGGTTTCCACGAACGGGAATTTGTGCCTCCTAGGAAATAGGAGTGGGCAATGAGATTTGTACCTCATTTGGAAGGAGTGTGTATTTGGATTGGTTTCCTCCAGTGGTTGGAGTGGGTTCCTTGTTTTGTTTTCTCCTTGGATTAGAGAGTTTATATTGTTTAGTTACCTATTGTGGTATCGTGTCTTGTGTGTTGTCGATAGGAGAGTGGCTCTTTGTGGGGGTCTGGCACACAAAGAGGCGCCAGGGTAACCTACCTAGAGTTTAATTAAGTGATAATCTAAAAGAATTAATGGGGGAGGGCTTTCACACTAATAAAGATTAAAGAATGTCTCTCTCGTGAAGCAAGTGAATGATAAGGCTTGAGATGAGATGGGACGCATAGTTTTGCGTGAGGGTCCGGCGGCCAGTAGAGGCAAGCCAGGGTAACCCAGGATGGGGGTCCGGTAGCCTAGGAAGGTTGAGCCAGGGTAACTCATGGCAATTTATGCATGACACTCTTCCTATGTCAACAATTATTCAGTTACTGTGTGATGTTCATGATCTTGTTCTCTGGAAGCATTGTAACCTCGTGTTAAGTGATATTGTGTTGTAGTTGTTAATTGACTTTGTGAGTGTAGATGTTAAGTGATATTTTGTCTGTTGTGATTACGTGATTTATTGATTTGTCTTTGGTTATTGTTGGAAGTAGTCTTTGATATTATGTCTTGAGTTTGTTGATACTTGTGATTATGACTTGTTGTGTTCTGAAGTGGTGTTGTTGTGCCTTTGGATTTGTCGTTGTTGAGTTTCTAAGTGGTCCTTGCTGTTAAGTTTTCTGTTGGGAGTTAGTCTTTGTTATTATTAGGCGTACTTGGTCGGGGACCCTTCCTTGTCTACTCTCAGCACGGGGGTGGTTGGGTGGAACGTGCTTCGCACCCCACTGGGTTCCCTCTTCTGTTGCAGATGTGTCTTTTACTTGCAGGTTTTGGCGGATGTTGATGATCCAGTATCCTTATGTACCAGATTGATGTATATACTTCTTATGTAATGTATTCATTGGTGTATTGTCTCCCACGTGTGTTGGGATGACCTTGTTGTAAATTGTATATGTGATTGTTGAGATATATTTTCAAATAGTTGTACTCTTTTATCATTGGGATGTAATAACTATTCAGGCCATGTATTTATTCAGGATCTTGTGTTATAGTTGGTTATGTTGAGTTGTATCTACCGAAATATGTAACACTTTATATCTTTATAATTCCATGTATTGTCATATGTGCATATGTTATGAATATGGTTATTGGTTAATAGATATTTTAAATGATGAAATGGGAATGAATAGATTTACGTAATTGTTTAATTATTGTTATCTTATTATCATTGTTATGGGTTAGTGTAGTCATGTCACTTCGTGTACCCCATTGGAACTAGTTGTGTCTTATAATACATTGTTATGTTATAATACATAAGTATGTTTATTATATTCTTTTAAAAAAAAATAAAAAATGTTTCGTTGTTATTAGTTCTTTTGGGGTTCGCACGGCGGGGCATGACACCATACATCATATTTTTTGATAAATGATATTTTATTTTAAGATATGTTGTTTCTACATATGTGTTTTAATAGGAGAGTTAGATATCTGGTAGTCCTTGACACTCAAATTTTGGTTAGTGTTATTGATTGTAGAAGGTTCAAAATACAGTGCCCCATATCTTAAGTGTTTATTAATATATTCTTTAAGTATTTTAAACAACTAGTGTCACTTGGACATCAAGTTTATAATGTACAAAAGATGACAATTTATATAATTGAAATTTGTATTAGTTTTTCTAAATGTAAAAAATAATAATTTAACATATGTATTACTGTATTATTATATTTAACATTTTCATATTATAATCTTTGAAAAATAAAATAATAATTCTTTTTTTTAATTATGAAGGTTGATCATTGAAATCCATTGTTATGGATTTTCATATTCAAACTATTTATTTTTCTAACAATTCATTGTTTCTTCACCATTTATTTAAGAAAATTTTAATTATTTAACAATATATCAACAATAAATTTTCTTTGTCAAAATGTTATAAATAAATACCATTCACTTCAATAAAAAATCCATGACAAGGGATGCAATTTTTCACTATTCAAATTTTGTAAAAGAGACATCAAATATTTAAATCACTAAATCAAACGGTCAATCGTAGCAAACTAATTAGTTTTGTTCGAGCAAGGTGATTATGGATTACAATGGAAAAGGAATGAATGTTAATTTGAATAGTTATCCCCATGCTAAGAGAATCTTTCTAACTAGATGTCCAATCTCCAACATCTTTGGAAGAGATGTCAACTTACCAACTTCTTTCGTACTAGATGTCAAATATCTATCTACATAAAAAATATTTTTATATATGTCATCGAAGATGATACAACCTTCCTAAAGTGGAGGATCAAAATCTCAAAGAAAGATAAGATAAATATTCTAGCTTCTATTGAAGTAATAGTAAACTCCAAAAGGATGATAGCATGCAAATTTTTGACATGAAAAAGCTAGTGAAGAAAATTCCTAATGTGATGAAATAATTTTCTATCTCATAGAGGGGATGAAACCTTCACTGCATGATAACTTTATCTTAACATAATGTAAAATAATACTAAAATTTAACATATATGAACTTGTATATTACCATATTTAAGTATTTAATGAATTAATGTTTTGAAAAATAAAATGATAATATTTTCATAATTGTAAAAATAGATTTTTAAATTCCATGATTACTTATGAATTTTGGTGTTCAAATTGGTTATTCTTCTACCATTTAATAGTTTCTTCACTATTTAGATAACCATATTAGTAAACAATATGTCAGCAACCAATTTCCTTTCCCAAATGTAATTAATAAATTAATTAATTTCAATCCAAGGACCATGCCAATGAGAGGCTGTAGTCTTACTCAATATTCATGAACCAGAACAAAAAGGAATTTAACTCTACCTTAGTAAAGGAGACATCAATTATTAGTTCCTGCTAGGGAACTATAGGCACCACTAGAAATTAACTTGTTATTAATAACTCTCATTTTAACCAATAAGAACTTGAGAAATTTTTCTATTTGAAATTTTTTAATGTAATCAATGTATACATTCAAATTATTTAACAAAATATATTTCAAAAATCATTTCTCTTCAATTTCATTGGTACACAATATTCACCCTATATAAGCGATTTTTCTGCTTCCATTTCTTCCATTACCTCCATTTCTCCATTTCAGAAGGGAATTGGTTAGAATTATTAGTCATAAAAAATAATTAATCAAATCACAACAATATTATTTGTAAAGTTTAGAAATAATTATAAAATTAAACTAAAATTTAATTTCTAAAATTTATAAGGTATTTATTTTCTAGTTTTGAAAATAATCATTTAAATTATATTAATTACATACTACAAATAAATTGAATTAAAACTAAATTTTATTTTTAAAATAATTCAACAATTATTAATTATAATTTTAAAATAAATTAGGAATATATATATATATATATATTATTAATTTAACAAAATATTATATGTATAATATACATTGTATTATACTATATATACAATATAATATATAACATATGTAACATCTAATATATAATATAATATATTAAATAATAATATTAAAATTTTATATTTTAATTTTAAATTATGTAATATATTATTTTTAAATAATTTAATATATTTTTAAAAAAGACATTTAAATCAACACTAATTTGATTGTTAATAAATAAATAAATTATTAATTTTTTAGAATTACTCCCTCATTTCTTTAAAATAATGACATGTAGCAATTAAGACTACTGCCAATTAAAATTAATTCTCCCTTCTAAAATTCTATTTGTTTTACAATTTAACCCCATAATTATTATTGATTATAAAAAATAATTCAAAAAAAATACTAATTAAAATAATAATTCTTAAAATAATTGCATACCTTAATTAAATTTTAAAATAATAATTCTTAAACATAAAGATTAAAAATAAATATTTAAATTTTCAATTTAAATAATTGTTTTATAGAATTATAATATTTGTTAATTTAATCATTTAATGAAATAATACTTCACCATAATAAAACAGATTAAATTTTAAAATTTAGGATAGAGAAAATAGAAGGTAATAAAATATGTGCAACCATATGGCATGTTTTTCATGAGACTACATATATACTTTTAAAAGCGTGTGTTTTAAGAATGGTGGACATGTTATTTTTTAAAGTACAATTTTATTAGAAATTTAAGATTACAAAATTTCTATGTGCTTAAATAAAAACAATATACATCCTAAAAATGTTAGGCAAAGGAGAAATCAAACTAATAGTGGTTTTTTCTATCTATGGATAGGGTATTTAATTTTTTTTAGATACATGTTTAGAATGATTTTATAAACGTAGTTCATAGAGTTTCATGTTAGTATGAAAAGAGGCTTTACCTATCTAGTTTAGTTTTCACCCAATAGAGATGTTCACATTACACTTAGAAATTTTATTTTAATCACATTTATTATCTTTTTGATTAGATAGTTTGTGAGATTTATTAATGTGAATAGACTTTATAATTTGTCTTAATTGCTTGTTGTAAAGTTTTTGTATGAGAATTATTCTATATTAATATTATGTTTGACTATTAGACTCTTCCAAAAATAATTATCCTCAATTCTCTTAATATTAAAAAATATTGATACATACATAATTATTGAATATGATAAAATGTATAAAAAATAATATATATTTTTTAAGAATATGTATACAATTTTTTAAAAATTATTTTAATTAAATTAATATATTAATAATATAGTTTTCCTATATTGATATTATGCTTGACTACTAGAATCTTCTAAGAATAATTTCTTAATATTAAAAAAATATTAATATATATATAATTATTGAAGAAGATAAAATGTATAAAAACTAATATATAATATATTAAACAAAAATACATATTCAATTATTTTAAATATTATTTTAATTAAATTAATATATTAATAATATAAAAAAAGTCAAATTTTATTTATGAAACTGAAAGGAATATAAGTTATAAAAGATAAAAAAGAGGGTGACACACATCAAAAGAAAAATACAAAATTTAATTTATATAACAAAAAAAAATAAAAAAAAATTCATACATAATTCTTTAAAGACTAATGGTTACATTCATTTTTATTTGATTGTCATTAGTGTTGTTTTTAGAATATTTATATAATTTTATTACTTAATAATTATTTTTTAAAAAAATATTTTTAAAGGATAGATTATACTCATTAATTTTTTATTTTTAATTAAAAAATAAAAATAATGAATTATGTCATTTTTAATTATTTATGTTTTAATTAAAAATTATGTCTCAATAAATTATGGGTATGTGTAGGATCATTATGGGCCAAAAAGTCGCAATATTATGGGTATTTGTAGGGTATGTGGCTGATGACTTTTTTTTACCCAAACTTGATGAAATGAAAAGGGTTTTTAGAGGAGATTCTCAGCTTTCTACCAATATAAATTATTCTTTAATTTGAATTTAATAAATAATTATTATTAATTTTCTATTAGAATTACGACTAAAGTCTTGATCGATAGGCTGATTGTAAAACATCTATAACTTTCAAACGGTATCAGATTTTTTGAATCCAAAACATGTGTCACATTTTGTGTAATGCCCCATCATAATAACCTAAGGAATGCTGCAATTGTGTATAAAAGTGTAATAATTTTTTTTTTTAAAAGTATAATTATTAAGTTAATTAGTTGCATACATTCATTAAGTTACATGACATTACACTACTTTGAGTTTCCATAGATGACTTTAGTATTTCGCATTGCAAATATTAATTAACATTAACATAAAGATAAACATTACATATAATTTGAAAACTCCATTCAAGATATCATAAAGTACAAATTTGTTTCATACATTGCATTTGATAAAATAATACAATACTCATCAATCTGATGAGGTAGTTCAATAATAATTACAATTACATTTACATTGTTCACCTCATATATAATTGAGGGATGTTTTCAAATACAAGATATACAAATTACAATGAAGAAGTACACATAAGTTTCCAAGTGTGAGCTCTCCATCCATGAAGCTCTTAATGCCATGATCACAAAATTGGGGACCCAACGGAGTAAGGTGCATGTTCCACCCAACCATGTGGTACCCGTAGGTCCACCCCCCATGCTAGGAGAAAGTAATATGGTTACCTAGACATAATCTACTAACCCTAGACACAAGTACATAACTAACTAAAAGTTACATTGCTTCCAGATTTAAGATAATTGAATGTATTACATACACAAGGTTTACTGTTACTGTAACGCCCCGTCGTGTGAACCCCAAAGGACTATTAAACAATAATCACAGCATAATTTTTTTTAAAAAAATTAACTAAACATAACATACATGCAATACACATTAAGTCATGACATGAATTTCATTTAAACAGATTCATAACACATACATCCCTTGGGGTACACGAGGAGTCATTATGAGACTGAGATCCACACGACAACAATAAAGAATAAAATCCAAAGATATAACCCATAACAAAATAAACATTAACAAATAGAACACATACATGATAAAGCATTGATAAGAAACCATCTAAGTAAATACAACATATACATAATTAACTCAACACAATGAATAATAACTGCCACGAACAATATCCACACCAAGATAACATTACATTACAGTACCATGTTCTAGAGATACAATGATACAAAAGTGTTTCCAAACATAAATGGAAACCATACACAAGATACCATGATACAAAATAGATGAATACAAAGCATCATAACTGGCTCCAAAACAAGTACAACTCTGGAGTCGCTGTAACCGCACCAATCCGCACCTCTCGATCCTCGACTAGGGACCCAATGGGGTGCTTAGCACGTTCCACCCGACCATGTGAGTCTGAAGACCCACCCCCCGTGCTAGGAGCTAACAAGAAAGAGACCACAACCAAGAACATCCAAATAGAGAACCACAAGACTCAACGCCATACAAAAGTATCATAAAACTCAAGAATTACAAGAGTCAATATACTAACTTAAAATCATAAATTCCATCACATAAATTACAACAATGACCAGTAAACAAGTAATCAAAGGATGATCATGAAATACTTCCAAATTAAACTGAATAAACCTAATACAATTCCAAATTTCAATCAAATAATACAATAACATCATATCACAGTATCATAAGATACAAGATTGTAAATCATATATAAATGAGATCATACAAGACCACAAAACATACTAAAGATGTATTAAAACAATAATCATAAATCAATTTAAATCAATTCAAACAAAAATCTAAACCAACTCCCATAACCTACTTCTAGAGGAACACAATAAAGTAAAACACATGGGCAACTAGGGGAGAGTGTCATTGCATAGCCTACATGGGTTCTCTTGGCCCTTCCTCCAAACTGAGGCGTCGGCCCCCATCTATGGATCTCCTGGCCCTTCCTCCTACTTGAGGCGCCGGCACCATAGGGTAGCTCATGCGGAGCCGTAGACCTCTCGTGAGGACGAGGTCACGACCTTGTCAACCACGGCCTTCTCAGCCTTCCATTAGTCTGTGGAAGCACTAATGAAGATGAGGCATCCATATTTTAAATCTTGTAATGATATTACTACCCAACCCTCCTAAGTTAATTATTAGGTTATCACTTGTTTACTAACTCACTCATGGGTTCTCCTGAGCCCTTCCCCTTAAACGGGGCGCCAACCCCCACGAGGAGCCACTCTCCCTAGAGACCCAACAACATAAAAACTAAGGGTTGTACCATCATAATTTGAACAAAGAATCACATCATAAATGCGTACGAGGCATTACCCATCTCGCTAACAAGTACAAAATCAGAGTCTCCACAATTCTCGTACAACCCTTTAAAAATAAAGATACCAATATCTTGTCATGTCAAGAGCACATAAAATAAGAAACGTTAACCAACAATAAAACAAGCCTCTGGAAGAATCTCAAAAATTTAACACTAGGGTTTCCCCATCAAAGAACTGACAACAATAATTACAAGGCCACAAGAACTATTTTCAATACAAATATAATGAGTGCATAAACCAAAATAAGATCAACAACTCCATTCAAACAACATCAACAACTTCAATATGGACTAAATCAGAAGTCCAAGAAAAACCTCTATTTTCTGCTCTCGGAATACCCATAACTCAAAGAACTTTTCAAATTTGACTCATTAACAACTCAAGTAGAACCATCAATCATGACAATGAAAACATTAACCGATTTACCACTTAGGATAAAGAACAATAGAAAACATATGGGTTCCCAATGAATAGCAACATAAATTAAATGAGAGAAATCTCCAACTCAAAATCAACTCACGAAAAGTCACATCGAAAGGATCTAACAAAACAATCCATAAAACCACACATTCAAATACAAGATATCCATTCCTCCAATAAGAAATAACTTGAAACAATCTATAAAGAACATTACTTTAAAGATCAATCATTTCCAACCTTTACAATATTGCGAAGTGAAGATATAATCTAATGTTTTTAAGCCATAAGACACTAAATCACAAATCAACAATGTTGTCACCCCAAATAGGGAAACACAAAAGAGAAAATCAACCTTTAATTCAACAAAATCACTTAACAAAACCTAAAGCCACCAACTAGGTATTCCACGGGAGACCTCAATTTTCTCCTCACAAGAATCCCTTAGATTGGTACTAAACTACATTCATAAAATCAGCAATATGACAATGACAACAATTATCTAATCACATTCTCAATTAAAAGATACCAACCTACTCAACAACCAAAACAATTACAATTTCAAGATTCTAAATAACCGTCCATATAAGAACCTCATTTAATAGAAACTCAAATTGCCATAAAGATATCCACTAACTAACAATCCAAAAGAAATAATTAAAAATGAAAACTCAATTCAAGGAACAATTTGTTTCATTGACTTAAGTTTATAAAACTACCATAATTAGGTCAACCGAGTTTACTACAATACTTAACCATGGTAAAAGATATACAATTGTATTATTTAAGAGTTTAGTACAAATGCGATACAACATTTAGAATTACAAGGAATTCAACAACCTATACATTTCTACTCTATTTTATCTATTAAATAAATTCTTCTTTGACTACATATAAATTAAAAATCAATTTTCTTTTATTTCTACTAATTTTAAAATCCATTAACTACATCCTTAATTAAATACTAGAACATACTAAACATTTCCCATAATTTAAGAACAAGCATTCATATATATATATATAACACCTACTTGAGTTCGCAATTCCCAACATTTAATCTAAAACTCCTAAATTGAATTATTATTCTCTTAATTCTACACTTCCATTATAAGGGAGTACTATGAACTCAATATTCTAGAAAGTAAATGCCTTTATTAATTCATAATGGTTTTTTTGTTATTCTAAGAGAAACTAATCAAAAGCAACGAGTTAAACCAAATGTCCTTCCTACTAAATGGCATTACAAATTATAATAATATATGTTTATTCATTCTAAAATATAACTAATGTAGCTAAGTGATTTAAAATCTCATCCTACAAGAGCCATAACTTCACTAAATACCTTGCTTCGACATTTTACCTTCATAATGAGGGTATATTTACATACCTATTCATACGAAGATAGAATACCAAATGCCAAACTACAATGCCAAGGAGACTAACTTATGATAACGCAACAATTAAGGAAGAGTCTCAGGTTAATCAAAGGAGAGTAATTTCTAATTTTCTTATTGAAAAGTTCTACTAATTTGGATCCACATTCTCATACTAATTTGAATAAAAAGCTGAGACAGTTGACAAAAGAAAACAGAGAAAATATTTAATTTACTACACCCATGCAAGTCTAAAATTTGCAACTGAAAAAGGGGCAATGGTTTCAAGGAGGCTATTTAAATCTGTACAACGTCTCAATTCTAAATGCTGCAATAGTGACAGATTGCCAAGAATATCAGAAAAAGAATTTTAGACGTTGCAGCTGAGATGGGTCGCCAATGGTTTCAGGGAGGTTATTTAAATTTGTACACTCTCCTAAGTATAAATTCTGTAGCGGTGATAGGTTGCCAACGGTATCAGGGAGATTATATAAATTTAGATTACCAGACTATGCGAAGGAGCTCATCTAAACACTGTATCCAAAACATCTATTTCTCTCAGCTTCGACTCAACGGAGGTAATTGGCAAAGGCTTGAAACATTGTGCAGACCAAGAGAATTAAATAATCTGCTCATTGGTCTTCAATTCCTTCACTTGAACAATCTGCTCAATGACGGCATCAGAGAAGACACACGAACCAAGCTTCCTCCAAGTTTGAGATGGTTACAGTTGCAAAAACGTGAGAAGCCATTTTCCTTCAGCCTTGCGGATAACATTTGGGATTTTGATAATAAAATCAGAGAGTTTATTTAAATCTATACACCCTACCATGCTCAAGTGTTGCGGCTGTGACAGGTTGCCAAGTATATCAGAAAGTGAATATTGGAATTTGGAACTATCGCCATCTACTTGCATTATTAACAAATATCACACATTATCCATGAGATGGAAGGGAAGGAAAAAGATGAGGCACAAATACGTGACTTCAGAGAACATATCTAAAATTTGAGAGAGGAACAATTCAATTGTTTGAATTTATCAAGAAATCACAGCCTGTCAATCATAAGGTAGTAGGGGTATCAATCATACCTGGTTCCTCTTTATCATGATGAACTTCGAAAGGAGACAGATTTCACATGCCTTCTAAGCATCACCATCATTAGATGCCCCATGCATCGGTCTTCCAATTCCCCCATAGCGTGGTCATGTTGTTGTGAACATACTTCAAGTTTTATTTTCAGCAAGCAACATCAAAAATCATATATTAGAAAACATGCGCGTCCCTGCCTAGTGTACCCGATTTGCTATCTGCGGGCTCTCTCACTGTCTCCGAATGGTCCCTTATTGGACATACTCTAACGACCATAAAGATCCACCAATGCTTCACCTTCCCTCTTCAAACCCCCAGAAAGAAAAGAACCTTCTTTTTTTTCTCTTCTTTTTTTAAAGCTAAATATAGTTATTATTTTATTTTTTTCATATTCTACCATTTTCTTCGACTTCCCCATGCTTTTCAGTTACAAAGAGGCTTTAGTTGAGAACAACATTTATGCAGAGCAGTTACAAAACTTTACATGTGAAAATTCTATAATTAGATCTGACATAATATTGCATTTAATTTTGTTTAACTTCTATTTTATTTAATACTTCAAAACACAAACCGAATAGATTGAATCAATTCAAATCATGCCAATCAATTAAATTCTATTGGCAATAATATTTACCCTTCACGACATTGGAATAATTACCTTTGAATAACTTAATAAATTCTTAATTATTATCGAATATCATTAAAAGAATGCTTTTTACAAAACAATTAATTAATTAATTTATTAATAATTCTTTACTTAATATTTTATAACACTAATTTATTTAATTTTCATCTTAATTTCTAGTTTTATTTACTCAATGCTATTTTAATTAACTGAGTACAAATTCCATCAAATATTATGTTAACTGCATAAACTAATCACACACAAAACAACAATAACGCAATTAAACACTTACACAAAATCCGGAAAGGTCACAACGGAGGGGCACTGCAGTTACTTTAGGTGGAGTGGCATCACAATATTGCAAAGGTTACACTGGTGTTTCTTCCTAGGTTTCGGCCCCCAACTTGGGTTACCCTGGTAACATCTTACGAAACCCGCCCCCATTGCAAACCATTATGGAATCGAATGTCTTTTGAAGAAACAAGACACCGATTTTCCATTCCAGGCCTTCTCATCTTATACTCAAGACTGAACTAGCTCAAGAGTCATAAGTGAGGCATAATCATCTTGTTAAGAGTTTTAATTCTAACTACTGTGTTATTTAATTATCACTGACTTACTAACTCTTTGTAAGTTACCCTAACATCACTTTATGTGTCAGCCCTTACAAAAAGCCACTCCCCTAAACATAACAAAGGAATCTAAGTTTTCACAACTAGGGTTTACAAAGTGCCCAAAGTAAATCTCATAATAACAAAAGACCCACAACGGTCATTAAAACTTTTATCATAAACCAGGTAACAAAACACCATGTTTCTAACACATGCACAACCCAAGTCAACTCAAGAAATATATTTGAACAATAATACACCCTTACTATACAAATCATTCTGGAAGACTTATTCAACCAAGACTTTCCCAATTTGCCCAAAAAGAACATGATTAAAAGCAAATCAAGAAAAGTAAATGTCTATTGTTCAGATATACTAAATCCAATCATTGAAAAGAATTAGCAAGAAATTACAATAACTTAAATACAATTCTTTTCACAAACGATTAAGAATATAACATGATTTAATTCTAATTTTAACTTTCACAATTTTACTAATCAATATCTATCAAGTTTTCTATTTTAACCTTTCTGTTAAATATCTAACTAATGTTGTTCCTAACATATATATTTATACTCAAAAACATTTCTTATTTCATACAAAATAAATGTAAATTTTAAAATAAATTATTTAAATAACATATAAATAATATATATATATATAGATATATATATATTATTATTATAAGATTGAAAGCCTAATTCAAAATTCTTATATTCAAAATATTGCATGTTCTGTATTTTTGTTTTACACAAACTATAGTCACATAAATTACAGTCTCGGCTATGTTTACAAAAGACACAACCCGTGGCTGTGTATACAGCCCTCCCCGTATGGGGAGGTGGTTGTGATACAGTCGCCACTGCCTGTGAGGGCAGCATCGGCTTCCTCCACAGCCGTCGGCCCATATGGGGGTGGCTGTGGGGTAGCCCGCGACCCCCATCCACATAACAGTGTTTCCACTATAACATTTATTCCAAATAACTTTTAAATCTAAAAATCTGCAAATTTCAAATTCGCTCAAATGGAATTTATTTCGAGTTAAATACTTATGCGCCAGTACGGCGATTCCACAAATAAATTTTCATATAAATAAATAAAGTTCCTTTCACTATTCAATTTATATATATATGTATAGATATATGTATAGATATATGTATATGTATATATGGTAATATATATATATATATCTATACAAATCCACAGGGTTTCATACCGGGAAAATAAAATACTTTTCCACAAAGTTTGAGTGGGGGGAAATTCGGGAAATAATAAATTTCTTCCGAGTTTTCAAAAGATTTCATGCACAGAAGTTTACATCCAAAAATTTAATTTACCCCATACATTTTAAAATCCATTTTCTAATCATATAATTTCCCTTACACTAATTTTAATTTCTACAGAGAAATAATTCAACAAGAAATAATTCTACAGAGAAATGAGTTTTCTAAGATTAAAGGAAACCTACAATTCCTTCACAAAATATACAGTTGTTAAATTTCCCGAGATTTACAAAAGTTTAAATAAAATTACAACTTCCTTTTCTTAGACAATCTTTTTCAAATAAAAACAAATA
Organism: Sequoia sempervirens; assembly: GCA_007258455.2. Classification (NCBI taxonomy): domain Eukaryota; kingdom Viridiplantae; phylum Streptophyta; class Pinopsida; order Cupressales; family Cupressaceae; genus Sequoia; species Sequoia sempervirens. Next base: position 85,307,619 of record VDFB02168118.1, read on the forward strand.
AAATTACAAGTAGAATACATGTTATCCCGAAGCTTTAAAAATTGATTTGGTGGTGAGAACCTCTGTAACCTTTGTTTCCTATAGCCTTCCAAAACTTTTCCTGAGAACAAAACCCAAATTGCAAGCAAAGATTTTCCACAAGTATACAATATTCCAAAAGCATATATAGTAAAATTAAACAAAAGCACTGATATTTTTCCCGTGAAGAGAAAATAGAATAGAATCCCTCTATGTTTTTCCATATCCAAATTATCCTCCGTGAACAAATTCCTCAATCGTAATCAATAAATGGAACTTTCACACATGTCGAAGAATACAAAATATCCCCCAACCACTTCTCGAATAACTTTTCTTTTCAAATTACATGCATTTAATTATTTTATTTAAAATTAACAATTTTCAAAGAAAATTTTATTTATTAATAAAGCATGCCATTTTCACAAAAATAATATTTAATTTCAAGTAAAACTATTCACACACTTAAAACAATTTAACAATAGTAATTTAATTAATTTATTTATTCAATTAAATAGATTCAACCATTACGATCAAATTACTTAACTAAACAAACTAATTAATTAATTAATTAAATAATAAAATCTTTATTCCTATAACATTTAAAAATTAATTTAAATAACAATAATTTAAAACATAATAAACTATTATTAAAATTGACATTTTCCTTTCAAACAATTAAACCAAATAGAAAAATACAAGACAACAACGACTCAAACTAAAACTGATAATGTACAGTGACCGGGTTAAAGACTAGACTAGGATGAACCTAACTACTACCTCCCAATCAACATTTCTGTTGAGTCTTCACACTTTCAGACCTGAGTAACCAGGTGGAGTCGGTGTCATGTACCTGCAATCCTACAACCAATCAATAACATGTATATATATAAACCATTGAACAGACACACCATGCGGAGAAAATCACACATATCATAGGGCACTCACAAGCGAGTGATGCAATTTTTTTCTCCACATCAATACACGTCACATCAGACTGATGAAATAAATAACTATTAGTCCATCAAAACATATACATAACAATAATCAACTAAAAATAAACATCTACACTATCTCAAAGCATGTCTAAAATCAGTAATCACCATACCATGTATCATCATGTCATAGAATAAATCCACTATCGCTCAAAACCAGTGATCAAAATATCCAAACAAAGTATCATAGTCTAACAGTCTGAAAACGTATCAGCAGAAAACATAAGCATAAATGGAGGGTTACTACATCCTCCCCCCTAGGATCAGGCTTGCTCCTGAAAGCCTACGAACATATAGGGATAAAGTTCCCTCATGCATGTCACATCCTCCCAAGTAGCAAAAGCCTCATGGCTAGGATCCCATTGGACCCTCACCTGATCAACATCTCGACCCCTGAAACCGAGCGTCCGGTGGTGTAGAATGCCCACGGGCTCCAAAGCTAGCTGCCCGTCCTCTACCTATAACACATTCCAATCAAGTACATGAGAAATGTCAGGATGATATGGTCTAAGAACTGATACATGAAAAACATCATGAATACGAGACAAACTGGGTGGTAAGGTGAGTCGATACACCACGGGACCAATTCTCTCTAAGATCTCAAATGGCCCAATGAAATGAGGCGCAAGCTTAGAGCCTTTTCCATAACGGATTGGACTCTTTCGTGGTTGCACTCGAAGAAACACTCTATCACCAATAGCAAACTGTTGATCTATCCTATGCGCATCGGCATACTTCTTTTGCCTATCCTAAGCTGCTATCAAATGTTCTCTAATATGGTCAACCTGTTGCTCCATGTCTCGAAGCATCTCAGGTCCAAGTAATACTCTATCCTCAAGTCAATCCCAACCAAGGGGAGTTCGACAAGGACGACCGTATAATGCCTGAAATGGTGGCATACCTATGGAACTCTGATATCCGTTATTATAAGTGAATTCTACTAAGTACAGATAATCCTCCCAATGTGATTGTTGGTCCATTACGTACATTCTAAGCATATCCTCTAATATTTGATTAACTCTTTCCGTTTGTCCATCGGTTTGAGGATGATACAGTGAACTAAAGTTTAACTGTGTACCTAAAGCATGTTGTAATGAAGTCCATAGGGGTGAAGTAAATACACGATCTCTATCCGATATAATCCTACGAGGAATCCCATGCAATCTAACGATGTCCTCCATAAATATCCTAGCTACGGATGAAGCATTATATGATGAACGTACTAGTGAGAAATGAGCCACCTTAGTCAATCGGTCAATAGTTACCATAATGGCATCATGTCAACGTGATGACGTAGGTAACCCAACAATAAAGTCAACAGATATAATATCCCATTTCCATTCAGGAATGAGATGTGGCTGCAATAATCCAGCGGGATGTTGATGCTCAGCTTTGACTCGCTGGCATTCAAGACATCTCGATACATAATCAGCAATATCACGTTTCATATCAGGCCAGAAATACAATTGCCAAAGATTAGCATGCATTTTCTTGACATCTGGATGAGCTGAGTATCGAGCTTGGTGAGCTTCAGTCATAATTAATGTATGAAGACCTTCGAAATGTGGTACATAAATATGACCTAAATGCCGTAATATACCATCTGGTTCTAGGACATACCCTACAAATTGTCCTTCTAAAGGTCTACCAGATTCAATCTCTGTCCTCACTTCTTGATATAATCTATCAGTAGGAAGTGGAGCTAATATTTGACCTCTCAAATCTACTTCAAGAGTAGTAACAGAGATCTCATGACGACGTCGGCTAAGAGCGTCAACCACTACATTCTCTTTTCCTTGAACATATTTCACATCAAAATTGTACTCACACAAGAACTCCATCCACCGTCTCTGCCTAGCATTCAAGTTAGGTTGCGTAAAAATGTATTGTAAACTACGGTGATCAGTATGAAGTTCGAAATGATGACCTAATAAGAAATGCCTCCACCGAACTAATGCATGCACAACCGCAGCTAGTTCTAAATAATGAGTAGGATAGTTTAATTCGTGATCCTTAAGTTTGCGATCACACACCCATCTTGCATCAGAACTGCTCCCAAACCCTCTAAGGATGCATCTGTGCATACTACAAAATCCTTAGTAGGATCAGGAACAATTAGTATAGGCACATTAGTAAACTTTTCTTTAAGTGTCTGAAAAGCCAACTGACACTGCTCTGTCCAAACAAACTTCTTCCCTTTTCTCTGAAGAGAAGTAATAGGATGATTGATTCTAGAGAAACCCTCAACAAACCACCTATAGTAACCAGCTAGATCCATAAAACTATGAACTTCACCTACATTAGTAGGCACGGGCCAATCTACAATAGCTTGAATCTTTGAAGGATCCATAGCAATACCTTTCCCAGAAATCACATGTCCAAGATATTTAATCTCAGTTTGAAAGAAATCACACTTCTTCAGGTTCGCATACAATTGATTTTCCCTTAAACATTGCAATACTTGTCTCAAGTGTTCTTCATGTTCCTTCATGTTTCTCGAATAAATCAAGATATCATTGAGAAATACGAGGACAAAGCGATCAAGGTATGTATGAAAAAAACCATTCATTAAACTCATGAATACTGATGGTGCGTTCGTTAACCTAAATGGTACTACTATGAATTCGTAGTGCCCATAACGAGTACGAAATGCAATTTTATGAATGTCTGCTTCAGCTATATGAAATTGATGATAACTAGATTTCAAATCGATTTTAGAGAACACATTAGCTCCCTTAATTTGATCAAAAAGATCATCGATTCTAGGCAAAGGATAATGATTCTTAATCGTAACCTTGTTCAATTGACAATAATCAATACACAGCCTAAGTGATCCATCCTTCTTCTTTACAAAGATGACAAGTTCTCCCCAAGGGGAAACACTTGGATGAATGAAACCCTTTTCCAATAATTCCTCTAACTGAATACGAAGTTCCTCTAACTCCCGAGTCGTCATTCTATAAGGAGCTCTAGATATAGGCTCAGCTCCATGAACTAGGTCAACTCTAAAGTCAATATCCCTCTTCGGTGGCATTCCAGGAATGTCATCGGAAAACACATCTGTGAATTCCCTAAGAATAGGATGATCATCAAGAGATACCTCTCGACTCTCATCTTCTTCCAAATCAGTAATTGTTGTTGCAAACAGTTGACATCCCTGACAAAGACATCTCTTTAATTGCATAGCAGATATCATCTGCAATGAGATAGGTCTTTGAACACCTATAATTTCCACTTTCGCACCTAAATCATTAATGCAACTAACTATCTTAAGTCAACAGTCAATCACAGCATGATAAGATGCTAACCAATCCATACCTAGTACTATGTCATACGATCCTAAAGGTGTAACATATAAATCTACTAAGGTAGTTAACGCACCAATTTTAAGTTCACAATTATGTACTAAGTTTTCTACTGCTACTTTCACCCCAGAGGAAAATTCAACCTGCCACTTACCACCTTGCTTTACTGCCACAAGACCACAATGGTCAATGATGGTCGGTGAAATAAAGGATTCGGTAGCTCCAGAATCAAAAAGAATGGAAACACTAACACCATGTAACTTACCTGAAGTCTCAACCACTATGTTCTGGTGATCAGCTTGGCGGTCATTAACCGCAGCATATACTATATGTGATCGTCCTGCATCACCCACTATAGGCTCTGAAACTGTAGGTCGAGGCCCAAAACTAGTAGAACCTCTCATCGGACACTGCCTAGCTATGTGTCCCTGTTGTCCACATGAGTGACAACTTGTGCATGTGCTTCTACCGAATCCTCTACCACCCGAAGGTGCATTGGATTGCTGAAAACTACCCCTACTGACAGTAGACTGAGCACTCTGCGCAAGTTGATCCTGCCTATTGCGCTTGTTGCACCACCATTGTGACCCTTTCTTGTTTGAAGACTATTACCTTGTTGTGGTTGTGGATTATTGTTCTTTTGAGATGTTCGTTGTTGTTGTTGCTGCCCACCCTTTGTGGGTGTCTATTGGTTCCTAGAGGAACCTCCTATCTGTGCCTGTCCACCCCGTGGACTAAAGCCTACTACAGGAGCACTGCCAATTTGTACTCCTATGTGACCACCTAACGCCATAACAAGATTCTCCTCCACTATACGAGCCCTCTCCACCGCAACTTCCATAGTCTTTGGCTCAAAGACTCTAACACCACCACTAATGTGGGCGTTTAAACCCCTAATGAAGTGCTGAACTAGCATAGGCTCATCATCACCAATACCAACATACTGCTTGAGTTCATAGAATCTACGTTCATATTGCTCAATAGAAAGAGCCAATTGACGTAGATCATGGAACTTGTCAGCCCGTCGTTGCCTCCAGTGTTCTGATAGGAACCGTGCTCTAAACCTCTCAAGGAACATCTCCCAAGACACTGACCCAATATCCAAATGGAGCTTCTGCTCCTCCAGGCACCACCAAGTAGAGGTGAATCCTCTCAGATGCATAATAGCACATCTCGCACGGGTATTACTACCGTATGGGTGCATGGTGAAGCATCTACCCAAATCCAGTAGCCAAGTCTCGGCCTCTAATCCACCTCCTGTACCATCAAAGGTAGGAGGGTGTGCCCTCAATAAATCTCTCATGTGTCCTGCAGTAATAGCATCTTGGTGTACTAAGTCGTCTACTCTCCTAGGAGATCTATCTCTCTCTCTGACAACCTCCTACTCAACTTCCTGTCTAGGTCCAAGACGAGCTAGGACCTCCTCTAATAAAGGACGTATCTATGAACCCTCTACCCCTGACTGTTCAGGATTCTGCCCCTCATTCCTCTGGTCCAACTGTTCTGCCTGATCACTATGATGAGGGCTCAGAGGGGGAGTAACCTGAGGAATTGGCCCTCGGCCTCCACCTCGACCTCTACCATGACCTCTTCCACCTCGCCTAGGCATGTTCCTACACATAACAATAACGATTTTTAGATACTAATCAACTGAGGCTAACAGTTTGCGACACTATGTACTAGGTCAACCTAATGGGCTCGCGATTACCCAGAGCATCCAGTGTTTGTAACTTTGGCTCTGATACCAATCTATAATTCTCCATCATAATAACCTAAGGAATGTTGCAATTATGTATAAAAGTGTAATTATTATTTTTTTAAAGTATAATTATTAAGTTAATTAGTTGCATACATTCATTAAGTTATGCGACGTTACACTACTTTGAGTTTCCATAGATGACTTTAGTATTTCGTATTGCACATATTAATTAACATTAACATAAAGATAAACATTACATATCATTTGAAAACTCCATTCAAGATATCATAAAGTACAAATTTGTTTCATACATTGCATTTGATAAAATAATACAATACTCATCAATCTGATGAGGTAGTTCAATAATAATTACAATTACATTTACATTGCTCACCTCATATATAATTGAGGGATGTTTTCAAATACAAGATATACAAATTACAATGAAGAAGTACACATAAGTTTCCAAGTGCGAGCTCTCCATCCATGAAGCTCTCGATGCCATGATCACAAAACTGGGGACCCAACGGAGTAAGGTGCACGTTCCACCCAACCATGTGGTACCCGTAGGTCCACCCCCCATGTTAGGAGATAGTAATATGGTTACCTAGACATAATCTACTAACCCTAGACACAAGTACATAACTAACTAAAAGTTACATTGCTTCCAGATTTAAGACAATTGAATGTATTACATACACAAGGTTTACTGTTATTTTAGGTGCAGTGTCATCACAATATTGCAAAGGTTACCCTGGTGTTTCTTCCTAGGTTCTGGCCCCCAACTTGGGTTACCCTGGTAACCTCTTACAAAACCCGGCCCCATTGCAAACCATTGCGGAATCGAATGTCTTTTGAAGAAACAAGACACCGACTTGCCATTCCAGGCCTTCTCATCTTATACTCAAGAATGAACTAGCTCAAGAGTCATAAGCGAGGCATAATCATCTTGTTAAGAATTTTAATTCTAACTACTGTGTTATTTAATTATCACTGACTTACTAACTCTTTGTAAGTTACCCTGACACCATTTTGTGTGTCGGCCCTTACAAAAAGCCACTCCCCTAAACATAACAAAGGAATCTAAGTTTTCACAACTAGGGTTTACAAAGTGCACAAAGTACATCTCATAATAACAAAAGACCCACAACGGTCATTAAAACTTTTATCATAAACCAGGTAACAAAACACCATGTTTCTAACACATGCACAACCCAAGTCAACTCAAGAAATATATTTGAACAATAATACACCCTTACTATACAAATCATTTTGGAAGACTTATTCAACCAAGAATTTCCCTATTTTCCCAAAAAGAACATGACTAAAAGCAAATCAAGAAAAGTAAATGTCTATTGTTCGGATATACTAAATCCAATCATTGAAAAGAATTAGCAAGAAATTACAATAACTTAAATACAATTCTTTTCACAAACGATTAAGAATATAACATGATTTAATTCTAATTTTAACTTTCACAATTTTACTAATCAATATCTATCAAGTTTTCTATTTTAACCTTTATGTTAAATATCTAACTAATGTTGTTCCTAACATATATATTTATACTCAAAAACATTTCTTATTTCATACAAAATAAATGTAAATTTTAAAATAAATTATTTAAATAACATATAAATAATATATATATATAGATATATATATTATTATTATAAGATTGAAACCCTAATTCAAAATTCTTATATTTAAAATATTGCATGTTCTGTATTTTTGTTTTACACAAACTACAGTCGCATAAATTATAGTCTCGGCTGTGTTTACAAAAGACATAGCCCGTGGCTGTGTATACAACCCTCCCCGTATGGGGAGGTAGCTGTGAGACAGTCGTCGCTGCCTGTGAGGGCAACGCCGGCTACCTCCACAGCCGTCGGCCCATATGGGGGCGGTTGTGGGGTAGCCCGCAACCCCAATCCACATAACAGCGGTTCCACTATAAAATTTATTCCAAATAACTTTTAAATCTAAAAATCTGCGAATTTCAAATTTGCTCAAACATAATTTATTCTGAGTTAAATACTTATGCACCAGTACGATGATTCCACAAATAAACTTTCATATAAATAAATAAAGTTCCTTTCACTATTCTATATGGTAAGTTTTATATATATATATATATATATATATATATATATATATATATATATATATATATCTATACAAATCCATAGGGTTTCATACTGGGAAAATAAAATAATTTCCACAAAGTTTCAGTGGGGGGAAATTGGGGAAATAATAAATTTCTTCCGAGTTTTCAAAAGATTTCACACACAGAAGTTTACATCCAAAAATTTAATTTACCCCATACATTTTAAAATCCATTTTCTAATCATATAATTTCCCTTACACTAATTTTAATTTCTATAGAGAAATAATTCAACAAGAAATAATTCTACAGAGAAATGAGTTTTCTGAGATTAAAGGAAATCTACAATTCCTTCAGAAAATATATAGTTGTTAAATTTCCCGAGATTTACAAAGGTTTAAATAAAATTACAACTTCCTTTTCTGAGACAATCTTTTTCAAATATAATCAAATAAAATTACATGTAAAATACATGTTATCCCGAAGCTTTAAAAATTGATTTGGTGATGAGAACCTCTGTAACCTCTGTTTCCTGTAGCCTTCCAAAACTTTTCCCGAGAACAAAACCCAAATTGCAAGCAAAGATTTTCCACAAGTATACAATATTCCAAAAGCATATACAGTAAAATTAAACAAAATCACTGATATTTTTCCCGTGAAGAGAAAATAGAATAGAATCCCTCTATGTTTTTCCAGATCCAAATTATCCTCCGTGAACAAATTCCTCAACCGTAATCAATAAATGGAACTTGCACACATGTCGAAGAATACAAAATATCCCCCAACCACTTCTCGGATAACTTTTCTTTTCAAATTACATGCATTTAAGTATTTTATTTAAAATTAACAATTTTCAAAGAAAATTTTATTTATTAATAAAGCATGCCATTTTCACAAAAATAATATTTAATTTCAAGTAAAACTATTCACACACTTAAAACAATTTAACAATATTAATTTAATTAATTAATTTATTCAATTAAATAGATTCAACCTTTACGATCAAATTACTTAACTAAACAAACTAATTAATTAATTAATAAAATAATAAAATCTTTATTCCTTTAACATTTAAAAATTAATTTAAATAACAATAATTTAAAACATAATAAACTATTATTAAAATTGACATTTTTCCTTTCAAACAATTAAACCAAACAAAAAAATACAAGACAACGATGACTCAAACTAAAACTGACAATGTACAGTGACCGGGTTAAAGACTAGACTAGGATGAACCTAACTACTACCTCCCAATCAACATTTCGTTGAGTCTTGACACGCTCAAACCTGAGTAACCAGGTGGAGTCGGTGTCATGTACCTACAATCCTACAACCAAGCAATAACATGCATATATATATAAACCATTGAACAGGCACACCGTGCAGAGAAAATCATAGGGCACTCGCAAGCGAGTGATGCGATTCCGTTCTCCACACCAATGCACGTCACATCAAACTGACGAAATAAATAACTGTTAGTCCATCAAAACATGTACATAACAATAATCAATTGAAAATAAACATCTACACTATCTCAAATTATGTCTAAAATCAGTAATCACCATACAATGTATCATCATGTCACAAAATAAATCCACTATTGCTCAAAACCAACGATCAAAATATCCAAACAAAGTATCATAGTCTAACAGTGTGAAAACGTATCAGCAGAAAACATAAGCATAAATGGAGGGGTACTACATTTTGTGCTTCAAATACTATAGGATTAAAAAAATTAAAATTAAATTTCATGAAGTATTGACCAAGTTAAGGTGGTCAGATATACGAGTTTTTATATATTTTTTAAGTTGTAATAAAAAATTCATAATTAATTATTTACTTGGAAAAAAATTACAAAAAAATATGCATCACATCTGGACATGAGTCCTCTACTTATATATAAAATATTATAAAAATTAATTATCATTTTATTATGGTTAGGGTGGTTAGACAGACACCTACTTCTTATTTTTTCCTTGAAATTTAAGTACTATAAATTTTCACCAAATAGATTTTATTTATTTTTAAATAAACCTAGTAGTTTAGAAACTAAATTCAATTTTCTACAAATTCTATTTTACATATTTTTGAAATAATATAGATAACTTATTCAAATTTTTACGTCAAGTTTCCTAACACTGATTTTTCTGAATTTTTTGCCACTTAAGGGCCTATTTTTTCCATGATGATCCTGCACATACCCTTATCTTTATCTTTATTAATAATTTATTTTCTATAAAACAATAGTCACAATAATACTCAAATATTTTATTTAATTATATAAAACATGAAATAAATTTATGTGTAATTAATTTCTTGAAATGTAATTGGCTCAAAAATTTTAAGCAATAAGGGCGATTTTCCCGGTAGGAGAAAATGACATGCTTTTCTCTACTGAACGTGCTCAAACTGCAATGATTTATTTCAGTTTGAACAGTTTCAAAATCCATTTGAAATTCATTTATTTCTCAATGGTTGCCAAGAGCTCTACTGTAAGTTGAAAGTTCAAGCTTACACTTTTTGCATCAAACAATTCCAGTTTTGAAGCAACTCTATGCCGTAATGCCTGTGGAAATACTTATAATTCATCATATGTTATAAGGTTTGAAGAAATAAAAAATCTTTCCATAATTTGGAAGTGCACTTCACACACATGTGACATCCTATTATACAGTTAATTTCTACCTTCTATTGATGCATAATTAATTAAGCTTTTTAAAACTGATGCACAAGCTAGGTTTGCAAGTTTCCAGATTCTTGAATTTTATGTTGCTCCTTCCCACATAGTTGATGAAGTTTGGTTAATCAAGGAGACATATGCAAGGATGTGCATAAACAATCCAACACCTATGCTAATTGAGGAAATCTATGACTTTTGTGTGCTAATGCATTGTTTTCTTGTTGTTTTAAGTGTTTCAGTCACATCGGGTTGCCTTCCATGAAGTCGGGTATTGATTCTTATGTTATTTTCATTATGGGTTTCTGCGTATTTAAGATTGTTTCTTTAATGGTTGAAGTCTCTTGCTCCTAGTCAGACTATGGATTTTGTGTACATTCAAGTTGCTCCTCAAGCAATTGTCTCCAAGAAGTTGAATACTTGATGTTGCTTGAATCATGAATGTTGTGTTCAATTAGGTTATGAATGATTTACTGTGTTTTTTTTTTCATCTTCCTATAGCATTTTGGTTTTGCTCTAAACCTCCAGTTTCTAAGAAAATGTATTAGCACTACTCATGCTAGAGCCCATTACGATACATTAGCTTCTCTTTCATTTGAACCAAAATTGCAACTAGTTAGGAATTCTATGTATATATTAATCCCAGAATACAGTTATAAATGTCAAATGTTTATCATTAGAGGAAAACTTGCTTTTCATGTATCTATTATTTATTCATTTTATCAACATTGCTGCTAAAACTTATCAAACACAACAAATAAAAACATAACTATTTTATAACTTTTTGGCAAGAACTTCACTGCATGTAGCTCTTATTTTCATATGAGTTGGGTGCCTATGGATTGGAATGGAAGATGAACGAATATCCATTTCAGCCTTCTTTCGCGGATATCCAATACTACCCTTACATACAAAAATTTGTAGGTTTGAACTGTTTAATAAACAGAAATATCTTTACGTTTGAACTCAATAATCAATCATGAGATGATAATTTGTCTGGGAACAAGCGTAATACTGTAACCCTTTTGTAGTGGGAGCCCTATGTTTCACATTGAAATAAGAGCCAAAAAATATTTCTTTCTAATTTTTACTTTTGTTTATTTTTATTTTTATTTTTTAAAGAATTTACAAGATGTCTTATTTTTAATGTTTATATCACAATTGAAACATGGAAATTATTATGGTATCTACATTTCACTACTCAACAATGTAAGGATAGTTTAACATGTTTCTACGATATCTTTATTGCATCTTTTGATTAAATTTATAACATGAATCTCTACTTTCTTTTATTACCTTATGTCAAATTAAAGGCAATTAATGATTACATGCATATATAGATCAAAAATATTTTTCAATATCTATGTATAATGTCTATTTAAAACAATTTTCTTCTCTATATAATGTAAGTTTGATTTAAATACAATAAAAATATTTTCATTAATTGTAAATATGTTTTACATGATTCTTTAAAAATGGTTATATTAAATTGAGAGATAAAGAGCTATTGACCACATAATAAAGGCATTCACAATAACAAAATTTCAAGGACAATAAGAGATCGAAAGTAGATAATAAACTAAAACACAATGACAATAACAATTTTAGGTAAACAACTAAGTTGAAGAATATTTTGATTCCCTCTAGTTTATGTTTATGTAAAAATCAATTACCAATGGATGCCATGCACAATTTTTGAGCTAGTTTCTTGGCTTGTGGTTATGTTGGTGTCCTATTCTTGAGTGATGCAAGTTCCCTCTGACACTAAGAGATGTTCTTGCATCAATATTTTATGAATAACAAAGATGCATTTAATTTATTTATTTTTACCATCGACCTTTTATTATGAATGATTGAATAACTCCAATGTTTCATTCATTTCAAACATTGATTCTTATTCATTAACCTCAATTAAGCCCAACATTGAAGATTACCTTAACAATAATTTTATCACTTTACATGTCCGTTAAATCAAACACATGCATTCTGATACATCTAATCAAATATAACCATTACCTCAAACATGGGAACATCTAGGTTGACATTGACATGGACCCAAAGGGCCTCAACTATCAATTTTCCTTATTGTATGTCATATATCAACAATAGTGATCATGATGTTGTGATGACCATTGTGATTTGTGTATCATGCTAGTTTAGTGAGCCATGTTATGGTATTCATACATGACATGTTGTGATAAATGATAATTTTTTTCATAATATTTTTTTTTTATAAAATGTTAGATCTTTTAGAAAATTTATACTTTTGGCAATAATTGATGTTTAAGGTTTGCATCATTTTATGGATTATGAAGCATTATGTGATGATCCTTTATGAGTTGATTTATAATTATATTAAGGATTGATATAGTCATATTTTCAAGACTAAAATTATTCACTTATTTTTCAAACCTTAATTATTATCTTATTATTCAATAATCATTAATCACACAAGTTTACCATATCACTAATTAATCATTTATGAATAAGAATTTATTTACCATTCATCATCATTTTTTAAATTTTACCATTTGTTACTTCATGAAATGACAACATCTCACGAGTTATATTTTTGTTTACAAAAAAAGACAAACTCAAATGGGATATAGATGCTTTATTCTCAAGAAGGGACTACCATCAAACCTAAAGACCTTTCAATTGATTGCACCATTGGAAAATGGAGAACTATCTCATTGGATTTTTTGTAGATAGGAACCAAAACATTTAATTAGTAAGTAGGAGGGCTATTTCAAGATGGCTAATTAGAGGCTTCATCTCAAATTTGAAACTCAACAAGATCAAGAGGTGATCTATGGTATCCCCTCCCTTGAAGTTAGCTACTTAGGCCTCTTGATAATTATTCAAAGATTCATATGTCTCTCATGTAATGATTAAATAAGAAAAATATGGTTTTGATTGTGTTATGAAGGCACCCTCTATTGTAACTCTTTAATCATCCCCTATGTGGCATGACCCTTACAGTTGGCCCTACCACCTAAGGAGGTCCTACCTTCTAAGGTTTCCTCTAAGTCCTTGCTCAAAGACTCATTTTTCCCTCATGATAGAATTCTATCAACTGATGTCTAAGTTGATCATGTCACAAAGGATCACTCCATGGAGATTATTCTTTCACCCCTATGTGTCTTGGTTCCCTAGAGTTGGTCATTCCATGCTATGAGTTACTCCCCTCTAAGGATCCTCTTCAAATATGTGGATTTCCTATGCTCTTAGTGGGTCATTGTAGCAATCTATAAAACTCACCCTCTCTTTGAGTGGAAATATTTGTGGTAGTCAAGATGATTCTTTTCCTCCATGGTCACCAAACCCAATGAAATCATGGAAAGGGATGCATAAGGATAGATGTTGGTAACAACGAAAAAGGCTCGTGAGATTTCTACAAGAGAAACCAAATAGAAACTAAGGGTGAAAGATATTTCGAATTAGAACCAAAATACAATGGATCAATTAGGCTCCAAGAGATTATAAAAATGTTGATTTTATCATGGAATATGATGTGGGTAAATATCCTCCACGCAAATTATATTTTAGAGACCTTATCAAGGATCAGAATACTTAGATATTTCTCATTTAAGAAACAATGTCTATGCTTCGAACAATGGTGTTCTTAGAAGAAATACCTAGACCAACCTAATATATTGTAGATGTTCTTTCCCTTTGAAGCATTAGATGCGAGCTAGTGATTTCAATACCCCTCTTCAACCTTCATTGAAAATGGGGGCCCTTCAAAATGTTTTTGATAGCATGTTGGATCTCAATAACCTCCTCATGGAGGCCAGTTTACTTGGCCTAGTAAAATATTGATTTAAAATTTTATTCAAGTTAGGCTAGAGAGATGGCTGGTTTGTTCTAATTGGGATTTCACCACCAAGTTTTCCTAGTTCTCCTAATTAGTATTTAGCTCTAAGCATACTTTGCTACTTCTCAAATGGGACTCTTCCAATCTACAAGATAAGTATCCTTTCTATTTTAAGTTAATGTGGACTTATCATCCTCACCTCAGAGGGATTTTACAAGTCTACTAGAATATCAATGTTAGAGGTTCAATGATTTCTGGGTTTATCTTCAAACTAAAAGGTTTGGATCAAAAATTATTTTTGTAAAATATTTACCCAAAGACATCCTTAAAGGTCTAAAAAGTGAAAATATAATTGGAGATGAAATTTTTGGGATCTTCTAAGGGTTTGATTAATAAGGAAAAATAAATGTTAAGCTATTTATACAATATCATAGAGAAAGAGGAAATCTTTTGGAGATAACGAGCCAAAAACTAGTTGTTAATAGATGGTGACAAGAATACCATTTGAACTCTCAATCATGAAGCATAGGAAACTAAATAGTATAATAGAGTGGATTACTAATGATAGAACCTCTATGTCCTCTAAGGAAGAGCTTTCTAAGGAAGGATTCATTTTTTCATACATCCTCTCAATGAGCCTAATGTAAATCTTCACCCCTAGTGAACCACTTGACTAAAGTCATTTGTCATACGATATCATCTTTTGATGTCTTCTGCTTGCCATTAAAAGCATCCAGTGTTGGAATATTGAGATATTTTTTTGGATGATTGAAGCAATTGGTCAAATAATTCCTTTGATTCAAAAGTATCCTCAAGGAGTTTAAAAAATCCTTCATAGTTCTTATTCTCAAAAAATATGGAACCAACAAGTTATCATATTTTGAGCCATTGACCTCTACAATAATTTCTAGAGAATATTCTCTACATTGCCTGTCAACATAATTAAACATTCCTTAGATAGAATGATCTATTCTACTCTAGAAAATTTAGTGTCAAGAAGGAAATTTACTGATTTTATCCTATTGGTCCATGAAACTTTACAGTAAATGAGTAAAATTAACATGAAATACATGGCCCTCAAATTGGTCATATCTAAAGCATATGATAAATTTTCCTAGAGCTTTCTTAAGGAAAATAAATGTGTTTAAAGACAAGATATTAAAGTTGATTAAAAAATGTGTTTAATACCTTAAGTTTTGAATAATCATAAATGGCTCTCCTCAAGGTCACTTCTCAATTTTAAACAATATAAGGCAAGGGGGTCCTCTTTCAACTTATTCTATCATTATTTTTGCAAAGGTAATTGGTTGTAACATTTCTAAAGGTATCTTGACTGGTAATATAGTTGGTTTTCCTCCTTCCACTTCTTAACCAATTTCTCATCAAAAATTTGTTGATGATACTGTCCTCATTGGAAAAGCTATGATTGTTGAGGTTAAGGTTTGGATCAACATTCTCAATGATTTCTCTCCTGCTTGAGGTCAACATATTAACCTTACAAAAAGTGTATTGTTCTTCCTCAATGTTCCTCAGTGTCCAAATGAAAATTTTAGGGATCCATAATTGTTGGACCCTTAATCTCACGTCTACCTACATAGGAATGCTCCCAACAATTGGCAAGGTTGAAAATTTGATTTTTTCTAACATAATAGAAATAATTTAAAGGAATCTTGTAGCTTGAAATGGATCCCTCCTATGTAATGTAGGAAATTTTCTCCTCCTAAAAGCCACCCTATAGAGTACTATAGTTTATCTCCTATCCCTATTCATTATGGCTTCTTTATGGATTGATAAAATAATGTGAATTACACAAAAAATATATGGTCCATAAATGAAGAAAATTGTCACTCCTATTTGGTTAATTGGGATATGGTTTTCTCAAAAAATGGAGACATTGATATAAGAAAGACCATGCAAATGAACTTTGCACTTCTATCCAAAGTTAGAGCCCAATAAAACACCAAGCTGAGTGGATCAATATTCTTAGAGAAAAGTATTTCAATGGTAGGGAGAAGACCCCTCTCCTAATTAATGTTCAAATACCTACTAGATGTATAATGGGTATGTGCAGGATAATCATGGAAAAAACAGGCCCTTAAGTGGCAAAAAATTTAGAAAAATCATAGTTAGGCAACTTGATGTAAAAATTTGAATAAGTTATCTATATTATTTCAAAAATATGTAAAAATGGAATCAGTAGAAAATTGAATGTAGTTTCTTAACTATTAGGTTTATTTAAAAAGAAAAATTTCTATTTAGTGAATATTTGAAATTTCAATGCAGTACTACTTACATTTTAGGAAAAAATAAGAAGTAGGTGTCTGTCTGACCACACTAACCCCAATAAAATGATAATATTTTTTTAATAATATTTTAGATATAAGTAGATGACTCATGCCCTGATGTGATGCATATTTTTTTGTAATTTTTTTCTAAGTAAAGAATTAATTATGAATTTTTTATTATAACTTTTAAAAAATATAAAAACTTGTATGTCTGACAACCTTAACTTGGTCAAAACTTCATGAAATTCAATTTTTCTTTTTTTAATCCTATAGTATACAAAGTATAGAATGTGACTCATGTTTTAGATTCAAAAAATATGATACCATTTTAAAGCTATAGATGTTTTTCAATCAAAAAATCAATAAGGAAATTAGTCATAATTTAAATAGAAAATTAATAATAATTAATTATTAAATTCAAAGTAAAGCATAATTTATATTGGTGGAAAGTTGAGAATCTCCTTTAAAAACCCTTTTTTTTCATCAATTTTGGGTTAAAAAAAAGTTGTCAGCCACATACCCATCATGATCCTGCACATACCCTAATCTAGCTTTACATCTTCTAAACAAAAAAATTAAATATTCACAGTTTCTTGATGATTTTTTGGAAAAATTCCTCAATCTTGAAGTTGGCCCTCCGTCCCAACCCTATTTAGTCTACTATTAAATATGATCTTTGTACTAGATTTGGTCTAAAGGTATTTGATTATTTAGGCCACTCCTCTAACCCTCAATATAGAGGATTAATCTTAACTAGTATGATCCCCTTATTTGATTAGTTTCTAAAGAACTTATCAGAATAGCTAGTAGTTTGATATTCTACAAAACAAATTTTCTTAACTCTTTGATTTGGGTTGACTTTCGTTGATTTTATATTCTACAATCTTCTATTTATTGATCGAGATTCTTAATTTCATTAGATGAACATCTATTGGAATGGATCAACAGCTAATGTTGAATTCTTTTAGTGGATGACCTATCATGAAAATTCTACATTGGATAATCACCAAAAGAGAGGGAGACAACTTGTCAACATGTGCTTTCTTTGTGAGAAAGAAGAAGAAATTACCTATTATATTTTGTTTCATTTCTTCTATTCTTAGTAGGTTCATCAATAAATTCAATCCTTGTTTTTTGTTAGCTAGGTTTGGAATAAATATATCAGAAGCGTGATGGATTATTAGACCCCTTTGGTCTACCATTCAATTTTTTCTAATTTTGGTCATAGACCCTTGTCTTCACTAGATGGGGCCTATGGAAAGAGAATAATAATAGGGTATTTAGGAATAATAAAATATATTGGAAGGTTATAGTGCATCAAATCTTCAATAGGATCAAAGAGAATCTAAAAATGGTCAATTTTAAGACTAAAATTAATCTAGCTATAGACACCTAAAAATTTGAGGTGTGAAATGATATCGTGATATTCGGTTTGTTGTCATGGTAGAAGAAAGCAAGGCTAGGTTCTTCCCTACACTTTTCTCTACAAGAGGCACATAAGTTGGAGGACTAAAAGGGCATTGTCAACTAATTGATTTCATCTTATCTTCATCTTTAATTTTATTTTTCCTAAATATTTTATAAATATCCTCATTCCTTGATCACTTTTATCAATCAATATGTATGTAAATCCAATCTATTGAGATATGTTCTCAATCTAATGAAAGTGTAATGATATTAAATTGAATCCAAATTCCTTACTTTCAAGCAAACATAGCCAACTCATTAAAGAGGTTTCTAGTGCGGTTATTCAATATGAGTTTTATTTGAATTATATTTATTATTTCAAGTTACTATTTTTTTAATATATTTTTTTATTGTTACATAATAATATATAAATTTAATTAATATTCCTTTTATAAATATTTTTATTCGTATTTTTTTTTTTTTAGATTGATCTTTTGCACTACTCAAAAGAAATAATAATATTCCTCAGGTTAATTGATAAAAAAATTAATTGTTTATATATTAACATAAGCTTGCATTGAATCCTCATGTCATCGCCATGATATTTTATATCATATGTAACAATCACCATAAATATATTTAAGATAGTACCCTTATTTCAAGTCTTCATGGAGTTAAGCCTAAGTATGATTAGGCTTGCTTTGTATTTTGTGTAAATTTAAAAATCAACGGGATTGTCCTAAATTTTTAATTGGAAAAGAGAGTTTGAGAATTTTAATCCTCATAATTTTATTTATCGGAATTCCCATTCATGGACAAATAAGATTCTAACTAATTTAATCAAATACATACTATATGTAACTTATTTAGTACCTTTAACATGGGAAAGCCTAGATTTAAATGGAACTAAAGGAATTTGAATACGATGAACATAATTTTTGCTAAGTCCTCCTAGTATATTAATTCATGCTATCATAGTCATACATCATATGTTGTGATAAACGATATTTTATTTGAGGATATGTTTTTTCTAGAACTTGTATGTTTTAATAGGAGAGTTAGATCTTTTGTAATCATTGATGCTTTAATTTTGGCTAGTTTTATTGATTTGGAAGGTTTGAAGTATAGTGTCCCATATCTTAATTCTTTATTAATATATATTCTTTGATTATCTTAAGCAATTTGTGTTGCTAATTTAACATATATATTTTTGTATTATCATATTTAAGTTTTTCATAGTTTAATCTTTGAAAAATAAAATCATAACACTTTAGTGATTGCAAAGGTTGATCATTCAAATCTATTATAATAGATTTTCATATTCAAACTACTTATTTTTCTAACAATTCATTAATTTGATTAGTTTAAATCTGGAAGGGTTAGTACCCATTACAAAACAACCATAGAGGAAAATGAGGAACTCATGAGAAGATGCAAACCAAGAAACAAAAACATAAACTTAAGATTAAATAATTCAACATGCTAGAAACAACATAGAAAGCACATAGAACCACAAGACACCTATAAGTCCACCAACAACTTGAGACCAATGATCACATTCCATTCCTAGGACAGAAATTGGAGCTTCTTTTTGAAAGTCAAAGGCCCTTGCTGATTGGCTTGAGTATTCACCTTGACATCACAAGGTGAGGTATCTACCATTTTACCCTTATTTTGCATATAACCATCCTCCGTACCATCATCTGCAACCTGTTTCCCCTAAAACTTCCTTAATTCATCTTAAAAAACTTGAAGGGAGAGGGCAGCGTTTTTCACAGTTTCATTACTATAATTGGTGATAACCCTGAAGCATTACATGGTTTTCTCTTGGTTATGATGGATAGCATAAATATTAGTCAATAATTTTTTTTCTTCCTTTGCACAAAGAATTGTGCGCAAATCTTCCAACTCCTTTTCCCACCTCACTCACTTCATGATCGACTTGGCTAGAGAGGAAATCATGTCCTAGTGCTCCTTTTTCTACACCTCCCCAGACACTATGACCTAATGCTCAAGAACCTTTCCCTCTAGAATTTAGATTCTTTCTTTAGCCGTTATGAGATGGACCAAGAGCAACTTCATGATATCCCTCCAGATATTAATTATCTGTAGGATTTCATAAATTATTTTATAGGGGGGTCACTAGGGGCACAAATTGACCTAGGTTTAGTTCTAGTTTCCTCTATATTGATACATAGATTAGAAGAATTTTGAGGGTTATGCTTAGAAACAAGGGGTGTTGAGAACATTAAAGATGTTCACATGAGCAGAAGAGTGTAAAGGAGACTTGGCCAAGGTGGGATTCCATGACTCATTATTGTTTGAGTTGTCAGACTCCCCCAACCCAAAAGTAGAAATAGGCATGGGTTGTGACAAGGGGGTGCATTTGATGGAGTCCAATGGGGGGGGAATGGGGGTTTCATTAACAGGGGCTTTACCCTGAGCCCAAGTGCTATAATGAATGGTAGGATGGGTTTCATCTAGAGTTATAAAGTGGTTGGGGTGCATAGACGGATTGGTGGGATCATGAATCGTTAGAGTGTTCTTACGAATAGTGGCGGGGGAGGTAAGTACCATAGAATTAAACTTACAAATATGATAAATAAGGCCCTGGTGGATGGGTAATTTATGGCATTTAGCCTGGATACTTTTAACAAATTTCTCAAGTGAGGATAGAAGCCAGAAGGAAAAGTTTATTTTGACATTATACCTAAGATGATTAAACATAGGGAAAAGATGAAATGGAAGCGGCAGAATCTCCCTTGGAGTGTGACATGCCTCATGAAGACTTTTGCAATTTTGCTCCAAACATCGAGGAGGTCTACGTAGTTAGAGCCATTCTGCAATCTATTCAACCTCTCGCCCTCTTTTGAAATATGCACCATATCTTTCTAGTAATGGCCTTTCAACTTACAAGGAATGCATACCCCTTCTAGAAAGAGCCCCATCACCTTTGCAATTAGGTCTTCTAACAATTCACTATTTCTTCATGGGTTATTTAAGAATTTTTAATTATTTAATAATACAATATAAATAAATACATTCACTTCAATTGAAAAGCCATGCCAACAAGGGTTGTAATTTTTTTACTATTCAAATTTGGTAAAAGAGACATCCAATATTCCAGTCAATAAATGAAATGGTTAATCATAGAAAACTAATTAGTTTTGTTTGAGCAAGGCGAATATGGATTGCAATGGAAAATGAATGAATACTAATTTGAATAGTTATCCCTATGCTAAAATAATCTTTCTAATTAGATGTTGAATCTCTAACATCTTTTCAAGAGATGTCAAATTATGACCATCTTTGCAACGAGACGTCGAATATCCATCTATGCTGACAATATTTTTTTTATATGTCATCAAAGATGATACAACCTTTTTGAAGTGGAGGATCAAAATCTTAGAAAAGAGAACATAAATATTGCAAAATCTATTAAAGTAATTGAAAACACCAAAAAGATGATAGCATGCAAGGATTGGGCATGATGAAGCCAATGAAAAAAAATTCAATGCAAAGAAATCATTTGCTATCTCATGAAGGGGATGAAACCTTCACTCCATGATTATTTTATTTTATCATAATGTAAAATAATATTAAAATTTAACATATATGATTCTATATTACTATATTTAAATTTTTAATAGATTAATCTTTGAGAGATAAAATCGTAATGTTTTCATAATTGTAAAAATAGATTATTAAAATCCATGATTATCCTCAATTTTCATGTTCAAACCGGTTATTCTTCTTCTACCATTTAATAGTTTCTTCACTATTTATATAAGCATATTAGTTAACAATATGTCAGCAACCAATATCCTTTCCCAGAATGTAATTAATAAATAAATAAATTTGAAGCCAAGGACCATGCCAATGGGAGGCTGCAGTCTTATTGAATAATAATGAACCAGAACAGAAAGGAATTTAAGGCTTACTTGATAAAGGAAACATCAATTATTTCAATCACTGAATCAAAATAGTGAGTAGCGGAAAAAACAATTGGGTTAATATGAGCTGGGTGACTATGAATTGGAATCGAAGAGGAACGAATATCGATCGAAGAGAGCCGCACATATGCCGATTTCCGGTTTGGTAAAACAGCCTTCTTTGGCAGACATCCAATAGTACTGCCCCTGCAGCCGGGAGTGTCAGCTAACTGCTCCATAGTTGTAAGATGCACATATGCCGGGTCTGGTAAAACAGCCTTCTTTCGCGCACATCCAATAGTGCCATTGCAGCTGGGAGGTTCAGCTAACTGCTCCATAGTTGTAAGCCTAATATTGTTCCTGGCCGAGACATGGGCGAGAAACATAAACAAGAACACAAGAAGCAGTGTACCCAGTTTCATACGCATCAGACTCCTCATATCTATTATATCGAATGCACAAAAAAATCTGTAGGTTTGAACTGTTTAATAAACAGAAATATCTTCACGTTTGAACTCAATAATCAATCGCCAGATAATTGGTTTGGGGGCGAGCTCAATACTGCAACCCTTTTGTAGTAGGGGCCCTGTGTTTCACATTGATACGAGGCATTCAAAGTCTTATAGCGTAGTGGATAAGAACTAGTTTACCATCCACTTTTTATTCCAACTAGAAGCTTCACTTGGGACAGCGGTATTTATGAAGGTGTGGAATAAGCGCCAAAAAATATTTTCTTTTGAGTTTTACTTTTGTTTCCTTCATTTTTTTATTTTTTTATTTCTAAGAACTTATAAGATGATGTATATTTGGAAAGTTTATATTACAATTGAAATGTGGAAATTATTATGGTATTTTTATTTAACTCAACAATGTAAGGATAGTTAGTTTAACATGTTTCTCCAATAACTTTATGGTGTCTACTATTAAATTTATAACATGCATCTCTTCTTTCCTCTATTACATTATGTGAATTTGATTGCGACTAATGATTACATGCATATATATCTCATACGATTTCTTCTCTAGATAATATAAATTCAATGTAGATACAATGAAATTATTTTCATTCATGGTAAATATATTTTACATGGATCTTTAAACATAGTTATATTAAAGCTACATCTTAAGAGCTATTAACCACCATAATAAAGGCACTCACAATATCAAAAGTTCAAGGACAATAAGAGATAGAAAATATATAATAAACTAAAACACAAAGACAATGACAAATTGAGGTAAACAAATAAGTTGGAGAATATTTTGATTTCATATAATTTAGGTTTTTATAAAAATTAATTACCAATGGATGCCATGCACAATTTTTGTGCTAGCTCCTTAGCTTGTGGTTATCTTCGTGACTTATTCTTGAGTGATGCAAGTTTCTTCTTACATTAAGAGATGCTCTTGCATCAATATTTTATGTGTAACAAAGCCTCATTTAATTTAATTATTTTGACAATTGACATTTTATAATGAATGATTTAAAAACTCCAATCTTTCATTCATTTCTACCATAAACAGTTTGTCAATAAACTCAATTATGTCCAACATTCAAGATTACCTTAACAATAATTTTATTACTTTATGTTTCCATTAAATCAGTCACATGGATTCTAAAACATCTAATCAAATATATACTATATGTACACTAATCATTACCTCAAACATTGGAACATCTAGGTTTACATGGACCCAAAGGGCATCAACTATCATTTTTTCTTATGGTATGTCCTATATCAACAAGAGTGATCATGATGCTACAATGACCATTATCATTGGTATATCATGGTAGTTTAGTGAGCCATGCTATGGTATTCATACATGATATGTTGTGATAAGCGATAATTTTTGTTAGCATGTTTTTTCTACAAAATGTTAGGTCTTAGAGAAAATTTGTCCTTTGGTGGTAATTGATGCTTAAGTTTGGTTCATTTTATAGATTATGAAACTTGAGGAGATGATCCTTTAGGAATTGATATCTAATTACAATAAGGATCGATATTGTCATATTATACACTAAAATTATTCACTTATTTGTCAAACCCAAATTATCATCATATTATTCATTAATCATTAATCACATTATTTTACCATATCATAAACTAATCATTTATTAATAATCATTACTTTCATTTATCATAATTTATTATAGTTTAATACTTATTACATAATATTACATTGCAACATCTCATGAGTTATCTTCTTGTGGGAACAAAACGAAAATCTCAAATGTGATACATATGATTTATCCTCGAGAAAGGACAGGTATCAAAATTAAAGATCCTTTCTTTGACTACACCATGAGGAATATGGAGAACTATCTCATTGAAAAGTTTTTAGATATGCACTAAAACATTGAATTATTGAGTAGGAGGATAGTTCAAGATGGCTAATTAAAGACTCCATCTCAATTTGGATACTCCCCAAGATTATGGCGTATTCTACACTCTACCCTCCCTTGAAGTTAGCTTCATGGGCCTCATGATAACTATTCAAAGGGTCATATGTCACTTGCATAGTGGTTAAATCAGAAAAATCTAGTGTTGATTGTGTTATAGGCACACTCTATTGTGACTCTTCAATTGTCCCATGTGTTTGCTAACCCTTATAGTTTTATCTTCTGGTCAAGAACATCCTTCCTTCCAAGGTTTCCTCCTCATTCTTGTTCAAAGACTCTTTTATACCTCATGCTTGAATTCTATGTACTGATGTCTGAGTTGATCATGTCATGATGGATCCCTTCATGAATATTCTTCTTTCATCCCTATGGATCGTGGTTCCTTGGAGTTGGTTATTCCACCATATGAGGTCTTCATCCCTAAGGATCTTTTTCAAAAGTTCTAAATTGCCTCTCTTCTTAGGGGGGCATTGCAAGAATCTATAAAATTTACCCCCTCTCCAAGACGAAAGATTCAGGGTAGTTAGGATACTACTTTTTCTCCATGGTCGCCAAACCCAATAAAATCATGGAAAGGGATGTGTTAATCGATGGATGTTAATACCAACACAAAACCTATTGAGAAATCTACCAAAGATATGATATATAAATTGGGTGAAAGAAATTTCTTATTAGAAGCAGAGTACACTACACTAGCTGGGCTCCAAGAGGTCCAAAAATTCTCATTATATTATAAATATAATGAGGGTAAGTATCATCCATAAGAATAATATTTTGAGATATCTCATTTGTTGAACACCCATAATACTATGGGGGTGTGAATTAGTATTTTATTAAAGTATTTAATCATAATCCATTTGAAACAAAAAAAATAGTGTTCTCTCTCTTTTGGGGGGAGAACTAAAGGGGGAATTAGGTTTCCTTTACAAATTTCCTTCAAGTTTCATTCAGGGAAACCCTAGAGATCTCAATCAAGGTATGGAATTTAGGGAAAGAGATATATAATAGGGTGTCCTAGGGGTTTGATTAAAATTCAAAAGGGGGTACACCACCAAGAAAAGGTTTGGAAAGAAGAAGATGAATGCAATGTGCAAATATAACTATGCAAACTAAGATATAAAATAGAAAATCAAAATATTGAACTAAGAAAAGAAAAAGTGGTATGTAGAAAACTAAAGAAGCTTGAAACGAGGTCTACACTCTTGAAAATAATGTCCTTTAATGTACACTAGGAATCATATGCCAGTAGGGGAAATTTAGTCCTAGTTTATGGTTTCAGGCTGAATTCATATGCTAGAATTTCTAAACTAGGATCTAAAGAAAATACTTGAAATATGGTATATTATGACTCATATGCCACAAGTGGAAATTTATTCCTAGTATCAGGGTTGATATGAAATTCTGGATTCTTCTAATTATTTGTTGTAACTTATCTCCCTTTTGATCTCTTAGTCTAAAACACTAAATTCTTCTATGTAGATAACTTTCTCTAATCTTGCAATGTAGATGAAAACTTTGAAAACCTTGCAACTTTCTCTAATCTTGCTCTTCAATGGGTCTTCAACCTAAATATGTAAATCACACATCAAAGAGATGGAAAATGTTGTTTTTTTATTAGATAGGGGTTTACCTTGGTCAAACCTCATTTTGGTAATCATCACAAAATTCTCTAAAATCCATATAATGTCTTCAATTTTTTACATATTTCATCATGTATGTGTCCTAAAGTACATCTAGTGTTCTTTTCTAATCACCCTAGACACTTTGGAACCCTTTTAGGACATTTTGCAAAGAAACGTGACACTTTGCAAACAAAAGGGACACTTTGCAAGCAAATGGGACACTTTGTAAAAAAAAGGGGACATTTCATGAATTTTTTTTCCAAGATCCTAAATTAACCTATCCATACATTAAAAATCATTAAATTATTACAAAATTACAAGGAAAAAGTTACAGAAATGACTCACCTCATAATGTAGCTCATCGCACGCCACCTAGTCTCCAAGCACATCTAGTCGTGAAGGCCTATAATCCTGTCTACTCGACATCTTCTTGTCTCACTTATCACTCTCAAGCTACAAGAAGGTAAAATGCAATAGTAAGTGACAAATTACTCTACTTTCCTCTCTTTTAACTATTTTCATTCTTTTTCCTCTTATGCATTAACTTAGGAATTAATAAGGCATCTTTGTTTTTCAAACCAACATAACAGGAGCTAGGGAAATTTGTTTTTGACGTCGTTTGATGTTGGAATCGTGATTCCAGACCTAACATCATAAATCATCTATCATTACATGTAATGGTGCTTGGAAATTCCCTACAGTATGATGTTCTTTATTCGGCGTGGGTACATTGCTACCTTGATTCCACCTCTGTAAAGTAAGTAGAATCAAGGGGGGGCATATATCCACCCTGGAATTGGAATCCTAGGAGTTAGAAAAAAGGATTTTTGAACAATTAATAAATTTGTGTTGCAGGATGTGGCTCCTAATGTTGTGGTTTTGTAGATAACTACACTGGGGGCTTTTTTCTCCCACCTTTTGAATGAGTATCCTTTTATGCAATAAAGTGCAGTGTTTAGTGTCCTTTAGCTTATATATGCAAAGAGTTGTATGGGTGCTAAAGTGAGGCCTAAATGTGGCATAGAAAATTGGACACTCTTGAGAAAAGAGACAATTTCATCCATAATTAGACCCACTTTTGAGTCCCTTTGCATTATTCACCCTTCAAAACTTCATTTATAAGCCCCTAAGACCCATTATTTTTTATCTAGAGGCTCGTTTCACTTGAGAAATCACTTAAATATTGAAAAACAACATTCAATTCACCCATATCCTGAAAAGTGCAACTTCAAAAACCACTGGTGGGACCCATTTTTTACCTTAGGTGAATGAGTCCCCTCTAGTGGGACTCATTCGCCAAGGGTGGCGAATGAGTCCCTTTTTGAGGGAAATTTCAACTTTGAGTAGGAATTCAATTAATTCAACTTAATTTTTTAGTGAATGTTGGCCTCTTAGGTCTAAATAATAGGAAAATTAGGTGTTGTTGCTTATAAATACTCATTTTAAGTCATTTACACATCTTTTAGTCATTTCACAAAAGCAAATTCTAAAGTCAAGTGTTCTACAACAAGTTTCATTAGCAAAGTTAAAGTTTTAGGACAACAAACTAGGGTTTTTGTAGGTCTTGAAGCTTACCTTTTTTTATCAAAGTTCAACATTGCAAAGAGTTGATGATGGATTCCTATGGTGTATCACGGAGAAATATTTTTTGAGGAGATGCAACTAGTGATCCAATCACACCTAAAGACTTGTTTTCAAAGTGATTCCATCTTTCATTTTTTCTCTATATTTAGATTAAGGTTTACATTTCATTTATATTCTATTTTCATGTCATTTTCTCTCCATTT
The DNA here is from genome assembly GCA_007258455.2 of Sequoia sempervirens. NCBI lineage: Eukaryota > Viridiplantae > Streptophyta > Pinopsida > Cupressales > Cupressaceae > Sequoia > Sequoia sempervirens. Next base: position 85,335,665 of record VDFB02168118.1, read on the forward strand.
TTGATGTGTTGTGAGATTTCTATGGTTGAGATCTTCCATCACTTAAATAACATTTTCATTTCTTATTCTTGCACAATAGAATAGGGTTTCTCACATACTTCACACTTTCCTAGTCTTTAACACATTTAAGGCTAGGGTTTTATGCATATTTTTATGTATTCATGATTTAATTAACCAACTAGGGGTTTGAAAAAGGAAAACGCCCTATTAGAGAAATAATTTTAAGCTATTTTGTAGGAATTCTCTGAGATCTTGATTCAAGGTTTTGTCAGAAAGTGTTGTACAGGTGTCAAGGTGTAGAACAAAAACTTGAAATTACTAAAATTTGAAAGTGGACTGATTTTCCATTCATGAAAAATGAGTCCCTCTTGAGGTGCCATTTTGAGTTAGATGTAAATCTAGATACCTAGTTAGCAGAAAATAGTTTATGTGCAAAAAAACCTTGACTTGGGGCTAAATCGCTAGAGGTGGTGATTGAGTCCCAATCAACTCAAAATTAAATTTGTTATATTTCTAGATTGCTTTCAAGTCATCTTCAGCTTTTCAAGTGCACACATTCTTAGATTTAGCTTTTTGTTTATTTTAATTTGCATTTTCATTCATCATTTTAAGCTTTTTGAAAACATCACTATGTTTTCAAACATTATACATTTCTTAGGTTTTGCATTCATAATTAGTCAATTAATTAGCTTAGTTGCATTTAGATCATCTCATTTATTCTTAATAACATCATATATTTCCTAATTTTAGTGAACCACATTGATTTTTCGTGAGGTTTATCTCTCTCCTTTTAGGTGAAACATTCTAAGAGTGCAAGGGTAGCCTATAAGCTTCACACCCAAAAATCTATGGTTCAGGACCTATTTTGGTGTTTTCAAAATTAGGGTCCCAAGACCCATGAAGTACAAAGACACCCTAGGTGGAATTTTAGTCCTAGTCAAAAAGACAAGGCAATTCATGTTTATTGAATGTGATTTTTGATTGTGTGACCTGTGAGGGATGAAAGGAGGATGTTACATTATTCAATTTCATACAAGCTTCAATCTCCTCCTGCTTTATTTGTAATATTTCTTGAAATAGAGACTTGTATGTAGGTGATAGGTAAATAATTTTCCATATAGATATATTAGCAGGGGTCTTCCTAAGATCTTCAACTATATAATGAAAAGGTGAATCAAGAGCACTAGGAAAAATACGTTGAGGTGATGGTGATATTGCGGGAACTATATGTGGTACCCTACATGTTTGAGAAATTGTGTTATATCTTGGTGCTTACAAAATATTGTTAGAATGCATTGTAGATTTCAAGAAATCTCTTAGTCTCTTATGTGATTTGTTAATGGGAGGTGACATAGGAAGCTCACTAATTAAAGGAGATCCAAATTGTGTTGTTAGAACCTCAATGATCTTGTCTTTATTTGCATGATCTAATAGTGAAGAAAAAACTACTATCACTTTACCTAAGGAAGCCTCATTACATGTGTTAATGTTTACATTTTCTTGCACCATGATATCCTCCCTAGGAGGAGAGTTTTTAGGATAAATACAAACTATATTTTCATGAAACTCAAAGGTAGGTTCCTGTAAAATGAGTTCATCACAAGTAGGGGAATGATCAATGGTTGAATTTTCTTGCTCGAGAAGGGTTTCCCTAGGTGTTGAGGAATAACTAGGATTTTTGTGTCCTTCTTCACAACTAGGAGAGATACTAGGAGAAGAAAAAAAATTATTGTCATGATTACCTATGGTTGTGTTGTCTTTTTCATTAATTTATTTTCTACTAAGAGGTAAGAGGAGAGAAACAACTAGGATCCATGAAACTCTCATTGATTAGTTCTTCTATAACATCAAAATATTTCCTTCATCGATAGGAGAGATATGAGGAGCAAAATGAATATGATCATTAGAATTGTCCAAGGTTGTATTTTCTTTCACTAAAATACTCTCAGAGGGAGGGGATATGAAGTTTTTCTTAGCATGCCTAGAAAGGGAAGGTACTAAGATTGTTTGAATAAAAATGAAAAGAACTTTTAACCATCTCATGCAATGCTTTATTAATGTAAAAAAATTGTATCCAAAGATGCAAAACAATTTTATCCAATGGATGCAAAACTTGAAGGATACAAATAACATATATTCAAAAATGGAAAGCACTTTTATTAGACTTATGCAATTTTTTATGAATGTTAACATTGTATGTGCAAAAGTGAAAAGTACTTTTATCCATATTATGAAAAGTTTCAAAAATGTGATTAGTTTCAAATCTAATGATGCTTGTAATTCAAATGATTTAAAAAATGACTGCTCTAAATTGATGTTTTTGACATAGATGCATAAAATAGATGTTCCCAAAAATTTCTAGACTTGTAGTATATGTAACCCAGAGGCTTAGGAAGCATAAAAAAGTAGATTTAAATCTTGAAAATTGTAGCTTCAAAATGAATATGGATTAAGATGCCACTACAAGAATTTTAGTCCTTCTTAAGGAATTTGAAGGGTCTAGAAAGTGGAACAGAATGCAATCAACTCTAACAGGATTCTGAGATAAAATCCCAAAGAGGGACTAAGATTTCAGTAAGGGAATTTTTGTCCCAATGGAGGTTTCTAACAAACAAAAAACAAATTCTAAGTTCTTTATAGTGTTCCCATATTGCCTACCCAGGGACCTAATGTTTGGAAGCATAAAATTGTGCAAATGAATGCAAGAAAAAGTAACTAATGAGAAGCAATTGGATGAAAAATTGAATGCATTTTTTTTCAATTTTGAATGTAATAACAATGTTCATAAATGCAATTAGGGTGATTAACAATACATTTTTCAAATTTTCAATGAGATAAAATGATGCAAGAAAGCAAAAATGCAACCTATATGGACTTTTACTAATTCAAATATGAGAAACCCTAGATGCACTTCACTAATGCAAGATGCAATGCAAGAATGAATGCAACCTAGATCTAGGGATTTTTATGGACTCCAAATAAAAAAATGAATGTTTAAGAAGTTGAGTTCACCAAAATGATGTATGGGGAATGTATCATAGAAAAAAGTATTACTTGCTTGATTTGGGGAATAATTGATGATAAATTGGACTTAATGAGCCCTTGATTTACTATTGTGAGGTGTTTTTCACATCCACACTAGGTCTTGGACCCTTTTAAATGCATTTAGCAATGTCTTGTAAAGGTGTTGTAAAGTGTTGTAAAAGACATTCATGCTTTTCTAGACTTAGTGAACCCATTTTCTCCTAATTCAACATTATAAAATGTATTTAAATGCATTATCACATTAATCTAGAAGTCTTGTAAAGTAAACTTAAATTTAATCTAGTGTTGTAATGTGTTTTACACATTCACATTGGTTCTTGTGCCTTTCTAGGTTGTGTGGAACTCATTTTTAGTGTTGTAAAGTGTATTTAATCACACTTTCAAATTGAATTATATGTCCCAAGCCCTAATTAACCTTCATATCATCATTAATAGGCCCCTATTAACCCATATTATGCATCCCAAGGAAATATTTGATGAAATACCAGACAAAGTCATCATATAAACCTTATTTCCTTACTTCATAGTATCCTAGTTGTCAAATGGCCCCCTCTCGGACTAATTCACCATCTATGCCGAATAAGTCCCTACCAGATGGGATTGATTCACCCAAGGAGATGAATGAATCCTATTTGGACCTTTTTTTACTTTTGAGGGGGAAATTTTAGAATTTAAGTTTTGTTTTTCTTCATATTGGTCTTAGGGATCCTATTAATGGGAAAACATGTTGAATTTCCTATAAAATGAAGTTTCTATACCCTAATTCATAATATCTTAACTCATTCACACATCTCTTATCATTCATTCATCATCTATCTTCTCTATCAAGCTAAGCAAGCTAGGGTTTCATCATTCTAAGTTATCAAGATAGCTTCCTAAGACATTCAAGGGAAAAACCTCCCTCCATTGCTAAAAAAATTCAAGATCAAACATCATGGAAAGTTATTTATTTCATTGTTTCATGCTTCATTTAAAACATTATTTCATCATTTTGGTTTGATCACCTACAAAGGGGTTTCATGAAGGAAAACCCCCATGCCCGAACATTTAACATTTCTCTTCCTCTTCTTGTGTGTTTGTAGATTTAGACATCTTGAAGACATGGAAATCATTGAAGATCAATTTGAAAAGTTGTTCAATTCATCTCTTCATTGGATAAGGAAAAACATAAATAGAAGGTCACCTTCAGGCCTAAATTTGATAGTTTCAAAATTGGACACCTTGAGAGATAGAAAGTGCAGATCGAAGGCTTCTATTTCCACCTTTGAATCTTTAGAAATTAAAAAGTGGATTCATTTTCCATGGGTGGAAAATGAGTCCCACCTCCAGGGCTAATTTTGGTTTTCTACATTTTTGGATACCCATTTGTCTGAAATAAGCTTTAGAACAGTTTCACACATATGGGACTAATTTTCCCAGAATGGCGAATGAGTCCCACCGGACCTAAAAATTAGGATCAACAACATTTCAGAAGTCATTTATAGTCTCCATCAAGATCTCAAGTTCACACTTTCAATTTCATACACTTATGTTTTAATTTGCATTCATTTTTATGTGTTTTCTACATATCACAATGTGTTTTCAAACAATGTACATTTCATTGGTTTTACATTAATAATGAACCCATTTTATCAATTAGGTACATTTAGATCATTTCATTTAGTCATAATTACATCATGCATTCCATAATTTGACTTAACCACCTAGATTTTTTGTGTGGGATCTATCTCTTTCCATTAGGTTAAAGATCCTAATTGAGCAAAAGAGACATAGCATCCTTAAACATAAAATCTTTGGTTTAGGGAAAATGGATACCTTTTTAGAGATATAACTCTTTTTCCACCAATCATTCACCAATGTCCTTGGAGTCCCAATTGGATTAACTAACAACATTATAAGGTGATTCAATTGACAATGAGGAGGACCTAGGATGGGCCTTTCTCAGCTTTAAAGGGGTTCACCACCAAGCAAATTCTTGGAAAAGAAAATGTTGGAAAACACACTGTGATATGAAAAATGACTTGAAACTAGAAATGTAAGTTAAATGAAAGATGTGAATTATAAAATTAAACTACACCAAGTTAGGGTATGTGTACCTAAGAAGTTTGGAGATGTGACAAGAAATCTGGAAATGCCAAGAAGCTTTCAAAAAGTGTTATGGATGACTAAGACAACCAAGCTGGTGTATTAGTCATGCTGCTATTTATTGGGGAAAATATAGTTTCTTTGGAAGATGAAACAAGATCTTGGAAAATATCTATAAAATATGTTTGGGACGACTAAGATGCCCAAGGTTGTGTATTAGTCCTATTTTGAATTTTTGAAAACTCTGAATGTGGTCGTAAGCTCCAAGGTCTACACTTGCTTCTCCCCAGATCTGAGGTCCTAAAACTTCAATATCTAGCATGTAGGTGAGTTTCTATGAAGATGACAACTTTGAAATGTAACTTTGCAAGTTTTACAACTTTGCACTCCAAGTGATCTTCAAGACTTCAACCTAGATTTGCAATCAAAAATATGCAAGAGGGAAATACTTGTTGATTGTTAGGGAATAGGGTCTTTCCTTGGTCAAATCCCTTTTAGGTAATTGAACCAAATGATGAAATGAATCATCAAACATGAAATATGTAAATGATATCACCTTGTATGATGTCTTGTGAAGAAAATCTACAATCTATCATGTAGTGTCCATGAAGAATGTAGATCTCAGATCTTGGAATATGATGTGAAAAATGATTGTAAACAAATCTTCATTGCTACGTTCATAATCCTAGCTCAACAACATGAATGGATGCACTAGGCCCCTGACATGATGCTTGAATCTTGATGATGGCTCCAAATACTTGATGACTTGCTCTTGAATGTATAAACTTTCCTTATGAATGAATACTTGAATGCTTGTTATCTTGCGATATGAAAAATGAGTGGAGAAACCTTGTATTTATACTTGTTCATGCTTAATATCCTGAAATTATACCACAAAAAGCTAACATATGAAATCATTAAATAAAGGAGGCTAAATCCTACCCAAATTTGAAATTGAATCCTAAAAATAAGCCAAGGAGGACTAAGAAAACCTAGGTGGCTTCTTAGTCCCAAGGCTCAATTCTCAAGGCATAAACTCCAAAAAGGGGCCTATTTTGGTGGTTTCAAAATTAGGGTCCCAAGACCTATGGAGGAAAAAGATGCCCTAGATGGCATTTTAGTCCCAGTCCACAAATTAGGGACACAGACAAAAAACTTAAATGATTATTTATCTTTTGATTTTTCTCAAGATTTATCATAAAAATACATAGTTTATATGGATTTTGGATGAAAAATAGGACCAATTAATCCATAAAGAAGTATAAATGAAGCAAGGTGTGCCCAAACAAATGTGTAAATGCAAGGGTCTGCATTTTTCTACACTACACAAATATTTTTTTCTCTCTTGTGCTTATGTTACAGATTTAGGTTGAAGAAGGATTGAAGACCTCTTGAAGTGCAACATTGGAAAAGTTTTCAAAGTTGTAAAAGTTTTCAAAGTTGACATCAAATCACAAAATCTCACTTACAGATCTAATTTTTGACTTTCTGAAATTGAAATCTAGACAAATCTAAGGCTACAAATTAGCATTAGAGGCTTCCAAAATATTTTTGAAAAACCTTACCAAGGATTCAATCGCCCTTGGGTAAATAAGTCCCTATCAGTTTCTAGAAAGTGACTTTTGGTTACTGGTAAACACCTTTTTTCCCTTTTTAGATTTGCAATCAATTTTTAATTTCTACATATAATGAGTTTCATATTGTTTGTTTCAAGTTTCAATTGGCATAACTTGCTTGATTTGCTATTTTTATATTTTCTCCCAAAAGTGTTGTTTGAACTTGACCCTCATCCTCACAACATAAGTAAATCTAAAAATTCTCAAATTGAGTTGATTCACATGAGGGTTGTTAGTCATTTTTTTCGGGGGATCTTATTTCCTAATGAAATAGTGAGAAACAGGTGCATCATAACCATATTTACCCTTCATCCCACATTTGATAGCCTAGCCTATTTTTCTTTCTTTAATTTAGAAATAATGAATGATTGATGTCGATGTGAGATTTTGGAATAAATATACCTTGACATAATCCTTGTGTGTGTGCACCTGATATTGCCTAACTCAGCAATTCTACCATTAGGATGAAAAGGAAGGGTGATAGAGGATTGTCTTTTCTAGCACCTTGCAAGGAATTAAAGAAACATGTTAGGTTGTCATTTATCAAAAAAATAAATTACACTGTGGTATTAAAGATTTAACCCAATGACAACATTTGTGGGAAAACACTAGTTTAAGGAGCACTTTTTGGAGGAAGTCATAGTTTAGCCTATCATAGGATTTCAACATATAGAGTTTGAGAAACATAGTTGAAATTCTATTTTCCTTGGTGTAATTAAAATTTTCATGGTCTATTAAGGTCCCTTCAATAGTATTCTTTCCTAGGACAAAGCCTCCTTGATTGTCTATGATTATTCTTCGCATGATCTTGGATACTCTCAAGGCAATGACATTGGAGAATATTTTGTATATGGTATTGCATAAATATATGATCCTGAAATTAGTAGAGGTAGAGGGATTCTATTTTTTTCGATTAGTGCTATAAAGGTGTCATTTAATTCTTTTAAGATCTTACAATTTCTCCTTGATTGCTCTAATAATAAAAGAATACTTTTTGCCATGAACTTCTAGCCCTTTTGAAAGAAAATTCCAATAAACACATCCGACCCTAGAGCTTTGTTTGGTGGCATAGAGAAGACCACTTCTCTAACTTATTGTAATGTAAATTGTTTTAACAATTGTATTTTCTTCCAATAAAATTGTTTCCTTCAAATTGTTTCCTAAGGGAGAGATGATGTTGAATATAATGATTGCTTTTTGTTGGATTTTTGAAGAAATATGAAATAATTTAGTGTTCTTATCCCCATCTTTGAACCAAGTTTCTCTAGATTTCTATCTCCAATATATCTCTTCTCTTTAAAAGATTTCTTCTAGTTCTACTTGGACATTTTTTTGTACGCTAAAGAAGATATGATTCATTCCACATCATATGATTTCGTCATTGATCTCATCAAGTTGACACTAAAGGAATTTTTTTGTGAAAATACATTTTTTCAGTGTTGCGCTTTCTACATATATATCTTCTTCTTTGCTAGCTAGAACATTCAAGAGCTAGAGATAATGGGTGCATTTTTCCACCAATGCATTAGTTTAGGTAGGAAATGGGGATCTTTGAACCACATTTCTCAGAGCCTAAAACATAATATCGATTGGGTTGTTTGTGAAGCTATGACCAGTTGTATGTGAAATTGGTATTATCCTAAGAATGAGAGGATAGATGACTCTAAAAGGGATATTTCTATATCCCAATTGACATAGATTAGAAATATATCCAATTATTCTATGATCAAACATAACTCTTTGCGCTTGTTTCTCCATGTGAATTTTTTATTTTTGTGAGGGTAGTCTAATATGAGATTTTCTGATGTGAAGTCTTTGAAGTCATCCAAAACTTTCGAGGGAGGATTATGTCCCCCTTTTTTCGTTGTGATGTGAGATTGCATTAAATTCCTCTCCTAGTAGTATTTTCTTCTCTTTTTGGTTGGAAAAGACTTCGAATAAGCTAGAGAATGTATCAATTTCCATTTATTCTATTTACAAAATACTACTTGTGCTTGGTCATTAGTGAATTGTATTTCTTGAAGCATAAAAATGTTCCCTTCATTAGAGCCAAGTTGAAACTTTATCAAATATCTTTCGTTAGTGTCGTTCAGACCCTTAAAATTCTAGGGTAGAACTATTGTTGATATCAAGGAGAGCAATAGTGCCTTCTCCATCCTTTTTTTTTTATAATGTAACTTGGATACTAGCGGCTATTTCATCTTGGGTTTTATTGATTTTAGGGGGTCTTCCTCTTATTTAGGGCATTGCATTTGTTGTTTGAGATATTGTTCTCTCAATTTTTTTAATTGATAATGTTTCATAAAAATCATATTTTGTGTTCCTATTATATGTTTCATGTGCCAATTGGTCTAATAATTTAGAACCTTCTTGAAGAAGAAGGTGATTTACCATTTCTGATATTTTTGTTTCTATAATTAGATCTTGGGATTCTTCAAAATATAGCTCATTTTATTTAGGATGGACTTGTCCATGAATGGAGCATACTAAGGGTGACTAAAGCTGATAAGGAGTGTTAATAGGCCCATTTTCTACTAGAAATTGAAGCTCATTTTCCTCTTGAAAGGGAGCTTGGGGAGTTCCAACACTACTTTCACTTGACCTGTGTTATTTGGGAGAGTAATCCCTAAATAGATTTCTATATCAAGATCAAAACTCTTGAGCAGTCTGCTACAATGATCATTTTCTTTAGGGGGTGTTTTATATAATACTACATTTCCTCCACCTCTAGTATGCCTTCACTTAAAGTGGGAGATGGTGGAGAGATACAATCCATAGTATATTGATGGTTTATGTTTTATCATTACCCCTTTCTAGCATGGGAAGTGATACTTATAGGAAATTCCTTATCCCTTGCTAAAAAGAGTTGGAAGATTTTCACGGTAGAGCCTATGGCCACAATTTAGGAGTGTTTCCTCTTTATAGGACCAATTTTTAGATCTAAGTGGAAGCCTCTGGTGGGGAAGGGAAAATGTTCCCTACATGTCCTTCACTTGTCATTTAGTTTCAATTTTTTTTCCTAAGGTGGTGGTGCTACTAACAAACCAAGCTCTTTTTAGGGAGAGAGAAGAGAGAAAGTAGGTGTGTGAAATTTTGTGATATGTAATTCTACTATGAAATTTGTGTTATTTTCAAGGTAGAAGAAAGCAAGGTTGGGTTCTATCATACACCTTTCATTACAAGAGGCACATAAGTCAGAGGAGTAGAAAGGAATTGTGAAATCAAGTATTTGATCTTATCCTCATATTTAATATGTTTTTTCCTACAAAGTCTATAACCATACTCATTCCTTCATCACTTTTATCAGTAAATCTTTATGTAAATCGACTCTATATTAAGATATTTTACCAATATAATGAAAGTGTTATGTTATTGAATTACATCAAAATTCCTTGAAAATAAACATATCCATATCATTAAAGAGGTTTCTGGTGTAGTTACTCAATATGAATTTTATTTGAATTATATTTATGATTTCAAGCTACTATGTTTTTAAGTCTAATTTTTTTATAATTAAATAATAATATATAAATTTAATAATGTTCCTTTTATGAATATTTTAATTTTTATTTTGAATTTTTTTATATTAATCTTTTGCACTACACAAAAAAATCCTTAGGTTCATTCATATGTAAATTCTATGATCTATAAATTAATATAAGCTTGCATTGAATCTTCATGTCATTACCATAATATTTTATAGCACATGTAACAATCACAATATATACATTCAGGATAGTACTCGTATTTCAAGTCTTGATGGAGTTGAGCCTATGTATGATTAGGCTTGCCTCATATTTTGTCTAGATCTAAAAATAATTGGGATTGTACTAAATTTTTTATCGATAAAAATATTTCAAGAATTTTAATCATCATCCTTTTATTGTTAGAACTACTATTTATGGAAAAATAGGATTCTAACTCATCTAATCAAATATATACTATAGGTAATTTATTCATTACCTTAAACATGGGAAAATCTAGATTTAAATGGAACCAAAGTGATTTCAATACCATGAGAATATTTTTGGTTAAGTCCTCCTAGTTTATTGAATAATGATATCATAGCCATACATCATATTTTTTGATAAATGATATTTTATTTTAAGATATGTTCTTTCTACATATGTGTTTTAATAGGAGAGTTAGATATTTGGTAGTCCTTGACACTCAAATTTTGGTTAGTGTTATTGATTGTAGAAGGTTCAAAATATAGTGCCCCATATCTTAAGTGTTTATTAATATATTCTTTAAGTATTTTAAACAACTAGTGTCACTTGGAAATCAAGTTTATAATGTACAAAAGATGACAATTTTTATAATTGAAATTTGTATTAATTTTTCTAAATGTAAAAAATAATAATTTAACATATGCATTACTGTATTATTTTTTTAACATTTTCATAGTATAATCTTTGAAAAATCAAATAATAATTGTTTTTCTTATTATGAAGGTTGATTGTTGAAATCCATTGTTATGGATTTTCATATTCAAACTATTTATTTTTCTAATGACACTAAGCCCAGTTGTTCAGAGTATTTGCCCAATTTAAGTACGACCAGAATTGTCCTTAGCCCGCATGATGTGCTTTCTAGCAAAAAAACCCTATGCCTTTTTCTGATAAGGCTCATGCTGAGTTTGAGCCGGGAAGCCCCTCCTTCAAGACCAGTACTATTGATAAGAACCCCCAGGCTAAAAATCTTGTTTCCTATTCTGAAGATTCCCCTGAATTTGAGGCATCTAGTGCCAATAATACTGAGTCAAGTGCTAACTCGTTGTTGGAAAGATCTGCTAGAGATGGTTCCCCTATTACTCCTAACCCTGAAAAAACATGTTTAAACACTAGAAGGGATCCTTCTTTGGATGTTCTGAATTTATCCAAAACTAATGTTGATTCTCATTTAAAATTTTTGGAATGGACTTTCAATGAAATTAATGAATTAAAGATAAAAAATTGGGCCCTCCAAAGCAAATTGGAAGAGCTGGGAGCCAAGATTGCTGCGATTGAAAAGAAAGATGTGGATCATGGAGATCATGGTCTCAACAAAGAAACTCGGTACCACGCTGACAATAACAAAAATATTGAAATTGAGGTCGAGAATATTAGGAACACCATCAAAATTGTTGCAGAGCAAAACAACCGAATGGCCAGATACAACGCCATTATAATTAATGCTATGACTGAGAAGTTAGATAGAGCCCAACAGGGGTCTCTGGTGGTGGACCTGGAGGAGACCAACGATGAAAGCCATGAAATGGATGTTGGCATATCAAAGAGAACCAGAGCCAATCTGAAGAGAAAGCCCCCCCACACTCCGAAGATGATTCAAATTTTTAAAAAGGGAGTCCATGACATGCAAAATTTGGAGGCGGAGACAAAGTCTATCCTCAAGACTTTGGGTTAGTTGCAGCCATTTTTTTGTTGTCTACTCTGCTGGCCTTTTTTGCTTGACCTTTATGGTCTGTTACGGTTGGCTGCTATTTGCTCCATCCTTTTTCTTTCTGGCAGCTGGTGTTTTCTATTGGAATTTTGTTTCCTTTCCTTATTTTTGTAAACTCTGTGGTTTCTAGTCCCTGTAAAACCCATTTTACCCTTTATCAAAAACAATTCATTGTTTCTTCAACATTTATTTAAGAAACTTTTAATTATTTAACAATATATCAACAATAAATTTTCTTTGCCAAAATGTTATAAATAAATACCATTCACTTCAATCAAAAATCCATGACAAGGGATGTAATTTTTCACTATTAAAATTTTGTAAAAGAGACATCAAATATTTAAATCAGTAAATCAAATAGTCAATTGTAGCAAACTAATTAGTTTTGTTTGAGCAAGGTGATAATGGATTACAATGGAAAAGGAATGAATTTTAATTTGAATAGTTATCCACATGCTAAGAGAATCTTTCTAACTAGATGTCGAATCTCCAACATCTTTCGAAAAGATGTCAACTCACCATCTTCTTTGGTACTAGATGTCAAATATTTATCTACACAAACAATATTTTTAGTTCCTGCCATGGAACTATAGGCGACCCCTTGAACTTAACTAATGATTAATTGTTTTGCTTGCAAGCAATAAAAATCTATTATTTTCTTTCCTATAGAGTGTAATTTAATTTTAATTCATTATATTTTATTTTTTTAGAAGTTAAATGCATGATTTTTAACTTTTCAAATTTTGAAAACTATTTTTTCTCAATTTTATTGGCTCAAAACTTTTGAGGGATAAGGGTGATTTTCCTAGCTCCATTAGCAGAGTTGCGATTATAGTGGGAGATGGAAAGAGAAGGTGGGAGATGGAAAGGGCAGGAGAAAATGACAATTACTTTTAGCTTAACTATTCTATTTATGTTTGCAATCTAAATTTAACTAACTCTAAATACTAATAAATTCCCCTATACTTTTACTTTTAACTTAACTATTCTATTTATATTTGCAATCTAAATTTAACTAACTCTAAATGCTAATAAATTCCTCTATACTTTTACTTTTAACTTAACTATTCTATTTACATTTGCAATCTAAATTTAACCAACTCTAAATGCTAATAAATTCACCTATACTAATTTCTTAAATATTCTATGTAATTTAAATTATATAGATTAATTATTCAATTTAATTTTGGAATACAAACCTTGCTAGTTTTGAATATTAATAAATTCAACTATAAATTTTTTTTGAAGATTATTATTTTGTTAAATAAATGTATCCATACATTCAAACTATATTTTTTAGGATTAATTTTTGGTAATATTAATTTTCATTTTCCTTTGATAAATTAAAATATATTTCTTGAAATCTATTTTTGTAATATAAAATCAATTAATACTAATTTCTTTTGAAATTTGATAAATTGAACTAAATTAATTTTCTTTAAGAAAAAAAAAATGAAAATAATTACTTTCTAGATAATTTTAATATAATTACTTTTAAAATAATTTTATTATTTTAAAAATTAAACTATATAATTTTTGTTAATACTAAATTAGATGCTAAATTAGTTTGATATATTTTATTTAAAAAATAAATTTACTAAATCTATTTACTTTGTCAATAAATATCAAATTCCTTTATAAAATAAAATTTTAACTAATATCTATGTCTAAATAAATCATTCAATTTTAAATTTTATATATAACTACAAACATACTTTGTACTTTAAATTTTATTTCATACTTATGGGTGTGCACGTGCAATTGAGGTATGAATTTTCTATATTTAAAATTGAGGCAGAAAATTTTTGGATTGAAAATAACTATTTTTTAAACCGTTTCTTGCATAACTATTTTCTCATTTGGATATAATAAAACTACATAATTGCTTCATAATTCATTGTGAATGCTTCTTCCTCTACAATTTGCAGGTGATTTGAGTACACATTCATATTTATGTTATGTGGGTAAAAGATGTTTGGATTTATGAAGCCCAATCGATTCATCTCTCTAACCATGTTTCATTTCTTTATTTTTCCCTCTCATATTCTTGATTGTAACAAACTTCAAGATGCTCTCTTTGGAGTTGGATAGTTGAGTGCCCTGCTTCTAAAAGTGGATGTAGTCTGCATTCTCCATGAGTCTACATTTTGCAAATTTATTACCATTCTAAACATTTTTATTGGTCATATGTTCTTTTTTCCCCTTTAGTGCTTTTGAAGTGTCTTTGTGTATTGTTTTATTTTGAATAATAGTAAAAATTGTAGAGAAGGATACCATGGGTGCAATGTAATTTTACATATTTTAGAGGTATTTTCAAGTCCTCTTCTGTCTTGCAGTAAAATTTGATTAATTTTTGTTCGTATCTTATTAATAATATTTTTAAATAACGAAGTCAAATGAATATCAACAGTAACATTTAAAAGAATGAAGTGTACTTAATATTTTTATTAGTGAATAACATACATTTACAATACAATTCTGTCATATTTATGTTTTGTGGGTAAAAGATGTTTGGAATTATGAAGCCCAATCGATTCATCTGTCTAAAAATTTTATTCTTTGATGTTTCATTTCTTTCTTTTTTCCTCTCATATTCATCATTGTAGCAAACTTCAAGATGCTCTCTTTGGAGTTGGATAGTTGAAATGTAAAAATGACAGTAGTGCGTTGAGCTGCTAATATTGTATTGTATCTGAATTAATAGAGTGCCCTACTTCTAAAAGTGGATGCAGTCTGCATTCTCCATAAGTCTACATTTTGCAAATTTATTACCATTGTAAACATTTGTATTGGTCAATGCTCTTTTTTCCCCTTTAGTGCTTTTGAAGTGTCTTAGTGTATTGTTCTATTTTGAATAATAGTCAAAATTGTTTTTGCAAATTTATTACCATTCTAAACATTTGTATTGGTCATATTCTCTTTTTTCCCCTTTAGTGCTTTTGAAGTGTCTTAGTGTATTGTTCTATTTTGAATAATAGTCAAAATTTTAGAGAAGGATACCATGGGTGCAACGTAGTTTTACATATTTTAGAGGTATTGTCAAGTCCTCTTGTATCTTGGTAGTAATTTTTTTAAAAAAATTTGTTCCTATCTTATTAATAATCTTTTTAAATAGCGAATTCAAATGAATATCAATAGTAACATTTAAAAGAATGAAGTGTACTTAATATTTTTATTAGTGAATAACATACATTTACAATACAATTCTGTCACTTTCTTAAATAGATTACATGTATTCTCCAAGTCAATAATTAAAAGATCTTCTCATTATTTTTTATGACATCCATGTCTGTTTGATAGATATTCTTATTGTCCTAAACATCATAAAAAATAATTAGTAATAATAATAAATTGATGGAAGAGGGGTGTGTTTTGTGTTTGCAAAACATTCCATAATTTTGTTGTGCCAACATGAAATTTGGAAGCTAGAAGTTATTTAATAACA
Source organism: Sequoia sempervirens (assembly GCA_007258455.2). Classification (NCBI taxonomy): domain Eukaryota; kingdom Viridiplantae; phylum Streptophyta; class Pinopsida; order Cupressales; family Cupressaceae; genus Sequoia; species Sequoia sempervirens. Next base: position 85,351,298 of record VDFB02168118.1, read on the forward strand.
CTCAATTTTAAAAGAAAAATCAACATCAACGTTTATAATGGAAGACAGATTTAAAATAGTCTAATTTTCCTCCATAGTGTTGGACAATTCATGTACTGGCTGTAGATTTTGGAAAATTTAAAAACAAACAAAAGTATTGCATGGACTAGCGTGGAATGTGAGGGGGAAAAGGAGTCCAAAAGTTGCAGTTGGAGGAGCAAAACAAATCATAAAAATAGAGGAAAGTGTTGGACGAGGCTGTGGATTTTGGAAAAATAAAAAACAAACAAAAGTATTGCATGGACTAGCGTGGAATCTGAGGGGGCAAAGGAGTCCAAAAGTTACAGTTGGAGGAGCAAAAAAAATCATAAAAACAGAGGAAATTGTTGGATGATTCATGTGCTAGCCATGGATTTTGGAAAATTTGAAAACAAACAAAAGTATTGCATGGACTAGTGTGGAATGTGAGGGGGAAAAGGAGTCCAAAAGTTGCACTTGGAGGATCAAAACAAATTAGAAAAACAAAAAATAATACTCAATAGTGAGGAAAAAAACACGCCATGAGAAGGAGAGAAAGGCCTTGGGTATGATGTCTATGTGCAGCAAAAATAGAGAGGGGTGCCGTATAAAGGAAGCAATTAATTCAAAATTCAAAGAGAGGCATAAAATTATAAATTGTGGATATGGTTGGAGGTTGGAGAAGATTGAGAGAGGTGCTGCCTATTTGAAATAAAATGAAAAGATAAGTGTAGAAAGAGGCTTCCTATTTGAAATAAAATGCAAAGATAAGTGTAAAAGAGGATGTTGTAATATAACAACATAAATTTAATGGTTGTGTAGATTTTAAATGATAGTGAATTGAGCTTGTGTCGTGAATTGAGCTTGTGTATGCAGAGAATACCCTGAAGCATAGCATGGAGATTTCCAATTTGAAGAAATAAAACAAATTTTCACTATGAAGCTTGTGTGAATTCAAATCAATTTAATTGTTAATGTAAATGGTGTTACTGTGAAATTATAAATTCTATAATTTGAAGAGAATTGGTGAGTCATAAGAGATTAGTTGTAAAAAAAAAAATTGTCAATAAATGAATTATTATTAATAATGATACAAGACAATAATATGGTTTTATAATATAGTATAGCTAGTTTTAAATCTATTATATTTGATTATATATTATATTAATTTAATAAATTCATATGTAATATATTAATTTAAACATGGTATTATAATAATATATACTGCATAATATGTAACATATATAATCTAATATTTTTTTAATTTATAAGAAAGAAAATATTATATAAAAAAGATCAATGATTGCACTAATTTTTTAAAGATATTTTCCACAACAATGCTAATTTCATTATATTTAATTTTTCTTAAAGTAAAATGTTTGATTTTTTACTTTTTTAATTTTTGTATTTTTCCCTCATCTCTTGAAAAGTGAACCTCAAATTGTTCCAAAGAAAATCAATTAAGCAGGGTTAAGGAGGGTTTGCAGGAGAACTTCATTCAACTAATGAAAATGATACACTAGTTAAAATATTTATTTTCTTTAATACATAAATTTGCATAATGTATTATCAATTTTTTATAGAAATAAAATTTATGATATACCTTAAGTATTTTAGTTATGTTGATTTCCATATAATTGAAGGGTGTGCAATAATAATGCTAAAAATTGGTTATTAAGGTCAGTGTTATAATTAATATTACATAAATATAATCAAAATAATCTAATTTAAAAATATTAATAATTAAAAAATAGGTTTAGAATTAAGTTTATTATAATTATAATTATATACATTAATTTTCAATTATAATAATATAATTTTTTAATTAAATTATGATTAGGAGTATAGTTCACTAAAATACAATTAAATATTTTAGTAATTTAGAATTAGAATTAAAATTATATAATTATTTAACTTTAGGATTAGAATATATAAGTATAATTCTAATTTATTAATTATTATTTTAAATTTTAAAATAATTATAAAAATAACTATAGATGTTTTAATCAATTATATTATAACAATATCTTATTTAATAATTATTTTAAATGTTTAATTAAATAATTAGTTGTGAGAATTTTTATAATCAAATAATTAATTACAAAATTAGTTTAATAAATAAATTAAATTATAATTCTAGAGCCCTAATTATTATTAATAATTATAATTCTAAAATCATTATAATTATGATTAGGTTTAGAAATAGGGTTAACTAGTTTAATGGTTAGAATTATAGATATGATTAGAGTTAGGGTTAGGATTATTGTTAGAATTAGGATTAAAAATAGGGTTAGGATAGAGCTAGAATTAGATTTAAAATTAATGTTCGAATAAGGGTAATGAAAAGTAAATAATGTTTCCCTTAATCATATTTCAAAAATTTATCTTTATGTTAGGGTTAAAATTAGAGTTTGGTTTAGAATTAAAATTAGGATTAAAATTAAGGATACTTTGTTACCTATTCTTTGGCATCAAGGCCACCATAGACTTACTAAGAGTACATTGCATGTTACGGCATGAACTTGAAGTTACAATGGCCTCCAATAAGATTCTCATGTTCCTATTGAAGTACATTCTCAATCTCTTACCACGCCACACACTTTAATACTTTGTTGGGCCCCAGCTTGAACAACAATCCATTGACTAGCTCGAACGCCTTGCTTTCCCATGTTAACCTTTAGTGGTTTTTTGCATGTAATTCATGTATATTATATGAGGTTCGATTAATACTTGAAAGAAAACAGTGATCAACATTAATTAGAAAGAGGTAGTGATAAATATTGATAGAGGGCATCCATTCATATTTGTGCTCATCAGAAACTTGTTGAGTTTTGCTTGCAAAAACTTGGGATGAAAAAAATCTCACAAGTAGTTAAATTGTGTTACAAACAATCTAATTTCCATTGAGATGGTAGAAGATTTGGGTTTGAAAACGATAACACACCCAAATCCTTATAAGTTATCTTGTCTTCAAAATGGTCAAAAAATATTGATAAATGAACAATGCTTAGTTGATTTTCAGATTGCTTGGTATAAGGACAAAATTTATCTAGAAAAATACATATCTATAAATTTATAAGTACAGTTGTTTAGTCTATAAATAAATACATATTGATTAAGGGTGGACTACATTTTCTCTTCTTAAAAAAAAAATTTGACATGTTAGAATATGGGCCATATTCTATTGAATAGGTCTAAAATTTGAAACATAGTAGACTATCTTTATTTAAGTACTAATTTAAAGTTTTAAACCATGTTTCCAAAAGAAATTATGTAGACTCGATAGCTACTCAAAAAAGAAAGAAATTTCTATGTAGATTTTACTCATGAAGTAGATATTCTTGTTGCTTTAGCAAGTGTGCCAAATTTGGTTCATGGTCATTAGTTAAAACCTGGTGTAGTACTAGTTGATCTTGGCCTAAATGCAGTAGAGGTATGGCACCTTCTAACTTTCTTTTTTTTATCATATATGCTAAATGGCTAAGGAAATATCTGAACTCATAAATATTTGCATAATGCTGACATGTAAATTGTTCTTTCTTCATGCCTAAAAGGACAACCTTCCTAAAGTGGAGGATCAAAATCTCAAAATCTCAAAAAAAGATAACATAAATATTCTAGCTTCTATTGAAGTAATAGTAAACCCCAAAAGGATGATAGCATGCAAAGTTTTGACATGAAAAAGCTAGTGAAGAAAATTCCTAATGCGATGAAATCATTTGCTATCTCATAGAGGAGATGAAACCTTCGCTGCATGATAACTTTATCTTAACATAATGTAAAATAATACTAAAATTTAACATATATGAACTTGTGTATTACCATATTTAAGTATTTAATGAATTAATGTTTTGAAAAATAAAATGATAATATTTTCATAATTGAAAAAAAAGATTATTAAATTCCATGATTACTTATGAATTTTGGCGTTCAAACTGGTTATCCTTCTACCATTTAATGGTTTCTTCACTATTTAGATAACCATATTATTAAACAATATGTCAGCAACCAATATCCTTTCCCAGAATGTAATTAATAAATTAACTAATTTCAAGCCAAGGACCATGCCAATGAGAGGCTGCAGTCTTACTGAATATTCATGAACCAGAACAAAAAGGAATTTAAGTCTACCTTAGTAAAGGAGACATCAATTATTTTGATATGAGTTGGGTGCCTATGGATTGGAATGGAAGACGAACGAATATCGATTTCAGCCTTCTTTCGCGTACATCCAATACTGCCCTTGCACAGAAAAATCTGTAGGTTTGAACTGTTTAATAAACAGAAATATCTTTACGTTTGAACTCAATAATCAATCGCGAGATGATAATTTGTCTGGGAACGAGCGCAATACTGTAACCCTTTTGTAGTGGGAGCCCTATGTTTCACATTGAAATAAGCGCCAAAAAATATTTCTTTCTGATTTTTACTTTTGTTTATTTTAATTTTGATTTTTTTAAGAACTTACAAGATGTCTTATTTTTAATGTTTATATCACAATTGAAATGTGGAAATTATTATGGTATCTACATTTAACTACTCAACAATGTAAGTATAGTTTAACATGTTTCTGTAATATCTTTATTGCATCTTTTGATTAAATTTATAACATGAATCTCTACTTTCTTTTATTACCTTATGTTAAATTAAAGGAAATTAATGATTACATGCATATATAGCTCATAAAATATTTTTCAATGTCTCTGTATAATGTCTATTTATAACAATTTTCTTCTCTATATAACATAAGTTCGATGTAAATACAATAAAAATATTTTCATTAATTGTAAATATGTTTTACATGATTCTTTAAAGATGGTTATATTAAATTGAGAGATAAAGAGCCATTGACCACCATAATAAAGGCATTCACAATAACAAAATTTCAAGGACAATAAGAGATCGAAAGTAGATAATAAACTAAAACACAATGACAATAACAAATTTAGGTAAACAACTAAGTTGGAGAATAATTTGATTCCCTCTAGTTTATGTTTATGTAAAAATCAATTACCAATGGATGCCATGCACAATTTCTGAGCTAGTTCCTTGGCTTGTGGTTATGTTGGTGTCCTATTCTTGAGTGATGGAAGTTCCCTCTGACACTAAGAGATGTTCTTGCATCAATATTTTATGTATAACAAAGCCTCATTTAATTTATTTATTTTTACCATCGACCTTTTATTATGAATGATTGAATAACTCCAATGTTTCATTCATTTCAAACATTGATGCTTATTCATTAACCTCAATTAAGCCCAACATTGAAGATTACCTTAACAATAATTTTATCACTTTACATGTCCATTAAATTAGACACATGCATTCTAACACATCTAATCAAATATAACCATTACCTCAAACATGGGAACATCTAGGTTGACATGGACCCAAAGGGCCTCAACTATCAATTCTCCTTACTGTATGTCATATATCAACAATAGTGATCATGATGTTGTGATGAGCATTGTGATTGGTGTATCATGCTAGTTTAGTGAGCCATGTTATGGTATTCATAGATGACATGTTGTGATAAATGATAATTTGTTTCATAATATTTTTTTTATAAAATGTTAGGTCTTTTAGAAAATTTATATTTTTGGCAATAATTGATGTTTAAGGTTTTCATCATTTTATGGATTATGAAGCATTATGTGATGATCCTTTATGAATTGATATATAATTATATTAAGGATTGATATAGTCATATTTTCAAGACTAAAATTATTTATTTATTTGTCAAACCTTAATTATCATCTTATTATTCAATAATCATTAATCACATGAGTTTACCATATCACTAATTAATCATTTATGAATAAGAATTTATTTACCATTCATTATCATTTGTTAAAGTTTACCATTTGTTACTTCATTAAATGACAACATCTCACAAGTTATTTTTTTATTTTTTTTTAAAAGACAAACTCAAATGGGATATAGATGCTTTATTCTCAAGAAGGGATTACCATCAAACCTAAAGACCTTTCAATTGATTTCACCATTGTAAAATGGAGAACTATCTCATTGGATGTTTTGTAGGTAGGCACCAAAACATTGAATTAGTAAGTAGGAGGGCTAGTTCAAGATTCCTATTAGAGGCTTCATCTCAAATTTGAAACTCAACAAGATCAAGAGGTGCTCTATGGTATCCCCTCTTTCCAATTAGAACCAAAATAAAATTGATCAATTAGGCTCCAAGAGACTAAAAAAATGTTGATTTTATTATGGAATATGATGTGGGTAAATATCCTCCACACAAATTATATTTTACAGACGTTATCAAGGATGAGAATCCTTAGATATTGCTCATTTAAGAAACAATGTCTATGCTTCGAACAATGGTGTTCTTAGAAAAAATACCTAGACCAACCTAATATGTTGTAGATGTTCCTTCCCTTTGAAGCATTAGATGGGAGCTAGTGATTTCAATACCCCTCTTCAACCTTCATTGAAAATGGGGCCCCTTCAAGATGTTTTTGATAGCATGTTGGATCTCAATAACCTCCTCATGGAGGCCATTTTACTTGGCCTAGTAAAATATTAGTTTAAAATTTTATTAATGTTAGGGTAGAGAGATGGCTAGTTTGTTCTAATTGGGATTTCACCTCCTAATTTTCCTTATTCTCCCAATTAGTATTTGGATCTAATCATACTTTTCTACTTCTCAAATGGGACTCTTCCAATCTACAAGATAAGTATCCTTTCTATTTTAAATTAATGTGGACTTATCATCCTCACCTCAGAGAGATTTTACAATTCTACTAGAATATCAATGTTAGAGGTTCAATGATGTCTAGGTTTATCTTCAAACTAAAAGGTTTGGATCAAAAATTATTTTTGTAAAATCTTTACCCGAAGACATCCTTCAAGGTCTAAAAAGTGAAAATATAATTGGAGGTGAAATTTTCAGGATCTTCTAAGGGTTTGATTAATAAGGAAAAATAAATATTAAGCTATTTATACAATATCATAGAGAAAGAGGAAATCTTTTGGAGATAATGATCCAAAAACTAGTTGTTAATAGATGGTGACAAGAATACCATTCAAACTCTCAATCATGAAGCATAGGAAACTAAATAGTATAATAGAGTGGATTACTAATGATGTACCCTCTATGTCCTCTAAGGAAGAGCTTTCTAAGGCAGGATTCATTTTCTCATACATCCTCTCAATGAGCCTAATGTCAATCTTCACCCCTAGTGAACCACTTGACTAAAGTCATTCATCATACTATATCATCTTTTGATGTCTTCTACATGCCATTAAAAGCCTCCAATGTTGAAATATTGAGATATTTTTTTGGATGTGATTGAAGAAATTGGTCAAATAATTCCTTTGATTCAAAAGTATCCTCAAGGAGTTTAAAAAATCCTTCATAGTTCTTATTCTCAAAAAATATGGAACCAACAAGTTGTCATATTTTGAGCCAATGTCTCTACAATAATTTCTAGAAAATATTCTCTAAATTGCTTGCCAACATAATTAAACCTTCCTTAGATAGAATGATCTTGTAACACTCCTCTGATCTTAGGCTGGTAAGATAGCATTTGATTTTTATTTGGTATTCTAATTGTTAAATATTATTATAATGAGATTAGACATTGATGATTAGTTATTATTTTCGATTACATGCTTAAATGTTCATATACTGTTATCATCGATTTTGTATGATTATGGGAAAGAAAGGGATGATGTCATAACAATCATATTAGAGAGGCTTACGATATCATGACTCCCTTCCTGATGATTGATGTTGCTATGGACTATATGTATATGCACATGTGCTTTGACGTGTAACTAGAAGTGATGCAAGTATTGAGTATCGACTCCGCCTAGACCCACAGGCCTGAGCGTACTCCTATTCCTCGATGGTGGTTATTGGAGGTAGTCACAGGCCAAATATTCCCTACCCTAACCCACTGTACCCTGTTAGGGAAGTGTTTCTGTATTGTTTTCTTCTATCTGGTTACCTAACGGTAAATTTTGAAGCACCCTTCTCCCTTATGTGACTTGCTTGCTTGTCTCATTGAGGTATTTGGTTTTGGGCTTTCATTAATATTTCATGCATATTTTAATATTTTTTATTTTGTGATTTTAATTAGTTGTTCCTTTTGGGGGAGTTTTAATGGATAATTTTATAAAATGCTTTTGATCCCTTTTGTATGTTTTGGAGGGGGAAAAACATAAAAAGAAAGGAGATCTTTGTTTTGAGGGAGGATTTTTATTTTTTGGAAAAAAGGAAATTGCTGTTTTTTTTTTTGCATGGTGAAAGAAACCCTATGTTTTGGTGATTGAGTTGTGAGATTGGGAAAAGTTTTCGAAGAAGAAAAGGGTGGGCAGTAAATTATTGAAATCAGCCTGCCTATTCTTGCTTGCTACTTGATTTTGGAGCTTGACCGTGCCTTCTCCATTGAGCAAATTCGCCATTTCAGCTTTGGGGAAATTGAAGGTAATTTTTTGATTGTCCTTCATTGACGCTTGGCTGGTAAATTTTCTCTCTTTTCTGGGTTATTGTTATCCTTTGAAAATTGAAGAATTCCCTTGTCTTTGCTTGGTATTGCTTGGAGTTGGGTGTTGGTTGTTTAATTGGATATTGCTACTGTGTGGTGGTTTCGTGTGATTGAATTTATAGATCCCCAACAAACTCGAATTGGGTATATGAGAGAAATATGTTTTGGGGTTCTTTCTTATTACTTTTCTTTTTGCCCAATTTGTGTGAAAAACTATGTTTTCTATTGCTGCTCTTTACCCTATTGTTAAAAATGAAAATTGAGGGTGGAATTCATGTTGGGATGTCAATACCTCAACTGGGTTTTTGCGAATTTGAAATCTAGTCACTTTTATTTTTCTATGTTTTTTGTTTGCCTAGTGTGGAAGAAGACGTTTTTCTGTACAACACTTCATCTTTGATCCTAAACTCAAAAATAAAATGTGGATTTTGACTTGAAACACCAAGATCTCAATTGGGTCTTTGGCAGATTTTGGTTTTAGACACTTTCATTTTTGCCCAAATTTGTGCCCATTGTTAAAATGACATTTTTTCATTGCTACTCTTTTACCTCATGTCAAAATGTAAATTAAAAATTGGATTCCATATAGAAATTTTAAAATACAGTCTGGGTCTTTCTTCGATTTTCAATCCGGACACTTTCATTTTTCACGTTTTTGCCCAGTCATGCATTAAAGGACGTTTTTCAATATAGCACATCATTATGGGTCCTAAAATTGAAAATTGATGGTGGATTCTAATTTTGAATGCCAAAATATGAACAGGGTCGGGTTTAGAATTTTAAACCGGGCACTTGAATTTTTATGTAATTTTATGCCTCTACTTCATGATTGTAATCAGCGATTTGAGTGATTAGCAACAATATTTGTTTGACTATTTTAAAAAGCTTTTGTAATGGATCTTAGTGGCTTTCCATGTTTCAATATTTTTTTTGGATTCCTTGTTTGGTTAAACGAGTAGGCGTATCCATGTTTCCTTATTTTATCTAACTATTTTGAAATCTGATCAATAAATTTATTAATATAAAAAAGTTTTCTTATAAAAAGACCAAATATATGATATATATTTATAACCAGAGCATATCAACAAATAACATAACTAATTTTATTTACTAGAGCAAGAATAGGCCTAACCATGTTTCCTTATTTTATCTAACTATTTTGAAATCTGATCAATAAATTTATTTATATAAAAAAGTTTTCTTATAAAAAGACCAAAAATATGATATATATATATATATATATATATACAACCAGAGCATATCAACAGATAACATAACTAATTTTATTTATCATAACCAATAAATATCAGGGCATGCACATTTCAATGAATTTCACAAACTATTTTCTTTCCAAAAAGTAAATTTTTCAACAAACAATTGTCAGAGGATTTTACTGTAGTTTTCAATAGACAATTTCAAAAATCTATAAAAACCAATTTCCAACTACAAAATCCTCTTTCATAGACATGAAGTAATTAATTTTCAAATGAAAATACAACAAGGTTTGTTTACAAGACAATATACTAAAAGAAATAATAGTTTAGAAGACCCTGGAGTCCTTCGTCTGATGGAGGATCCATCATAGTAATCTTCTTTCGATTTACTCCTGCAGCTCTGTTTTCAAATCTATCTTATTTTCAAACAATTATTTTACCTAGAAGCACAAACAAACTATTTTTCTTTTCTTTTCTTTTTTAGATCCAAAACAATAGAAAAATCCCTTCTGTGTGAATAATTCTTTCCAAATAATAAATCAAAATAAATAAAGCTCTTCCACTTTTTTGCTCAAAATCCTCTTTTCTCATTGGTCCTTTTTCTAGCTTTTAAAAGCACACTTATCTAAAAATTTTAATTAAAAATAAACTATTTACACAAGATATTTTCCACACAAGATTTTCTAATTTAATATTTAAGAAAAAAGATAGTATTTAATTATCATCCTCAATATTAATTTAAAATAATAATTTACACTTTTAATTAATTAAATATCCTTTTTTTAAAATTTACAATATATTTAAATTTAACATTTACTAACTCACAATTAAATCAAATAACAAGACAACTTTAATTAATTATCTTATAAAATAAGATTAATTAATTAAACACTAATCATAAATAAAAGTAATTACTCAACAATCAAACCACATAACGACAAGGATAAAACTTCAGTCATGACACAACAACTCATACCAGAACAACAGACTTGGGATGGGGATACTTCCAAATCTACTCCCTTTTTATAACATTTTACCCGTTGGGTTAATTTAATGTTCGCCCTGTCGTGCTGAAGCAAGTGGAATCGAGACTTATTCCTGCAAATCCTACATTCAAACAAACGTCAAGTAGCACATGTATATATATATTATTGAAAATATCCTATCATGAGGAGGAATTGCAATGTAGTAGGGCACTCGTTATTGAGTGGTGCTACATTGTCCTCTCACCTAAGCTATTCTAACAATAACAATATCAAAGATGAAATAACATTCCTAAATTAACTAATCACATCATAACATAATTTACTAAATCACTGCATCATAATATATTTCTGAAATCAAATTAAACATCATAGAATTAATGTAATCATAATGTCATCAACTGAAGTAACACAATCCTCAATCAACCTAAACTAACCAATCCATCACACCAAACCATAAGGAGTACAATCACAGTCACAAAGCATCAATCAAAACCACAAAAGTATCAAGTCTAAACAGTATGAGGGGTATTACATCCTCCCCCCTAGGACATGGCTTACTCTTGGAAGCCATTAAATAAGAATAAATAAAAATAAATAAGATTCCCTAATATGGAAGGCATCCTCCCATGCTGCCAAGACCTCAATGTTAGGTCATCGTCGGACCCTTTTGAGCTCAAGAGTCAAACACAAAGGTTTCCTAATGGACACAAACTACCCAAAGACCACAGCGTTTGTAACCTTGGCTCTGATACCAAGCTGTAATGCCCCGCCGTGCAAACCCCAAAGGAACAAATAAAGACGCAAATTTTTTATTATAAAAGAACATAATAAATGTAATTAAGTATTCCAACATATCAATGTTCCAAGTTGCATGACTAATTCCCTTGGGGTACACGAGGACATTACTACACTAACCCATAACAAGATAATAGATTAACAATAATTAAATAGTTACATAAAACCATTCATTCTCACATCACCATTTAAAAAATTCATTAACAATAACCATATTAATACCATATGTACATATGACAACAAATAAAATTATAAAGATATAAAGTGTTACATATTTCGATAGATACAACACAACATAACCAACTATTACAAGTGATAGTTCCCAAATGAATACATGGCCTGAATATACATTACATCAAGATGATATTACAACATCATAAACATATAACAAATTACATCAAGGCCTTCCCAACCTATATGGGAGTCGATACATCAATGAAATACATTACATCTGAAGTGTAAGCATACATCTGGTACAAAGAACACTGGATCAACATCATCCGCCAAAAACCCTGCAAGAAAAGATACATCTGCAACTAAAAGGGGAACCCAATGGGGTGCGAAGCACGTTCCACCCAACCACCCCCGTGTTGGGAGTAGACAAGGAAGGATCCCTGACCAAGCACATCTAACAATAACAAAGACTAACTCCATACAAAATAACATAATAACACTAGACAACACTGAAGACTAAACAACGACAAATCACCAAATAACATAACAATGGACCACTTTCAAACCTTAAGATTAAATCACTTTATAGATGATACAACAATAACTCATGAAAAACACATCATCAATAACTCTCAAGACATGATATCAAAGAACTACTTCCAGAGGACTTCAATAAAATAACACAAACGAAATGTTAGAGGAGAGTGTCATCGCATGGCTTAACATGGATTATCCAGACAACCTATCACAAGGTGCTGCCTCTATCTCTACATGGATCATCCTGACAACCTAGTTAAAGTGCTGCCTCCATCTATGGTTCTCCTAACAGCCTATCTCAAGGCGTCGCTCCATAGGGTTACTCATGCATAATTGTTAACCTTATGTGAAGACAAGGCAATGATCTTGCCAACCACGGCCTTCTCGGTCCCCTTTAATCTATGATAGCACTAACAGGCAGACAAGGTATCACAATTATCTTGTTAATGTTTAATCCCCACCCGTGATTTATTACTTAGGTTATCACTGATTAATCTAACTCTATGTGGGTTACCCTGATAGCCCCTTTCTATGCCGACCCCCACTAGAGCCACTCTCTCTAGACACTCAACACAAAAGAATTGAATCACAAGCAATACTGAACCAATCAAATGGATCCTTCGCAAGGAAAAGCCATCTCGCCGAAGTCATAAAACTCATCCACAAAATGGTACCATCCAAATGTAAACTAAAGACACAACCAGGGTCCAAACCCAAACCAAGCATCAAAACATGAGATCACAACTATGCATCAGTAACCCCACCTCTGGAAGCCCCTAACAATAGCTTACGCTCCTATGAAGGATAAAATGAATCTAGGTTTTCGCACATGACATATACCCAAAGGAAGAAAATCGAAATAAAATAATGAACAATCTCGAGAAAACAATTACATAATGAGAACGCCTTATAAGGTATTTCCAATACACAATAAAATTTCATTAAGTAACTAAATCAACAACTCAAAAATATTCGATTCAAATAAAAACACATCGTTTATTTCTAATTTTCTCAATAAGACTATATCATTGCATACTTGAAAATATTATCTCATTAACTCAAAATCTCAACACATTAAATCTTTAAAATGTACATATATATATGAATATATGTATACATATATATATATTAAAATCATATATTTAAATTTCAATATAGAAATTACTCATCTATATTATATATATAGGTATTAATATATATATATATATAATGTATATATATATTAATTATATATATACATTAATATATATTCACTAAATACTTTATATATAATTATAATATATATATATATATATTAAATAGAATCTGAATATAAAAATCCGCTCAGAATTAATAATGAATAAATAAAATATATAACAAAATTTAAACCCAAAGTATTATGGGCCACAACCTGTACCCCTGTGGGTACTGCGGTCCCCACTGTGGGAGGCCGCAGCCCCCACAGGCAGTGAAGGGACTACTATACACAGTCACCACCGGTTGTGCCCAACAGCCTCGGCTACTATGCGCAGCTGGTGGTGGCTGCGTACAGTCAGCCACGAGGTTCATGGGAGGTACGGCCTGGCCAACCACCCACTCCCCAAAAGATTTATATTTATTTTTTATTTTTATTTTTTAAAATTTTAATTTAAATAAAATTTCTTTTTTTAATAATATTTTCTATTTCGATTTCAAACCAAGTTGAATATGAATATTGAAGTACAATACATATATACATATATATTTTTAAAAATTTTCATTTTCAAAAAGACAAGAAATTCGAAAACGTGAAATTTGTTAAAGATAATTTATTTTATCTAACTATTTTGAAATCTAATCAATAAATTTATTTATGTAAAAAAGTTTTCTTATAAAAGGACCAAATATATGATATATATATATATATATATATATATATATACAACCAGAGCATATCAACAAATAACATAACTAATTTTATTTATCATAACCAATAAATATTAGGGCATGCACATTTCAATGAATTTCCCAAACTATTTTCTTTCCAAAAAGTAAATTTTCTCAATAAACTTTATTGAATAATGTCAGAGGATTTTACTGTAGTTTTCAACAAACAATTTAAAAAATCTATAACAACCAATTTCCAACTACAGAATCCTCTTTCACAGACATGAAGTAATTAATTTTCAAATGAAAATACAACAACAAGGTTTGTTTACAAAACAATACACTAAAAGAAATAATAGTTTAGAAGAACCTGGAGTCCTTCACCCAATGGAGAATCCATCACAGTAATCTTCTTTGAATTTCCTCTTGCAGCTCTCTTTTTGAATCTATCTTTTTTTTCAAACAATTATTTTACCCAGAAGCACAAACAAACTATTTTTCTTTTCTTTTCTTTTTCAGATCCAAAACAATAGAAAAATCCCTTCTGTGTGAATAATTCTTTCCAAATAATAAATCAAAATAAATAAAGCTCTTCCGCTTTTTTGCTCAAAATCCTCTTTTCTCATTGGTCCTTTTTCTAGCTTTTAAAAGCACACACTTATCTAAAATTTTTAATTATAAATAAATTATTTACACAAGATATTTTCCACAAAAGATTTTCTAATTTAATATTTAAGAAAAAAGATAATATTTAATTATCATCCTCAATATTAATTTAAAATAATAATTTACACTTTTAATTAATTAAATCACTTTTTTTAATTTACAATATATTTAAATTTAGCATTTACTAACTCATAATTAAATCAAATAACAAGACAACTTTAATTAATTATCTTATAAAATAAGATTAATTAATTAAACACTAATCATAAATAAAAGTAATTACTCAACAATCAAACCACATAACGACAAGGACAAAACTTCAGTCATGACACAACAACTCATACCAGAACGACGGACTTGGGACGGGATACGTCCAAATCTACTCCCTTTTTACAACATTTTACCCATTGTGTTAATTTAATGCTCGCCCTATCCTACCGAAGCAGGTGTAATTGAGACTTATTCCTACAAATCCTGCATCAAAACAAACATCAAGTAGCACATGTATATATATATTATTGAAAATATCCTATCATGAGGAGGAATTGCAATGTAACAGGGCACTCGTAAACGAGTGGTGCTACACTGTCCTCTCACCTAAGCTATACCTATAATAACAATATCAAAGATGAAATAACATTCCTAAATTAACTAATCACATCATAACATAATTTACTAAATCACTGCATCATAATATATTTTTGAAATCAAATTAAACATCATAGAATTAATGTAATCATAATGTCATCAACTGAAGTAACACAATTCTCAATCAACCTAAACTAACCAATCCATCACACCAAACCATAAGTAGTACAATCACAGTCACAAAGCATCAATCAAAACCACAAAAGTATCAATTCTATGAGGGGTATTACATACTCATCCATAGGAGAGATGTATCATATTCCATTTGTGCCATTCCTTCGAGCACACATGACTTTTGTACCCATACCTCTGTAGTTAGGACTTGTACCTGACATGTCATTGCATGAGCATCTGCTTCTTGTGATATTGGCATAAGGTGTTGTATTCCATGTTGCTCCTTGTCTGGCATGAGAGTTGGCCATTTTTTATCCTTGCCTTGTTTGTTGCTTGGGCCTTGTGTCTACCTCCGAGCACGGTGGGGTGGCCTCTTTTGAGTCCACATCATAGGGAGGCATTGCCAACACCATTGGGGACCGGCGTACAAGTTACTGGAGCACCAGGCGAAGCTGATCCCTCTTGTTCTTGCCTTATATATTGATTTATTTTATTTCATGGCTATGTCTTTTATCTCATGTATATTCTTTTATGTATATTCTACTCGCTTGAGAGTGAGAATGTAATCATATAATTTAAATGAGAAGAAATGTGACAATTTATACTTGGATTACGAGTTCCAAAGTTGGTATCGGACTTGCTTGTATTAGGATGTTCATTATGGCTTTTGTTTCAATATTTTCCATGAAAAAATTAGATCTTGGTTGTATTTTTCCTTCATGTTTATGGTTTGCTAAGGTTCCAGAGCAACGCCACCTTTTGTTAGGGTTTTGTGTTGCGGCTGTAAAAGTTCTGGAGCATCGTTGCTTTCTATTTTGGTTTATGTTGTTGTTGCCCAAGTTCTGGAGCACCGCTACAAGTTCCGAAGTAGCACTATTAAGGTTTCAGAGCAATGTTGCAAGTTCTAGAGCAGTGCTGCCAAAGGTTTCAAAGCAGCGTTGTTCAAGTTCCGAAGTAGCGTTGCAAGTTCCAGAGCAGCGCTGTAAGTTTCAGAGCAGCATTGTTAAGGTTCCGAAGCAGCGTTGCAAGTTCCAGAGCAGTGCTACCAAAGGTTTTGGAGCAGCGCTGTTCAAGTTACGAAGTAGCGTTGCAAGTTCCGGAGCAGTGCTGTAGAAGTTCCAGAGTAGCATTGTTCAAGTTTCAGAGTAGCGCTAAAAGTTACGGAGCAACACTATTAAAGGTCCCGAAGCAACGTTATTAAGGTTCTGGAGTAGCGCTGAAAGTTCTAGAGCAGCGTTGTTAGGGTTCTGGAGCCGAGATGAAAGTTTTGGAGCAAAGTTGGAAGTTCTGGAGCAGAGTTGATAGTTCCGGAGCCGAGTTGAAAGTTCTAGAGTAGAAGTTTCAGAGCAAAGCTGGAAGTTCTAGAGCCAAGTTGCAAGTTCTAGAGCAGTGTTGTTATGATTCCAGAGCTTTTTACCTAGACCTATCTTAATTGCTCTTGTCCAATTTTTTTTTGGAGGGTAGATTAATTCTCTCCCTTGGGCTGCATTAGGCCATACTTGGCCTTGTATGTGGTTGTTTTATTGTATTGTAAACTATGTTGTGTGCAAGTTATTTGTTATGTCATCAAAAAAAAATTATCTTGTCCTCTTTTGGCTCTTATCCTTCGGGGTTGTGTAGCGAGATGTTACAGATCTATTCTACTCTAGAAAATTTAGTGTCAAGAAGGAAATTTATTGATTTTATCCTATTGGTCCATGAAAATTTACACTCAATGAGTAAAATTAACAAGAAATCCATGGCGCTCAAATTGGTCATCTCTAAAGCATATGATAAAGTTTCCTAGAGCTTTCTTAGGGAAAAAAATGTGTTTAAAGACTGTAAGATATTAAAGTTGATAAAAAAATGTGTTTAATCCCTTAAGTTAAGAATGATCATAAATGGCTCTCCTCAAGGTCACTTCTAAATTTTAAACAATATAAGGCAAGGGGGTCCTCTTTCAACTTATGCTATCATTATGTTTGTAGAGGTAATTGGTTGTAACATTTCTAAAGGTATCTTGACTGGTAATATGGTTGGTTTTCCTCCTTCCACTTCTCAACCAATTTCTCATCAAAAATTTGTTGATGATAGTATCCTCCTTCGAAAAGCTATGATTTTTGAGGTGAAGGTTTGGATTCACATTCTCAACGATTTCTCTCCTGCTTGAGGTCAACATATTAACCTTACAAAAAGTGTATTGTTCTTCCTCAATGTTCCTCAGTGTCCAAATGAAAATTTTAAGGATCCATAATTGTTGGACCCTTAATCTCATGTATACCTACATAGGAATGCCTCCAAAAATTGGGAAGGTTGAAAATTTTATTTGGTCTAACATAATAG
Source organism: Sequoia sempervirens (assembly GCA_007258455.2). Taxonomy (NCBI): domain Eukaryota; kingdom Viridiplantae; phylum Streptophyta; class Pinopsida; order Cupressales; family Cupressaceae; genus Sequoia; species Sequoia sempervirens. The sequence continues at coordinate 85,369,109 of VDFB02168118.1, forward strand.
AAATAATTTAAAGAAATCTCTTAGCTTGGAAGGGATCCCTCCTATGTAATGGAAAAAATCTCCTCCTAAAAGCCACCCTATAGAGTACTATATTTTATCTCCTATCCCTATTCATTATGGCTTCTTTATGGATAGATAAATAATGTGAATTACACAAAAAATATATGGTACATAAATGAAGAAAAGTGTCACTCCTATTTGGTTAATTGGGATATGGTTTTCTCAAAAAATGGAGGCATTGATAAGAGAGACCACACAAATGAACTTCACACTTCTATCCAAAGTTAGAGCCCAATAAAACACCAAGCTGAGTGGATCAATATTTGTAGAGAAAAGTATTTCAATGGTATGGATAACACCCCTCTCCTAATTAATGTTCAAATACCTACTAGATGTATAATGGGTATGTGCAGGATAATCATGGAAAAAGTAGGCCCTTAAGTGGCAAAAAATTTAGAAAAATCAGAGTTAGGCAACTTGATGTAAAAATTTGAATAGGTTATCTATATTATTTCAAAAATATGTAAAAATGGAATCTATAGAAAATTGAATGTAGTTTCTTAACTACTAGGTTTATTTAAAAAGAAAAATTGTATTTAGTGAAAATTCAAAATTTCAATGCAGTACTACTTAAATTTTACGGAAAAAATAAGAAGTAGGTGTCTGTCTGACCACCCTAACCCCAATAAAATGATAATATTTTTTTATAATATTTTAGATATAAGTAGGTGACTCATGCCCTAATGTGATGCATATTTTTTTCGTAATTTTTTCCAAGTAAATAATTAATTGTGAAATTTTTATTATAAATTTTAAAAAATATAAAAAACTCGTATGTCTGACCACCTTAACTTGGTCAAAACTTCATGAAATCCAATTTTTCTTTTTTTAATCCTATAGGATACAAAGTATAGAATGTGACTCATGTTTTAGATTCAGAAAATCTGATACCATTTTAAAGCTATAGATGTTTTTCAATCAACAAATAAATAAGGACATTAGTCATAATTTAAATAGAATATTAATAATAATTAATTATTAAATTAAAAGTAAAGCATAATTTATATTGGTGGAAATTTGAGAATCTCCTTTAAAAACCCTTTTCGTTTCATCAATTTTGGGTTTAAAAAAAGTCGTCAGCCACATACTGCCACTTTTTTTCCCATCATGATCTTGCACATACCCTAATCTATAATCACATCTTCAAAACAAAGAAATTAATTATTCACAGTTTCTTGATGATTTTTTGGAAAGATTCTTCAATCTTGAAGTTGGCCCTTCATCCCAACCCTATTTAGTCTACTATTAAATATAATCTTTGTACTAGATTTGGTCTAAAGGTATTTGATTATTTCGACCACTCCTCTAACCCTCAATATAGAGGATTAATCTTAAATAGTATGATCCCCTTATTTGATTAGTTTCTAAAGAACTTATTAGAATAGCTGGTAGTTTGATATTCTACAAAACAAATTTTCTTAACTCTTTGATTTGGGTTGACTCGAAGGATGACAATTATATTTTCAAGTATAGTTACAATATTCTATTTATTGATTGAGATTCTTAATTTCATAAGATGAACATCTATTGGAATGGATCAACACCTAATGTTGAATTCTTTTAGTGGATGACTTGTCATGAAAATTCTACATTGGATAATTACCAAAAGAGAGGGAGACAACTTGTCAACATCTGCTTTCTTTGTGAGAAAGAAGAAGAAGCTACCTATTATATTTTGTTTCATTTCTTCTATTCTTAGTAGGCTCATCAATAAATTTAATCTTTTTTTTTTGTTAGCTAGGTTTGGAATAAATATATCAGAAGCATGATGGATTATTAGACCCCTTTGGTCTACCATTCGACATTTTTTATTTTTGTTGTAGACCCTTGTCTTCACTAGATGGGGCCTATGGAAAGAGAATAATAATAGGGTATTTAGCAATAAGAAAATCTCTTGGAAGGTTATAGTGGATCAAATGTTCAATAGGATCAAAGAGAATCTAAGAATGGTCAATTTTAAGACTAAAATTAATCTTTCTATAGACACGTAAGATTTTGAGGTGTGAAATGATATCGCGATATTTGGTTTGTTGTCATGGTAGAAGAAAGCAAGGCTAGGTTCTTCCCTAGACTTTTCTCTACAAGAGGAACATAAGTTGGAGGACTAGAAGGGCATTGTGAACTAATTGATTTCATCTTATCTTCATTTGTAATTTTATTTTTCCTAAATATTTTATAAATATCCTCATTCCTTGATCACTTTTATCAATAAATATGTATGTAAATCCACTCTATTGAGATATGTTCTCAATCTAATGAAAGTGTAATGATATTAAATTGAATCCAAATTCCTTACTTTCAACAAAACATAGCCAACTCATTAAAGAGGTTTCTAGTGTGGTTATTCAATATGAGTTTTATTTGAATTATATTTATTATTTCAAGTTACTATGTTTTTTAATCTTTTTTTTTTTGTTAAATAATAATATATAAATTTAATTAATATTCCTTTTATAAATATTTTTATTTGTATTTTAATTTTTTTTATATTGATCTTTTGCACTACTCAAAAGAAATAATAATATTCCTCAGGTTAATTGATAAAAAAATTAATTAGCTATAAATTAATATAAGCTTGCATTTTATCCTCATGTCATAACCATGATATTTTATATCACATGTAACAATCACCATAAATATATTTAAGATAGTACCCTTATTTCAAGTCTTCATGGAGTTAAGCCTAAGTATGATTAGGCTTGCCTCATATTTTGTGTAAATTTAAAAATCAATGGGATTGTCCTAAATTTTTAATTGGGAAAGAGATTTTGAGAATTTTAATCCTCATACTTTTATTTTTAAAATTCCCATTCATGGAAAAAAAGGATTCTAACTAATTTAATCAAATACAAACTATATGTACCTTATTCATTACCTTTAACATGGGAAAGCCTAGATTTAAATGGAACTGAAGGAATTTGAATATGATGAACATAATTTTGGCTAAGTCCTCCTAGTATATTAAGTCATGCTATCATAGTCATACATCATATGTTGTGATAAACGATATTTTATTTGAGGATATGTTTTTTCTAGAACTTGTATGTTTTAATAGGAGAGTTAGATCTTTTGTAATCATTGATGCTTTAATTTTGGTTAATTTTATTGATTTGGAAGGTTTGAAGTATAGTGTCCCATATCTTAATTATTTATTAATATATATTCTTTTATTAGCTTAAGCAATTTGTGTTACTAATTTAACATATATATTTTTGTATTATCATATTTAAGTTTTTCATAGTTTAATATTTGAAAAATAAAATCATAACACTTTTGTGATTGCAAAGGTTGATCATTCAAATCTATTATAATATATTCTCATATTCAAACTATTTATTTTTCTAACAATTCATTATTTTGATTAGTTTAAATCTGGAAGGGGTCAGTACCCATTACAAAACAACCATAGACGAAAAGGAGGAACTCACAAGAAGATGCAAACCAAGAAACTAAAACATAAACTTAAGATTAAACAATTGGACTTGCTAGAAACAACATAGAAAGCACATAGAACCACAAGACACCTATAAGTCAACCAACAACATGAGACCAATGATCACATTCCGTTCCTAGGATAGAAATTGGAGCTTCTTTTCAAAAGTCAAAGGCCCTTGCTGATTGGCTTAAGTATTCACCTTGACAGCATGAGGTGAGGTATTTTCCATTTTACCCTTATTTTGCATATAACCATCCTCGAGACCATCATCTGCAACTCGTTTTCCCTAAAAATTCCTTAATTCATCCTAAAAAACTTGAAGGGAGAGGGCAGTGTTCTTCATAGTTTCATTACTATAATTGGTGATGACCCTAAAGCATTACATGGTTTTCTCTTAGTTATGATAGATAGCATCAATCTCAGTCAATAATTTTTTTTCTTCCTTTCTACCAAGAATTGTGTGCAAATCTTCCAACTCCTTTTCCCACTTCACCCACTTCTTGATAAACTTGGCTAGAGAGGAAATCATGTCCTAGTGCTCCTTTTTCTACACCTCCCCTGACCATAGGACCTACTACTCAAGAACCTTTCCCTCTATAATTTAGATTCTTTCTTTAGCTATTATGAGATGGACCAAGAGCAACTTCATGATATCCCTCTGGATATTAATTATCTCTAGGATTTCATTAATTATTATAGGGGGGTCACTAGGGGTGCAAATTGACCTAGGTTTAGTTCTAGTTTCCTCTATATTGATGTAGAGATTAGAAGAATTTTGAGGGTTATGGTTAGAAACATGGGGTTGTTGAGAACATTAGAGATGTTCACATGAGCAGAAGAGTGTAAAGGAGACTAGGCTAGGGTGGGATTCCATGACTCATTATTGTTTGAGTTGTTAGACTCCCCCAACCCAAAATTAGAAATAGGCATGGGTTGTAACAAGGGGGTGCATTTGATGGGGTTGGGTGGAGGGGAGGGAATGGGGGGTTCATTAACATGGGCTTTACCTCGAGCCCAAGTGCTATAATGAATGGTAGGAGGGGTTTCATCTAGAGTTATAAAGGGGTTGGGGTGGATAGAGGGATTGGTGGGATCATGAATCGTTAGAGTGTTCTTACAAATATTTGAGGTGGAGGGAAGTAGCATAGAATTAAACTTACAAAGATGATAAATAAGGCCCTGGTGGATGGGTAATTTCTGGCATTTAGCCTAGACACTTCTAACAAATTTCTCAAGTGAGAATAGAATCCAAGAGAAGTTTATTTTGACATTATACCTAAGATGATTAAACATAGGGAAAAGATGAACTAGAAGAGGCAAAATCGCCCTTGGAGTGACATACCTCATGAAGACTTTCGCAAATTTTCTCCAAACATCAAGGAGGTCTATGTAGTTAGCACCATTCTGCAATCTATTCAACCTCTCACCCTCTTTTGAAATATGCTCCATTTCTTTCTAGTAATGGCCTTTCAACTTACAAGGAATGCATACCCCTTCTAGAAAGAGCCCCAACACCTTTGCAATTAGGTTTTCTAACAATTCACTATTTCTTCATGGTTTATTTAAGAATTTTTAATTATTTAATAATACATTATAAATAAATACATTCACTTCAATTAAAAAGCCATGCCAACAAGGGATGTAATTTTTTCACTATTCAAATTTGGTAAAAGAGACAACGAATATTCCAGTCAATAAATGAAATGGTTAATCATAGAAAACTAATTAGTTTTGTTTGAGCAAGGTGAATATGGATTGCAATGGAAAATGAATGAATATTAATTTGAACAGTTATCCCTATGCTAAAATAATCTTTCTAATTAGATGTTGAATCTCTAACATCTTTTCAAAAGATGTCAAATTCTGACCATCTTTGCAACTAGATGTCAAATCTCCATCTATGCTGACAATATTTTTTTTATATGTCATCGAAGATGATACAACCTTTTTGAAGTGGAGGATCAAAATCTTAGAAAAGAGAATATAAATATTGCAAAATCTATTAAAGTAATTGAAAACACCAAAAAGATGATAGCATCCAAGGATTGGGCATGATGAAGCTAGTGCAAAAAAAATCCAATGCAAAGAAATCATTTGCTATCTCATGAAGGGGATGAAACCTTCACTCCATGATAATTTTATTTTATCATAATGTAAAATAATATTAAAATTTAACATATATGATTCTATATTACTATATTTAAGTTCTTAATAGATTAACCTTTGAGAGATAAAATCGTAATGATTTCATAATTGTAAAAATAGATTATTAAAATCCATGATTATCCTCAATTTTCATGTTCAAACCGGTTATTCTTCTTCTACCATTTAATAGTTTCTTCACTATTTATATAAGCATATTAGTTAACAATATGTCAGCAACCAATATCCTTTCCCAGAATGTAATTAATAAATAAATTAATTTGAAGCCAAGGACCATGCCAATGGGAGGCTGCAGTCTTATTGAATAATAATGAACCAGAACAGAAAGGAATTTAAGTCTTACTTGATAAGGGAAACATCAATTATTTCAATCACTGAATCAAAATAGTGAGTAGCGGGAAAAGAATTGGGTTGATATGAGTTGGGTGACTACGAATTGGAATCGAAGAGGAACGGATATGGATTTCAGCGGCTGTCCCTACGCTAAGACTCTGAAATAAGTGGGCCTCTAATGATCGAAGAGAGCCGCAGATATGCCGATTTCCGGTTTGGTAAAACAGCTTTCTTTGGCAGACATCCAATAGTACTGCCCCTGCAGCCGGGAGTGTCAGCTAACTGCTCCATAGTTGTAAGCTGCACATATGACAGGTCTGGTAAAACAGCCTTCTTTCGCGCACATCCAATAGTGCCATTGCAGCTGGGAGGTTCAGCTAACTGCTCCATAGTTGTAAGCCCAATATTGTTCCTGGCCGAGACATGGGCGAGAAACATAAACAAGAACACAAGAAGCAGTGTACCCAGTTTCATACGCATCAGACTCCCCATATCTATTATATCAAATGCACACAAAAATCTGTAGGTTTGAACTGTTTAATAAACAGAAATATCTTCACGTTTGAACTCAATAATCAATCGCCAGATAATTGGTTTGGGGACGAGCTCAATGCTGCAACCCTTTTGTAGTAGGAGCCCTGTGTTTCACATTGATACGAGGCATTCAAAGTCTTATAGCGTAGTGGATACGGACTAGTTTACCATCCACTTTTTATTCTAACTAGAAGCTTCGCTTGGGACAGCGGTATTTATGAAGGTGTGTAATAAGCGCCAAAAAATATTTCCTTTTGAGTTTTACTTTTGTTTCCTTCATTTTTTTATTTTTTTATTTCTAAGAACTTATAAGATGATGTATATTTGGAAAGTTTATATTACAATTGAAATGTGGAAATTATTATGGTATTTTTATTTAACTCAACAATGTAAGGATAGTTAGTTTAACATGTTTCTCCAATAATTTTATGGTGTCTACTATTAAATTTATAACATGCATCTCTTCTTCCCTCTATTACATTACGTGAATTTGAATGCGACTAATGATTACATGCATATATAGCTCATACAATTTCTTCTCTCGATAGTATAAATTCAATGTAGATACAATGAAATTATTTTCATTCATGGTAAATATATTTTACATGGATCTTTAAACATAGTTATATTAAAGTTACATCTAAAGAGCTATTGACCACCATAATAAAGGCACTCACAATATCAAAAGTTCAAGGACAATAAGAGATAGAAAATATATAATAAACTAAAACACAAAGACAATGACAAATTGAGGTAAACAAATAAGTTGGAGAATATTTTGATTTCATATAATTTAGGTTTTTATAAAAATTAATTACCAATGGATGTCATGCACAATTTTTGTGCTAGTTCCTTAGCTTGTGGTTATCTTCGTGACTTATTCTTGAGTGATGCAAGTTTCTTCTTACATTAAGAGATGCTCTTGCATCAATATTTTATGTGTAACAAAGCCTCATTTAATTTAATTATTTTGATGATTGACATTTTATAATGAATGATTTAAAAACTCCAATCTTTCATTCATTTCTACCATAAACAGTTTGTCAATAAACTCAATTATGTCCAACATTCAAGATTACCTTAACAATAATTTTATTACTTTATGTTTCCATTAAATCAGTCACATGGATTCTAAAACATCTAATCAAATATATACTATATGTACACTAATCATTACCTCAAACATTGGAACATCTAGGTTTACATGGACCCAAAGGGCATCAACTATCATTTTTTCTTATGGTATGTCCTATATCAACAAGAGTGATCATGATGCTACAATGACCATTATCATTGGTATATCATGGTAGTTTAGTGAGCCATGTTAGGGTATTCATACATGATATGTTGTGATAAGCAATAATTTTTGTTAGGATGTTTTTTCTACAAAATGTTAGGTCTTAGAGAAAATTTGTCTTTTGGTAGTAATTGATGCTTAAGGTTTGATTCATTTTATAGATTATGAAACTTGAGGAGATGATCCTTTAGGAATTGATATCTAATTACATTAAGGATCGATATTGTCATATTATACACTAAATTTATTCACTTATTTGTCAAACCCAAATTATCATCATATTATACATTAATCATTAATCACATTATTTTACCATATTATAAACTAATCATTTATTAAGAATCATTACTTTCATTTATCATAATTTATTATAGTTTAATACTTATTACATATTACATTGCAACATCTCATGAGTTATCTTCTTGTGGGAACAAAACAAAAATCTCAAATGTGATACATATGCTTTATCCTCGAGAAAGGACAGGTATCAAAATTAAAGATCCTTTCTTTGACTACACCATGAGGAATATGGAGAACTATATCATTCAAAGGTTTTTAGATATGTGATGAAACATTGAATTATTGAGTAGGAGGGATAGTTCAAGATGGCTAATTAAAGACTCTATCTCAATTTGGATACTCCCCAAGATTATGGCATACTCTATACTCTACCCTCCCTTGAAGTTAGCTTCATGGGCATCATGATAATTATTCAATGAGTCATATGTCACTTGCATAGTGGTTAAATCAGAAAAATCTAGTGTTGATTGTGTTATATAGGCACCCTCTATTGTGACTCTTCAATTGTCCCCTGTGTCTGTTAACCCTTATAGTTTGATCTTCCGCTCAAGGGCATCCTTCCTTCCAAGGTTTACTCCTTGTCCTTGTTCAAAGACTCTTTTATACCTCATGCTTGAATTCTATGTACTAATGTCCGAGTTGATCATGTCATGATGGATCCCTTCATGAAGATTCTTCTTTCATCCCTATGGATCGTGGTTCCTTGGAGTTGGTTATTCCACCATATGAGGTCTTCATCCCTATGGATCCTTTTCAAAAGGTCTAAATTGCCTCTCTTCTTAGGGGGCCATTTCAAGAATCTACAAAATTTACCCCCTCTCCAAGATGAAAGATTCAGGGTAGTTAGGATACTACTTTTTCTCCATGGTCACCAAACCCAATAAAATCATGGCAAGGGATGTGTTAATCGATGGATGTTAATACCAACACAAAACCTATTGAGAAATCTACCAAAGATATGATATATAAATTGGGTGAAAGACATTTCTAATTAGAAGCAGAGTACACTACACTAGCTGGGCTCCAAGAGGTCCAAAAATTCTCATTATATTATAAATACAATGAGGGTAAGTATCATCCACAAGAATAATATTTTTAGATATCTCATCTATTGAACACCCATAATACTATGGGGGTGTGAATCAGTATTTTGTTAAAGTATTTAATCATAATCCATTTGAAACAAAAAAAATAGTGTTTTCTCTCTTTTGGGGAGAGAACTAAAGGGGGAATTAGGGTTCCTTTACAAATTTCCTTCAAGTTTCATTCAAGGAAACCCTAGAGATCTCAATCAAGGTATGGAATTTAGGGAAAGAGATATATAATAGGGTGTCCTAGGGGTTTGATTAAAATTCAAATGGGAGTTCACCACCAAGAAAAGGTTTGGAAAGAAGAAGATGAATGCAATGTGCAAATATAACTATGCAACCTAAGATGTAAAATAGAAAATCAAAATATTGAACTAAGAAAAGAAAAAGTGGTATGTAGAAAACTAAAGAAGCTTGAAATGAGGTCTACACTCTTGAAAATATGTCCTTTAATGTACACTGGGACTCATATGCCAGTAGGGGAAATTTAGTCCTAGTTTATTGTTTTGGGCTGAATTCAGATGCTAGAATTGCTAAACTAGGATCTAAAGAAAATACTTGAAATATGGTATATTAGGACTCATATGCCACAAGTGGAAATTTATTCCTAGTATCAGGGTTGATCTAAAATTCTAGATTATTCTAATTATTTGGTGTAACTTATCTCCCTTTTGATCTCTTAATCTAAAACACTAAATTCTTCTATGTAGACGACTTTCTGTAATCTTGCAATGTAGATGAAAACTTTGAAAAGCTTACAACTTTCTCCAATCTCGCTCTTCAATGGGTCTTCAACCTAAATATGTAAATCACACATCAAAGAGATGGAAAATGTTGTTTTGTTATTGGATAGGGGTTTACCTTGGTCAAACCTCATTTTGGTAATCATCACAAAATTCTCTAAAATCCATATAATGTCTTTAAATTTTTACATATTTCATCATGTAAGTGTGCTAAAGTAAATCTACCGTGCTATTCTAATCACCCTAGACACTTTGGAACCCTTTTAGGACATTTTGCAAAGAAACGAGAGACTTTACAAAGAGAAGGGACACTTTGCAAACAAATGGGACACTTTCTAAAATAAAGGGGACACTGCACGAATTTATTTTCCAAAATTTTAAATTAACCTATCCATACATTAAAAATCATTAAATTATTACAAAATTACAAGGAAAAAGTTGTAGAAATGACTCACCTCATAATGTAGCTCATCGCACGCCACCTGGTCTCGAAGCACATCTAGTCGTGAAGGGCTATAATCCCATCTACTCGACATCTTCTTGTCTCACTTAACACTCTCAAGCTACAAGAAGGTAAAATGTAATAGTAAGTAACAAATTACTCTACTTTCCTCTCTTTTAACTATTTTCATTCTTTTTCCTCTTATGCATTAACTTAGGAATTAATAAGGCATCTTTTTCTCAAAACCAACATAACAGGAGCTAGGGAAATATTTTTTTGATGTCTTTTGATGTGTTGGAATTATGATTCCACACCTGACATCATAAATCAACTATCATTACATGGAATGGTACTTGGAAAGTTCCTACAGTATGATGTTCTTTATTTGACATGGCTAGATTGCTACCTTGATTCCACCTCCATAAAGTAAGTAGAATCAAGGGGGCAAATATATCTACCCTTGAATTGGAATCCTAGGAGTTAGAAAAAAGGATTTTTGAACAATTAATAAATTTGTGTTGTAGGATGTGGTTCCTAATGTTCTGGTTTTGCAGATAACTACATTGGGGGTTCATTCTCCTACCTGTTGAATGAGTATCCTTTTATGCAATAAATTGCATTGTTTAGTGTCCTTTAGCTTACATATGCAAAGAGTCATATGGGCGCTAAAGTGAGGGCTAAATGTGGCATATAAAATTTGACACTCTTGAGAAAAGAGACAACTTCATGCATAATTAGACCCACTTTTGATTCCCTTTGTATTATTCACCCTTCTAAACATCATTTATAAGCCCCTACGACCCATTATTTTTGATCTACAGGCCCGTTTCACTTGAGAAATCACTTAAATCTTGACAAACAACATTCAATTCACCGGTATCTTGAAAATGCAACTTCAAAAACCACTGGTGGGACCCATTTTCCACCTTCAATGAATGAGTCCCCTTTGGTGGGACTCATTCGCCAAGGGTGGCAAATGAGTCCCTTTTCAGGAAAATTTCAATTTTGAGTAGGAATTCAATTAATTCAACTTAATTTTTTGGTGAATGTTGGCCTCTTAGGTCTAAATAATAGGAAAATTAGGTGTTTTTGCTTATAAATATTCATTTCAAGTCATTTTACACATCTTTTAGTCATTTCACAAAAGAAAATTCTAAATTCAAGTGTTCTACAACAAGTTTCATTAGCAAAGTTAAAGTTTTAGGACAACAAACTAGGGTTTTTTTATGTCTTGAAGCTTACCTTTTGGATCAAAGTTCAACATTGCAAAGAGTTGATGATGGATTCCTATGGCGTATCATGGAGAAATATGTTTTGAGGAGATGTAATTAGCCATCCAATCACAACTAAAGACTTGTTTTCAAAGTGATTCCATCTTCCATTTTTTCTCTATATTTAGATTAAGGTTTACATTTCATTTATATTCTATTTGCATGTCATTTTCTCTCCATTTTTTATGTGTTGTGAGATTTTTATGGTTGAGATCTTCCATCACTCAAATCACATTTGCATTTCTTATTCTTGCACAATAGAATAGGGTTTTTGACATACTTCACACTTTCCTAGTCTTTAACACATTTAAGGCTAGGGTTTTATGCAAATTTTTCTCCATTCAATATTTAATTAACCAACTATGGGTTTGACCAAGGAAAATGACCTATTAGACAAACAATTTTAAGCTATTTTGTAGGAATTTTCTGAGATCCTGATTCAAGGTTTTGTCAAAAAGTGTTGTACATTTGTCAAGGTGTAGAACAAAAACTTGAAATTACTGAAATTTGAAAGAGGACTGATTTTCCATCCATGGAAAATGAGTCCCTCCTAAGGTTCCATTTTGAGTTAGATGTAAATCCAGATACCTAGTTAGCAAAAAATAGTTTATGTGCAAAAAAACCTTGACTTGGGACTGATTCACGAAAGGTGGTAAATGAGTCCCAATCAGCTCAAAATCAGATTTTTTAGATTTTTAGATTGCTTTCAAGTCATCTTCAGCTTCTCAGGTGCACACATTCTGAGATTTAGCTTTCTGTTTCTGTTAATTTGCATTTTCATTCATCATTTTAAGCTTTTTCGAAACATCACTATGTTTTCAAACATTACACATTTCTTAGGTTTTTCATTCATAATTAGTCAATTAATTAGCTTAGTTGCATTTAGATCATCTCATTTATTCTTAATAACATCATACATTTCCTAATTTGAGTGAACCACATTGATTTTTTGTGAGGTTTATCTCTCTCCTTCTAGGTTAAACATCCTAAGAGTGCAAGGGTAGCCTATAAGCTTCACAACCAAAAATATATGGTTCAAGACCTATTTTGGTGTTTTCAAAATTAGGGTCCCAAGACCCATGAAGGACAAAGACACCCTAGGTGGCATTTTAGTCCCAGTAAAAAAAACAAGGCAATTCATGTTTATAGAATGTGATTTTTGATTGTGTGACCTATGAGGGAAGAAAGGAGGATGTTACAATATTCAATTTCATAGAAGCTTCCATCTCCTCCTGCTTTATTTGTAATATTTCTTGAAATAGGCACTTGTATGTAGGTGATAGGTAAATAATTTTCCATATAGATATATTAGCAGGGGTCTTCCTAAGATCTTCAACTATACAATGAAAAGGTGAATGAGGAGCACCAAGAAAAATATGCTGAGATGATGGTGATGTTATGGGAGCTATTTGTGGTACCCTAAATGTTTGAGAAATTGTGTTATGTCTTGGTCCTTGTGAAAGATTGTTAGAATGCATCGTAGATTTCAAGAAATCTCTTAGTATCTTATGCAATTTGTTAATGTGAGGTGACATAGGAAGCTCACTAATTAAAGGAGATCCAATTTGTGTTGTTAGAACCTCAACAATCTTTTCTTTATTTGCATGATCTCATAGTGAAGAAGAAACTACTATCACTTTACCTAAGGAAGCCTCATTACATGTGTTAATGTTTATATTTTCTTGCACCGTGATATCCTCCCTAGGAGGAGAGTTTTTAGGATAAATACAAACTAAATGTTCATGAAACTCAAAGGTAGGTTCCTCTAAAATGACTTCATTGCAAGTAGGGGAATGATCAATGGTTGAATTTTCTTGCTCAAGAAGGGTTTCCCTAGGTGTTGAGGGATAACTAGGATTTGTGTGTCCTTCATCGATCAAAGTATCTTCTTCACAACTAGGAGAGATACTAGGAGAAGAAAAAAAATTATTGTCATTATTACCTATGGTTGTGTTGTCTTTTTCATTAATTTATTTTCTAATAAGAGGTAAGAGGATAGAAACAACTAGGATCCTTGAAACTTTCATTGATTAGTTCTTCTAACATCAAAATATTTTCTTCATCGATAGGAGAGATATTAGGAGAAGAACAAATATGATCATTAGAATTTTCCAAGGTTGTATTTTATTTCACTAAAACACTCTCATAGGGAGGGGATATGAATTTTTTCTTAGAATTCCTAGAAAAGAAAAGACTTGCTTTAATTGGATGGGATCTAGTGTGTAGACCAAAAAGGGCCGATGGACTAGGTCTCAAAAGAATCAGAATGGTCAACAAAATCCTTCTAGAAAAACAAATATGGAGAATTTTCTCATCTTCAGGTGAATGGACTGATATCCTAGCTAGTAAATATTTAGAGAACAATTATTCTCATATTTTTCTAAAGGATTCCCATCTTCTTCTTAGAGGTTCTACCTGCTGGAATAATCTGATCATTGGGAAAAATATTGTGGACTCTAGAACTGGCTGGCAAGTCAAAAGTGGAAACCAAACTAGATTTTGGTAGGAAAGATGGTTGTTCAAGGAGCCCCTTATAAAAATTGATTCCTTTAGTGGGTGGGCTGAGATTTGCAAAGCTCGCTTTGGATCCTATGTGAAATACTATAGAGTGAATGGAAAATGGGTGGATCTATGTCTTATCAGTCAGGCTCTTACTCCTATTCATTCATCTTTATTGGCTGTTAGACTCGGCTCTAATGAATTGGAAGATCATCTTGTCTAGATCGATGAACCCTAGAGAAATTTTTCATTTTTGTCTGCCTTTGCTTGGATTACTTCCTACCAGGACTTTCCTCCCTTTTGGTCGATGGCTTGGTTCAAACATTTGGTCCCTAAAATCAACATTTTTTTTTGGATCCTTCTCCAAAATAAGGTACTTACGATTGATAACTTGTGTAAATGCGGCATTCAAATACCTAATAGATGTTTTCTTTGTAAGAGGGAAGTAGAGTCAGTGATTCATATGTTCCTTCATTGTCCTTTTCCTGCTTCAATCTAGGAAAAAATTATCAGCTTTTGGCATCTCTCTTGGGTTTTTCCTTCGTCTGTTGAAGACTTTTTCCTCCAATGGAAAGCTCCAACTCATAATCCTATTCTTAGGTTTCTATGGGACTTCTCTTTCCCTCATGTTTCTTGGGGTCTTTGGAAAGAACACAATAATAGAATTTACAGAGACAAAGAAGCTCCACTGGATATTTTTTTTAATAGAATTATCAGATTCTTGAAAGAGAATGTCAATGCCATCCCTCAAAAGGTTAGTAATTCTGAGAAAGTGGCTCAATCATCTTATGACCTCATAGCTACCAAGTAATGGAATATTAGTCTCGATTTGCCTTGCGCCCCTAAAAAATCCAAGAAGGATAGAGAGGATGTTCACTGGTGTTTCCCACCTAATGGTTGGGTCAAAGCTAACTTTGATGGGGTGGCTAAAGGTAATCCGGAGGTGGCAGACTATGGTGGGGTCATAAGGGACTCCTTTGGAAATTTCTTAGAGCTACGACCACTCCTCTTGGGTCCCAAACCAATCACTTGGCTGAGGCTGCTGGCGCTTTTCACATTATAAATTTATCCCCTAGTCTTAAATTTAAAAATCTATGGCTTGAAGGTGACTCGAAAAATATTATTGACTATCTTTGTGGCAAGTCCCTCCCATCATGGACAATTAAATCTTGGATCAATGATGCCACCTCAACTCTTGCTAAGTTCGAAAATATTAAAATTTCACATGCCTATAGAGAAGCTAATGATGTGGTGGATTTTTTTGCTAATCAAGGGGTTAGGAGTAATGATCAGAGCACTTGGCTAAACTTTAATGATCTAAGTGTTAATGTTTGCGCTTTATTGAATTATGCTAAATCACATGGACAAGAGGCATGTCATCTCTTTAATGAGGATAGGATGGAGTTATCACATCACAATCATTAGATTGTATGGGACCAAGCTTATTTGCTTAGTCTGCAAGGTGGAATGACAGGATTTGTGGGTTCTTAGATTTAGCGAGACCAGTTCTAGTAAATATATTGTGTCAGTGTGCCCCACTGTGTTTGCTAAGATGGGTGGAGATAGGAAAAGAACTGAGCCAGATAGCTATGAGATGCACACAAGAAATGTTAAGGCTTGGAATAAAGTTAAAAGCAAGGGGTTACTTCCATTCCTGGAGAAGCTCCATGGTTCCAGTCAAGAGGCTACGGATCTTTTTGAGAAAAATTGGGATAATGGGAATCTTACCCTCTTTGTTAGGAATGTCCAGCTCAACAAAAACTTGATAGCTAAAGTGATGGGTATGTGGACTAAAGGGAAAAAGTTCTTTAGGGATAGGGTTTTTTTCGACGATGCTGTCATCAGATTTCCTAAAAAAGAGAAAGAAAAGATGAAACTTGTAAAAATTACCAATAGCTACTTTGATACCGACACCATAAAAGCCCTGTGGAGAAAGGTCCTACGTGTCATCATGGAGTACATAACTGTGGATGGTTGTTTCACCAGGGTTTATGGCTATCACTTTTCCCTACTCAACCATTTCCACTACAAGGTAAGGGTTTCTTTCCCCTACTTTCTTTGCTATTCTTTGAAGAAAAGTTTGGTTGACCACAAAAAAAACCCTAGAACATTCCCTATTTTGCATACTGGTCTGATTAGATTAATTGTCAAGCATTACCAAAATATACCCGTCCCTACTAATCTTGAAGCCTCCCCTGACTTTGAGGATGAAGATACTGAACCCAGCTGCTCGAGGTTTTTGCCCAATTCAAGTCTAGCTAGAACTGTCCTTAATCTGCCTACTGCCCATTCGGGCAAGAAAAACCCTCACCCTCTTACTATTAAAGGTTGTGTTGTGCCCGAGCTGGAAATCCCCTCCCTTATTGATAAGAATCCCAAGGCTAAAAACCTTGTTTCTTACTTCAAAGATTCCCTTGACTCTAAGGCGTGTGGTGCTAATAATACTTAGCCCTCTGCTGACCCGTCGATGGATAGAATTACTAGAACTAGGTCCCCTGTCACTCCTATGAATACTTGTCTCAACACTGATAGGGATCCCTCTATGGATGTTTTGAATTTAGCTAGAAATAATGTTACCCATTACAAACTTTTGAAATGGACTTTCAAAGAAATTAATGAGCTAAAGATAAAAAAACTGGGCCCTGCAAAGTAAGCTGGAAGAGTTGGGAGCCAAGGTTGCAGTGATTGAAAAAACAAAAGTGAAATGAAGAGATCACAATCTCAGCAATGATACTCAAAACCAAGCTGGAAGAAATAGAAACATTGAAATTGAGATGGAAAAAATGAAAAATACTAGTAAAATCATTACCAAGCAAAATAATTATATGGCCATACACAATGCCATAATCATCAATGCCATGACCGAGAAACTAGAAAAATCCCAACAGGAATCTCTGGTGGTTGACCTGGAGGATACCAATGAAAGAAACCAGGAGGAGGATGCTGGAATCTCTAAGAGAACTAGGGCCAATCTGAAGAGGAAGGGTCCCCCCACTCTGCAGATGATTCAAATATTTAAGAAGGGTGTTCATGAGATGAAGAATTTGGAGGCAAAGACTGAGTCTGTCCTAAAGACTTTGGGTTAGTAACTTCTAGTTTTTTGTTGGCTTTTTTGCTGGATTTTATTGACCTTCCTGGTCTTTTGTGGGTGGCTGCTATTTTTTCTGGTTTTATCCTTTTGTGCAACTGGTTGTTTCTGTTGAACTTTTCTTTCATATCTTTTATGTTGTAAAACTTTGTGGTTTTGGGTCCCTGTAAAACCCATTTTACCCTTTATCAAAAACATTGTTTGAACAAAAATGAAAATCACTTTTAACCATCTCATGCAATGCTTTATTAATGTAAACAATTTGTATCCAAATATGCAAAACAATTTTATCCAATGAATGCAAAACTTGAAGAATACAAACAATGTATATCCAAAAATGGAAAGCACTTTTATTAGACTTTTGCAAAGTTTTATGAATGTTAACATTGTATGTGCAAAAGTGAAAAGTACTTTTATCCATATTATGCAAAGTTTTAGAAATGTGAGTAGTTTCAAATCTAATGACGCTTGTAATTGAAATGATTTAAAAAATGATTGCTCTAAATTGATGTTTTTGACCTAGGTGCATACAATAGATGTTCCGAAAAATTTCTAGACTTGTAGTATATGTAACCAAGAGGCTTAGGAAGCAGAAAAAAGTAGATTTAAATCTTAAAAATAGCAGCTTCAAACTCAATAGGGATTAAGTTTCCACTACGGGAATTTTAGTCCTACTTAAGGAATTTGAAGGGTCTAGAAAGTGGAAAAGAATGCAATCAACTCTGACAGGATTCTAAGATAAAAACCCAGAGAGGGACTAAGATGCCGGTAAGGGAATTTTGTCCCAAGGGATGTTTTTAAACAAAAAAACAAATTCCAAGTTCTTTATAGTGTTCCCATATTGCCTACCCAAGGACCTGATGTTTGGAAGCATAAAATTGTGCAAATGAATGCAAGAAACAACAACTAATGAGAAGCAATTGGATGAAAAATTTAATGCAATTTTTTTCAATTTTGAATGTAATAAAAATGTTCATAGATACAATTAGGATGATTAACAATGCATTTTTCAAATTTTCAATGACATAAAATGATGCAAGAAAGAAAAAATGCAACCTATATGCACTTTTACTAATTCAAATATGAGAAACCCTAGATGCACTTTCACTAATGCAAGATGCAATGCAAGAATGTATGCAACCTAGATCTAGGAATTTTTATGGACTCCAAACCAAAAAATGAATGCTTAAGAAGTCAATTTCACCAAAATGATGTATGGGGAATGTATCGTAGAAAAAAGTATTACTTGCTTGATTTGGGGAATAATTGATGATAAATTGGACTTAATGAGGCCTTTACTTACTATTGTGAGGTGTTTTTCACATCCACACTAGGTCTTGGACCCTTTTAAATGCATTTAGCAATGTCTTGTAAAGGTGTTGTAAAAGACTTTCATTCTTTTCTAGACTTAGTGAACTCATTTTCTCCTAATTCAACATTATAAAATGTATTTAAATGCATTATCACATTAATCTAGAAATCTTGTAAAGTAAACTTAACTTTAATTTAGTGTTGTAATGTGATTCACATTGGTTCTTGTGCCTTTCTAGGTTGTGTGGACCTCATTTTTAGTGTTGTAAAGTGTATTTAATCACACTTTCACATTGAATTATATGTCCTGAGCCCTAATTAACCTTCACATCATCATTAATAGGCCCCTATTAACCCATATTGTGCATCCTGAGGCAATATTTGATGAAATACTAGACAAAGTCATCATATAAACCTTATTTCCTTACTTCCTAGTATCTTAGTTGTCAAATGGGCCCCTCTAGGACTAATTCACCATTTGTGGAGAATCAGTCCCTGCCAGATGAGATTGATTCACCCAAGGAGGTGAATGAGTCCTATTTGGACCATTTTATACTTTTGAGCAGGAAATTTTGGAATTTAAGTTTTTTTTTTCTTCATGTTGGTCTTAGGGATCCAATTAGCAGGAAAATATGTTGAATTTCCTATAAAATAAATTTTCTATACCCTAATTCATAATCTCTTAACTCATTTACACATCTCTTATCATTCATTCATCATCTATCTTCTCTATCAAGGTAAGCAAGCTAGGGTTTCATCATTCTAAGTTAGCAAGACAACTTCCTAAGACATTCAAGGGAAAAACCTTCCTCCATTGCTACAAAAATTCAAGATCAAAAATCATGGAAATTTATTTATTTCATTGTTTCATGCTTCATTTCAAACATTATTTCATCATTTTGGTTTAATCACCTACAAAGGGGTTTGACGAAGGAAAACCCCCATGCCCTAACATTTAACATTTATCTTTCTCTTCTTGTGTGTTTTCAAATTTAGACATCTTGAAGACATGGAAATCATTGAAGATCAATTAGGAAATTTTTTCAAGTCATCTCTTCAATGGACAAGGAAAAACATAAATAGAAGGTCACCTTCAGGCCTGAATTTGATAGTTTCATAATTGGACACCTTGAGAGATAGAAAGTGCGGACTGAAGGCTTCTATTTCCACCTTTGAATCTTTAGAAACTCAAATGTGGATTCATTTTCCATGGGTGGAAAATGAGTCCCACCTCCAAGGCTAATTTTGGTTTTCTACATTTTTGGATACGCATTTGTCTGAAACAAGCTTTAGAACAGTTTCCCAGATATGGGAGTAATTTTCCTAGAATGGCGAGTGAGTGCCATCGGACCTAAAAATTAGGATTAACAATATTTCATAAGTCATTTATAGTCTCAATCAAGATCTCAGGTGGACACTTTCAATTTCATACATTTATGTTTTAATTTGCATTCATTTCTAGGTGTTTTCTGCATATCACAATGTGTTTTCAAACAATGTACATTTCATTGGTTTTACATTGATAACCAAACCATTTTATCAATTAGGCACATTTAGATCATTTCATTGAGTCACAATTACATCATACATTCCATAATTTGACTGAACCACCTAGATTTTTTGTGTGGGATCTATCTTTTTCCATTAGCTTAAAGACCCTAATTGAGCAAAAGAGACATAGCATCCTTAAACATAAAATCTATGGTTTAGGGAAAATGGATACCTTTCTAGAGATATAACTCTTTTTCCACCAATCATTCACCAATGTCCTTGGAGTCCCAATTGGATTAACTAACAACATCATAAGGTGAGTCAATTGATAATGAGGAGGACCTAGGATGGGGCTTTCTAAGCTTTAAAGGGGTTCACCACCAAGCAAATTCTTGGAAAAGTAAATATTGGAAAACACACTGTGATATTCAAAATGACTTAAAACTAGAAATGTAAGTTAAATGAAAGATGTGAATTATAACATTAAGCTACACCAAGTTAGGGTATGTGTACCTAAGAAGTTTGGAGATGTGACAAGAACTCTGGAAATGCCAAGAAGCTTTCAAAAAGTGTGATTGTCATGCCTAAAAATTTTCACAAGAAAAACCCAACAATTTTTTAATTTATTTAGAGGAATTAATCTAATTGAAACTAATTTATTCATGATGAGATATCATGATTACAAGTGTGACTACAAATAAAATTATCATCAAGTTTGTATCTCTGTCATCGCATTTTACAAGGTGACATATTATCTTGACTTCGTCAAATTGAGTTAATTTTGCTCTAGCAGGATACTTAAGTTAGTATTAATCATAACCCAACCACAACAGTGTCATGTTATCGTCATCAATTAACTCCAATAACAATTTCAATTAATCCACAATGAAATTTTAATAACAATGTTATTATCATGCTTTACCCAAACCATATCAAAATGTCATTTAGTTCCTAATCACTCCATATCCTCATGTAATTCTCCTAATTTACAAGTTACTTTATAATTAGATGGTCCAATTTATTATCTAGTTTTTTTCAATGTCCATAACATAATATTGTGATTCATAATCATAGGTAGACATTGATATCAATGTTACTTTTGACCTAATTATAAATGTTGTTAATTAAGACTATGATGATCTCTAACATTAATGATGTCCCCTTTATTGGTAATGCTAAGTAATTATCAAATAAACTATAATTCTAATAGCCAATTCGATCTCCTAATGATCTCAACAATTCTAACACTATCCTTAATATTATGAATAAGATCATTATTGATTCTAATGTTACCCCTTTATTCCAAAAAAAAAGAGTGACAAGTCATCATATTGTTTTCCTATTATTTATTTATTTATTTATTCATGATATATATAAATAAATAAAAAAGATGCATACTTTTTTTATATACGCATACAATCTATTTTCTTTAGGAACTTATTTAAAGCAATAATAATAATAATTATCACTTACAAACTAATACATTATTTTCTAAATATTTTATTTTGCTCTAAAAGAACTTAAAATTAAAAAAGAAAGCTTGTCTTTCTAAGAAAAAATATAGTAAATATGCCCACCTTTTCTTTTCCTTAAAAATAGTGGGAATATATTATTCATTCCTTAATTTAAGGAATCCTTTAAACATAAAGAATACGTGGGTGGGTCTCCTAAAAGATATGGTTAAGAACTATGCCTAAAGTTAAGGAAAATTATCCTTTTATCTTTTGTTTCATTTTTAGAAACCTCACCACCATACACTAGAAGCGCCATAATATATGCAATAGTGCTAATGAGTATATCTACTATAATTTTGCCATATTGATGGGAACGGTTTTCTGTTTTTTTCTTCTTTTCTTTGTTTCTCAAAACATCGATGTATAAATTTATATATCTATAATCAGTTTTACGTCAACTAACTTATTATTATTGCTATTGGGTAGGGTACGATGGGTCAAGATCAACCACAACCAAGCATGTATAAATTTATTTTCTGCATTACTAACGCTAAGATTAATATTAGTTACGAACTAGAATTTACTAAGGCACGGTGGAACTCTGTAAATGCTCCATTTAGAAAGGGCGCTATTTTCAGAAATTTGTTAAACTAGAAATGCATTAAATTTGATGACAACGATAGGAACATTACCAATAGCATTGTATTTATTATTGATATGATTAATCGCCTTACTAATTATTTCCTAACATAACATGCAACATAAAGCACAATGGTTAATTAATATTCAGATCCCTTCATATTAGTGGCGTACTTCAAGATATTGTTGCATGCAAATAACAGCGATGGTAAATATGTAAATCCTCGAAGGCAACACTCAAGTTATTAATTTTACCAAAGAATTCATTCTGACGTTGTGTGAATAAATATTTAGTTGAAGATGACTTTATGAGGCAGTGGTGGAGGAATTAATTAGCATTATGGCGCTACAGGATAAATAAATAAATAATAATAATAATCTTATACCTATGCTACATATGGAATCACATCAGATATAAACACTGACCTATTGTTTACTATTTTAAATATTATGGCTGATACATAACCAGACGCAATAAATTTTGCAACTACTGTCAGAACTTTAAGGCATAAATTGAGCTTGTCGTCGATTAGGAAGTTCTAAATTTTGAGTACGTTGGGTAATGAATGGACTATCTACTTCGTTGACAGAATAATTAATGGCTAAAGAGGAGTTGCACTCAAACATGAAATGTATGAGCAACCCTATAGTCTAACCTAAGTCTTATTATGGTCAAAAGCTCTGAGTTTTAATGTACACCTCTACTTTACTCCTGCGGTTGCCTAGAAACGCACTCAAACTGGTTGTAGTGTCCTTATAGAAGCCGGAACCAATTTTAATGGCTTCTTTACTTGTGTGGAATAGCCCACAGAAGATGTAAGGAAGGTCAATTAGGATAAATTTTAGTCTAGTTTTAGGATCTTGGCCATAATTTTCATTTTAGATACATACACTAAAACCCTGTTGAAGCCTTATTTTCAGGCTGCAGCTCACCAAATTGGAGAAGAAAAATGTTCAATACCAGTGACGAATAGTTTGGAGTGAGAGTTCCCAACTGTGGCGAGGAAAGCAAATAAAAAACGTTGCACAATAGTCAAGAATAACAACGAGAAATAATGAACGACTTAAAATACACTTAATCTTATTGCATTGTTATGGATGCAAGGTGGCTTTCATTCAAGAGAAATGTCAGCCAAACAATAGGTGAACACCCCTGCAAAAGTTTCAAATGCTCCCAGCACTAGCCCAGTAATTTCCATTCACATATTGTGGTATTTTACAGGAACAAGGTTGATTATGTGTAATTTACTAATACGAGTCTTATTGCCATTAATATGGTCAGAGGTTGTGCTATGAATTACTGGGAACTAAATTTATTTAAGAGATGAATTTTGAACTAGTAGCCCCCGTTCACCCTACCATTTTTTCCATTGGTGCCATAAGCTTTACTTCATAGATTTCATAGCACACATTTTATTGTTTTCTATCCATGTACATATATGTTTATTTTCTGACATACATAATTATTCGGTTCTACAAGATAAAAGACTAACATATCTAATGGGTACTCAAGACAGGAAGTTTTTTTTTGTATAAGACCAAGGTGCTCCCTACCCTGCCAAGTGTGAGCCCTGTTATTGCCTCCTATTATCTATTTATTTATTTATTTATTTATCAAGAGCAGGCCGATGTAAAAATAGCACTAAAGGAGGGCCCTAGTTAGATTGAATCTATTTGTTCTTACTCCACATCCACATAAGTTAATAATTATTTCCCTTATGGATTTCTTTAATGAGATCGCTGGCTACATTAAGTAAATTTTAGCAAGGTAGAGCATAGATCATACGTATTACTGAACATTTCAGCCTTCGATTAAATGAAATAACTAAAAAGGAGGAAACCAAGTATTTTCCATTCTGCCCCGAATAAAGTTGGTACCCATTTTGAATACAACTATCACAGTTTTCTTCCTTATGCAGAAAGGCTATATGACTTAGGAGAGTAAATCCACAATGCTCTCTTATACATGTTTCATTTAACGCATTATGTTCTTACCACTAAAACTTCATTTAAACCTTAATCATTTAGTTGCCATTGCATAAAACATAATTTCTCCAAATAGGCAGATTTCTAAGAGGTCTAAACAATACTATTAGATTTTAATACTCTATTGTTTGAGAGAATACAACCAAAACAATATATTTTCTTTAAATAAAAAAAACTCTTTGCTTCAACACTTTGTTAATACAAAGTCATTAAATATTCACCATTCCACATTATAATTACACACAGAAATAAATGGATAACAAATTAATAAATAAGGCTTGCTCTTTTCACACTTTCTTTCTTGTTACAACAAAACAACAACTCTCCATCTTACAAACTAATTTTAAGAAATACAAAGAATAACAAACAGTTGAACTAGGCTTGCTCTCCACCCTACCGTAATGGCATCATGGAGCCTCGTGGGCTCCAGCCATACCCCTGAGCAAGGAATTCTTAAAGCTCCATGATGATAAATGGAGACTTTTCACATCTTTATGAGAGGATACGACTAACATAGCGCCAATTTCATACATATAGGTTCTCTACTTATATTTTCAACCATAATCCTTACACTATATCACCTTCTTACCACCAATAAACAAGGTAAATGGAAATGAGAAGAACTTATCTATTTTCTTTTAGACGAAGGGACTGAACTCTTGTATTCATAATTCCTCTCCAAGCCAAGCCATCTAGTTCTCTATCCTTCCAAGAGGTGGACTCCTCTCTTCTCATTCTTTCTAGACCATCTCCACTCCAGTTCTCCAAGAAGAGAAGTGGGTAACACCCCACTCATTCTTCCTCTCCAAAATATATAGGAGTTCCAACTTACAATCTTTGGATGGAGAGTTGTGAAGTATACCTACCTCCATCAATGGGAGTCTTTTCCTTATTGAAGAAGAAACATGCACTTGGACAACCTCTCCATCTTTCTATCCCATCCTCTCTTCAAAACTCGTCACTCTCCATAATGAGGACATTTCAGGGGTCAAATCATGTCCTAGGGGCACTATTGTAAGCCTACTTGACCCCCACCACTATGGTATAGACCCTAGAGAGCTTATTTTTGCATCCCAACCAAGGAAATTGACCATCAACCCTCTTCAAAGACCCATTTAAGGACCTACTCGAATTTCAACTTGATAATGGTTTCTAAACCTTATCCCCCAACTTACTTGACACACAAATAAATACCCTCTCAGCCCAAAATATTAATCATCCCTTTTATATCAACCCTTAACAACTTACTCTATCAACTTGTTAACTTTATTTCCTTCTAAGCCTCAAAAGGGGGTCAAATTCATCACTACAAGAGATTTTTTTTTTTTTTTTAATCTACTTAATTGTCTTCCCTTCTCATACTGACTCTTCCTTTCCTACACATTAACAATGAAACCATAAGCAACAATCGTATATCACATTAATCTGATAGCTGAAATAAGATTTAATTTTGCAACCATTTCATTTACACTTTCAACTCATATTCACAATTCACAATTCCTAACTCCATAGTAGCATAAGTAAAATGCCAGAAAGAAAAGCACATATATTATCAAATAATCACACTATCTGTCATTCACTATATATCTTACCATCTATTTAGGAACACATAAAATAGATTATAGCTTTAATAATCACATGCAAGGTGGGGCCTTACAGCGATCGAGGACTAAGATGACCAAGGTGATGTATTAGTCCTACTGCTATTTTTTAGTGCAAATACAGTTTCTTTGGATGCTGAAACAAGATCTTGGAAAATATCTAAAAAATATGTTTGGGAGGACTAAGATTCCCAAGTTTGTGTATTAGTCCTTTTTTGAATTTTTGAAAACTCTGAATGTGGTCCTAAGCTCCAAGGTGTACACATGCTTCTCCCCGGATCTGAGGTCCTAAAACTTCCATATCTAGCATGTAGGTGAGTTTCTATGAAGATGACAACTTTGAAATACAACTTTGCAAATTTTACAACTTTGAACTCCAAGTGATCTTCAAGACTTCAACCTAGCTTTGCAATCACAAATGTGCAAGAGGGAAATACTTGTTGATTGTTAGGGAATAGGGCTTTTCCTTGGTCAAACACCTTGTAGGTAATTGAACGAAATTATGAAATGAATCATCAAACATGAAATATGTAAATGATATCACCTTGTATGATGTCTTATGAAGCAAATATACAATCTTCCATGTAGTGGCCATGAAGAATGTAGATTTTGGATCTTGGAATATGATGTGAAAAATGGTTGCAAATAGATCTTCATTGCTACATCCATAATCCTAGCTCAACAACATGAATGGATGCACTAGGCCCTTGACATGATGCTTGAATCTTGATGATGGCTCCAAATAGTTAATGACTTGCTCTTGAATACATAAAATTGCCTTACAAATGAATACTTGAATGCTATTTATTTTGGTATATGAAAAATGAGTGGAGGAACCTTGTATTTATGCTTTTTCATGCTTAATATCCTGAAATTACACCACAAAAAGCTAACATATGAAATCATTAAATAAAGGAGGCTAAATCCTGCCCAAATTTGAAATTGAATCCCTAAAATAAGCCGAGGACTAAGAAACCCTAGGTGGATTCTTAGTCCTAAGGCTCAATTCTCAAGGCATAGACTCCAAAAAGGGGCCTATTTTGGTGGTTTCAAAATTAGGGTCCCAAGACCTATGGAGGAAAAGGATGCCCTAGGTGGCATTTTAATCCCAGTCCACAAATTAGGGACACAAAAAAAAAAAAGTTAAATCATAATTTATCTTTTGATTTTTTCGAGATTTATCATAAAACTAGATAGTTTATAGGGATTTTGGATAAAAAATAGGACCAATCAATCCATAAAGAAGCGTAAATGAAGCAAGGTGTGCCCAAACAAATGTGTAAATTCAAGTGTATGGATTTTTCTACACTACACAAATATTTTTTCTCTCTTGTGCTTATGTTACAAATTTAGGTTGAACAAGGATTGAAGACCTCTTGAAGTGCAAGATTGGAAAAGTTTTCAAAGTTGTAAAAGTTTTCAAAGTTGTAATCAAATCAAAAAATCTCACCTACAGATCTAATTTTTGAGTTTCTGAAATTGAAATCTAGAAAAATCAGAGGCTACAAATTATTATTAGAGGCTCCCAAAATATTTTTGAAAAACCTTACCAAGGATCCAATCGCCCATGGGTAAATAAGTCCCTAACAGTTTCAAGAAAGCGGCTTTTGGTGACTGGTAAACACCTTTTTTCCCTTTTTAGATTTGCAATCAATTTTTAATTTCTACATATAATGAGTTTCATATTGTTGTTTCAAGTTTCAATTGGAATAACTAGGTTGATTTGCTATTTTTATATTTTCTCCCAAATGTGTTGTTTGAAGTTGACCCTCATCCTCACAACATAAGTAAATCTAAAAATTCTCACATTGAGTTGATTCACGTGATGGTTGTTAGTCAATTTTTTGTGGGGATCTTATTTCCTAATGAAATAGTGAGAAATAGGTGCATCATAACCATATTTACCCCTCATCCCACATTTGATAGCCTAGCCTATTTTTCTTTCTTTAATTTATAAATAATGAATGATTCATGTTGATGTGAGATTTTGGAATAAATATACCTTGACATAATCCTTGTGTGTGTGCACCTGATATTGCCTAACTCATCAATTCTACCATTAGGATGAAAAGGAAGGGTGATAGAGGTTTGTCTTTTTGGCACCTTGCAAGGAATTAAAGAAACATGTTAGGTTGTCATTTATAAAAAAAATAAAATTACAAATTGGTATTAAAGAGTTAACCCAATGACACCATTTGTGGGAAAACACTAGTTTAAGGAGCACTTTTTTGAGGAAGCCATAGTTTATCCTATCATAGGATTTCAACATAATGAGTTTGAGAAACATAGTTGAAATTCTATTTTCCTTGGTGTAATGAAAATTTTCATGGGCTATTAAGGTACCTTCTATAGTATCCTTTCCTAGGAAAAAGCCTCCTTGATTGTCTATGATTATTCTTTGCATGATCTGGATAATCTCAAGGGAATGACCTTCGAGAATATTTTGTATATGGTATTGCATAAATATATGATCCTGAAATTAGTAGAGGTAGAGGGATTCTATTTTTTGGATTAGTGCTATAATGGTGTCATTTAATTCTTTTAAGATCTTACAATTTCTCTTTGATTGCTCTAACGATAGAAGAATACTTTTTGGCATGAACTTCTAGCCCTTTTGAAATAAAATTCCAATAAACACATCCAACCCTGGAGCTTTGTTTGGTAGCATAGAGAAGACCACTTCTCTAACTTATTCTAATATAATTTTTTTAAACAATTGTATTTTCTTCCAAATAAATTGTTTTCTTCAAATTGTTTCCTAAGGGAGAGATGATGTTGAATATAATGATTGCTTTTTGTTGGATTTTTGAAGAAATATGAAATATTTTAGTGTTGTTATCCCCATCTTTGAGCCAAGTTTCTGTAGATTTCTATCTCCAATATATCTCTTCTCTTTAAAAGATCTCTTCTAGTTCTAGTTGGAAATTTTTTTGTAGGCTAAAGAAGAAATGATTCATTCCACATCATATGATTTCTACATTGATCTCATCAAGTTGATACTGAAGGGGTTTTTTTCTGAGAATACATTTTTTCAGTGTTGCCCTTTCTAGATATATATCTTCTTCTTTGCTAGCTAGAACATTCATGAGCTAGAGATAAAGGGTGCATTTTTCCACCAATGCATTAGTTGAGGTAGGAAATAGGGATCTTTGAACCACATTTCTTGGAGCCTAAAAAATAATATTGATTGGGTTGTTTGTAAAGCTCTGACCAGTTTTATCCGAAATTGGTATTATCCTAAGAATGAGAGGATAGATGACTCTAAAAGGGATATTTCTATAGTGCAGTTGACATAGATTAGAAATATATCCAATTATTCTATGATCAAACATAACTCTTTGTGCTTGTTTTTCCATGTGAATTTTTTATTTTTGTGAGGGTAGTCTAATATGATATTTTATGATGTGAGGTCTTTGAAGTCATCCAAAACTTTTGAGGGAGGATTATGTCCCCCATTTTCCCTTGTGATTCAATATTGCATTAAATTCCTCTCCTAGTAGTATTTTCTTCTCTTTTTGCTTGGAAAAGACTTCGAATAAGCTATTATCACGGAAGTTTTTCCCAACTATTGATTTAGGTGCAGAAAAATTGATAAGCCAAAAAATTAGGTCAAAATATATTATCTTAATGAGCATCCAATGTTGCATTGAGAATATGAGTTCCACCAATGTATTTCTAACATTCCACAACACTACTAAGCACCCCAAAGAACCTTGTGCTGGAGAATGTATCAATTTCCATTTTTTCTATTTACAAAATACTACTTGTGCTTGGTCATTAGTGAATTGTATTTCTTGAAGCATAAAAATGTTCCCTTCATTAGAGCTAAGTTGAAACTTTATCAAGTATCTTTCGTTAGTGTAGTTTAGACCCTTACCATTCTAGCGTAGAACTATTGTTGATATCAAGGAGAGCAATAGTCCCTTATCCATCTTATGTTTTTCTTAATGTAACTTGGATACTAGTGGCTATTTCATCCTAGGTTTTTTTGATTTTAGGGGGTCTTCCTCTTATTTGAGGCATTGCATTTGTTGTTTGAGAGATTGTTCTCTCAGTTTGTGTAGTTGATAATGTTTCATAAAAATCATATTTTGTGTTCCTATTATATGTTTCATGTGCCAATTGATCTAATATTTTAGAACCTTCTTGAAGAAGAAGGTGATTTACCATTTCTGATATTTTTGTTTCTATAATGAGATCTTGGGATTCTTAATTCAAAAATCCATGACAAGGGATGCAATTTTTCACTATTCAAATTTTGTGAAAGAGACATCAAATATTTAAATCACTAAATCAAATGGTCAATCGTAGCAAACTAGTTAGTTTTGTTTGAGCAAGGTGATTATGGATTACAATGGAAAAGGAATGAATGTTAATTTGACTATTTATCCCCATGCTAAGAGAATCTTTCTAACTAGATGTCGAATCTCCAACATCTTTCAAAGAGATGTCAACTCACCAGCTTCTTTGGTACTAGATGTCAAATATCTATCTCCACAAACAATATTTTTATATATGTCATCGAAGATGATACAACCTTCCTAAAGTGGAGGATCAAAATCTCAAAAAAAAATTATATAAATATTCTAGCTTCTATTGAAGTAATAGTAAACCCCAAAAGGATGATAGCATGCAAAGATTCAACATGAAAAAGCTAGTGAAGAAAATTCCTAATGCGATGAAATCAATTGCTATCTCATAGAGGGGATGAAACCTTCATTGCATGATAACTTTATCTTAACATAATGTAAAATAATACTAAAATTTAACATATATGAACTTGTATATTACCATATTTAAGTATTTAATGAGTTAATGTTTTGAAAAATAAAATGATAATATTTTCATAATTGTAAAAATAGATTATTAAATTCCAGGATTACTTATGAATTTTGGTATTCAAACTGGTTATTCTTCTACCATTTAATAGTGTCTTCACTATTTAGATAACCATATTATTTAAAAATATGTCAGCAACCAATATCCTTTCCCAGAATGTAATTAATAAATTAATTAATTTCAAGCCAAGGACCATGCCAATGAGAGGCTGCAGTCTTACTGAATATTCATTAACCAGAACAAAAAGGAATTTAAGTCTACCTTAGTAAAGGAGACATCAATTATTTTGATATGAGTTGGGTGCCTATGGATTGGAATGGAAGACTAACGAATATCGATTTCAGCCTTCTTTCGCGGACATCCAATACTGCCCTTGCACTCAATAATAAACAGAAATATCTTTACGTTTGAACTCAATAATCAATCGCGAGGATGATAATTTGTCTGGGAACGAGCGCAATACTGTAACCCTTTTGTAGTGGGAGCCCTATGTTTCACGTTGAAATAAGCGCCAAAAAATATTTCTTTCTGATTTTTACTTTTGTTTATTTTTATTTTTATTTTTAATTTTTTAAGAACTTACAAGATGTCTTATTTTTAATGTTTATATCAAAATTGAAATGTGGAAATTATTATGGTATCTACGTTTAACTACTCAACAATGTAAGGATAGTTTAACATGTTTCTGAAATATCTTTATTGCATCTTTTGATTAAATTTATAACATGAATCTCTACTTTCTTTTATTACCTTATGTCAAATTAAAGGTAATTAATGATTACATGCAAATATAGCTCATAAAATATTTTTCAATGTCTATTTATAACAATTTTCTTCTCTATATAATGTAAGTTTGATATAAATACAATAAAAATATTTTCATTAATTGTAAATATGTTTTACATGATTCTTTAAAGATGGTTATATTAAATTGAGAGATAAAGAGCTATTGACCACCATAATAAAGGCATTCACAATAACAAAATTTCAAGGACAATAAGAGATAGAAAGTAGATAATAAACTAAAACACAATGACAATAACAATTTTAGGTAAACAACTAAGTTGGAGAATATTTTGATTCCCTCTAGCTTATGTTTATGTAAAAATCAATTACCAATGGATGCCATGCACAATTTTTGAGCTAGTTCCTTGGCTTGTGGTTATGTTGGTGTCCTATTCTTGAGTGATGCAAGTTCCCTCTAACACTAAGAGATGTTCTTGCATCAATATTTTATGTATAACAAAGCATCATTTAATTTATTTATGTTTACCATCGACCTTTTATTATGAATGATTGAATAACTCCAATATTTCATTCATTTCAAACATTGATGCTTATTCATTAACCTCAATTAAGACCAAAATTGAAGATTACCTTAATAATAATTTTATCACTTTACATGTCCATTAAATTAGACACATGCATTTTGCCACATCTAATCAAATATAACCATACCTCTAACATGGGAACATCTAGATTGACATGGACCCAAAGGGCCTCAACTACCAATTTTCCTTATTGTATGTCATATATCAACAATAGTGATCATGATGTTGTGATGACCATTGTGATTGGTGTATCATGCTAGTTTAGTGAGCCATGTTATGGTATTCATACATGACATGTTGTGATAAATGATAATTTTTTTCATAATATTTTTTTTTATAAAATGTTAGGTTTTTTAGAAAATTTATATTTTTGGCAATAATTGATGTTTAAGGTTTGCATAATTTTATGGATTATGAAGCATTATGTGATGATCCTTTATAAATTGATAGATAATTATATTAAGGATTGATATAGTCATATTTTCAAGACTAAAATTATTTACTTATTTGTCAAACCTTAATTATCATCTTATTATTCAATAATCATTAATCACACGAGTTTACCATATCACTAATTAATCATTTATGAATAAGAATTTATTTACCATACATCAACATTTGTTAAAGTTTACCATTTGTTACTTCATTAAATGACAACATCTCATGAGTTATATTTTTGTTTTAAAAAAAAGACAAACTCAAATGGGATACAGATGCTTTATTCTCAAGAAGGGACTACCATCAAACCTAAAGACATTTCAATTTATTGCACCATTGGAAAATGGAGAACTATCTCATTGGATGTTTTGTAGGTAGGCACCAAAACATTGAATTAGTAAGTAGGAGGGCTAGTTCAAGATGGCTAATTAGAGGCTTCATCTCAAATTTGAAACTCAACAAGATCAAGAGGTGCTCTATGGTATCCCCTCCCTTGAAGTTAGCTACTTAGGCCTCTTGATAATTATTCAAAGTTTCATATGTCTCTCATGTAATGATTAAATAAGAAAAATATAGTGTTGATTGTGTTATGAAGGCACCCTCTATTGTAACTCTTTAATCATCCCCTATGTGGCACGACCCTTACAGTTGGCCCTACCACCTAAGGAGGTCCTAGCTTCTAAGGTTTCCTCTCAGTCCTTGCTCAAAGACTCATTTTTCCCTCATGATAAAATTCTATCAACTGATGTCTAAGTTTATCATGTCACAAAGGATCACTCCATGGAGATTATTCTTTCACCCCTATGGATCTTAGTTCCCTGGAGTTGGTCATTCCATGCTATTATTTACTCACCTCTAAGGACCCTCTTCAAATCTATGGATTTCCTATGCTCTTAGGGGGCCATTGTAGGAATCTATAAAAATCGCCCTCTCTTTGAGAGGAAATATTTGTGGTAGTCAAGATGATTCTTTTTCTCCATGGTCACCAAACCCAATGAAATCATGGAAAGGGATGCATAAGGATAGATGTCGGTAACAATGAAAATGTTGGTGAGATTTCTATAAGAGAAACCACATAGAAAATAAGGGTGAAAGATATTTCCAATTAGAATCAAAATACAATGGATTAATTAGGCTCCAAGAGATTAAAAAAATATTGATTTTATCATGGAATTTGATGTGGGTAAATATTCTCCACACAAATTATATTTTAGAGACCTTATGAAGGACCAGAATCCTTGGATATTGCTCATTTAAGAAACAATGTCTATGCTTCAAAAAATGGTTTTCTTAGAAGAAATACCTAGACCAACCTAATATGTTGTAGATGTTTTTTCCCTTTGAAGCATTAGATGTGATCTGGTGATTTCAATTCCCCTCTTCAACCTTCATTGAAAATGGGGGCCCTTCAAGATGTTTTTGATAGCATGTTGGATCTCAATAACATCCTCATGGAGGCCAGTTTACTTGGCCTAGTAATAGTCTAAAATTTTATTAATGTTAGGCTAGAGAGATGGCTGGTTTATTCTAATTGGGATTTCACCTCCTAGTTTTACTTTTTCTCCCGATTATTATTTGGGTCTAATCATACTTTTCTACTTCTCAAATGAGACTCTTCCAATCTACAAGATAAGTATCCTTTCTATTTTAAATTAATGTGGACTTATCATCCTCACCTCAAAGGGATTTTACAAGTCTACTAGAATATCAATGTTAGAGGTTCAATGATGTCTGGGTTTATCTTCAAACTAAAATGTTTGGATCAAAAATTATTTTTGTAAAATCTTTACCCAAAGACATCCTTAAAGGTCTGAAAAGTGAAAATATAATTGGAGATGAAATTTTTGGGATCTTCTAAGGGTCTAATTAATAAGGAAAAATAAATGTTAACCTATTTATACAATATCATAGAGAAAGAGGAAATCTTTTGGAGACAACGAGCCAAAAATTAGCTGTTAATAGATGGTGACAAGAATACCATTCAAACTCTCAATCATGAAGCATAGGAAACTAAATAGTATAATAGAGTGGATTACTAATGATGGAACCTCTATGTCCTCTAAGGAAGAGATTTCAAAGGAAGGATTCATTTTCTCATACATGCTCTCAATGAGCCTAATGTCAATCTTCACCCCTAGTGAACCACTTGACTAAAGTCATTCGTTATACCATATCATCTTTTGATGTCTTCTGCATGCCATTAAAAGCCTCCAATATTGAAATATTGAGATATTTTTTTTGGATGTGATTGAAGCAATTGGCCAAATAATTCCTTTGATTCAAAAGTATCCTCAAGGAGTTTAACAAATCCTTCATAGTTCTTATTCTCAAAAAATATGGAACCAACAAGTTATCATATTTTGAGCCAATGTCTCTACAATAATTTCTAGAAAATATTCTCTAAATTTCTTGTCAACATAATTAAACCTTCCTTAGATATAATGATCTATTCTACTCAAGAAAATTTAGTGTCAAGAAGGAAATTTATTGATTTTATCCTATTGGTCCATGAAACTTTACACTCAATGAGTAAAATTAACAAGAAATGCATGGTCCTCAAATTGGTCATCTCTAAAGCATATGATAAAGTTTCCTAGAGCTTTCTTAAGGAAAAAAAAAAAAGTGTTTGAAGACAAGATATTAAAGTGGATAAAAAAATGTGTTTAATCCCTTAAGTTTTGAATGATCATAAATGGCTCTCCTCAAGGTAACTTCTCAATTTTAAACAATATAAGGCAAGGGGGTCCTCTTTCAACTTATGTTATCATTATGTTTGTAGAGGTAATTGGTTGTAACATTTCTAAAGGTATTTTGACTGGTAATATGGTTGGTTTTCCTCCTTCCACTTCTCAACCAATTTCTCATCATAAATTTGTTGATGATATTGTCCTCCTTGGAAAAGCTATGATTATTGAGGTGAAGGTTTGGATCAACATTCTCAAGGATTTCTCTCCTCCTTTAGGTCAACATATTAACCTTACAAAAATTGTATTGTTCTTCCTCAAAGATCCTCAGTGTCCAAATGAAAATTTTAAGGATCCATAATTTTTGGACCCTTAATCTCATGTCTACCTACATAGGAATGCCTCCAACAATTGGGAAGGTTGAAAATTTTATTTGGTTTAACATAATAGAAATAATTTAAAGGAATCTTGTAGCTTGGAAGAGATCCCTCCTATGTAATGTAGGAAAAAATCTCCTCCTAAAAGCCACCCTATAGAGTACTATTGTTTATCTCCTATCCCTATTCATTATGGCTTCTTTATGGATAGATAAAATAATGTGAATTACACAAAAAATATATGGTCCATAAATGAATAAAAGTGTCACTCCTATTTGGTTAACTGGGATATAGTTTGCTAAAAAAATGGAGGCATTGATATAAGAAAAACCACACAAATGAACTTCACACTTATATCCAAATTTAGAGCCCAATAAAACACCAAGCTGAGTGGATCAATATTCTTAGACAAAATCTAATACCATTTTAAAGGTATAGATGTTTTTCAATCAACATATCAATAAGGACATTAGTCGTAATTTAAATAAAAAATTAATAATAATTAATTATTAAATTCAACGTAAAGCATAATTTATATTGGTGGAAATTTGAGAATCTCCTTTAACCACCCTTTTCGTTTCATTAAATTTGGGTTAAAAAAAAGTCGTCAGCCACGTACCCACCATATTGCCACTTTTTGGCCCATCATGATCCCGCACATACCCTAATCTAGAATTACATCTTCAAAACAAAGAAATTAATTATTCATGGTTTCTTGATGATTTTTTGGAAAGATTCTTCAATCTTGAAGTTCACCCGTCATCCCAACCCTATTTAGTCTACTATTAAATATGATCTTTCTACTAGATTTGGTCTAAAGGTATTTGATTATTTAGACCACTCTTCTAACCCTCAATATAGAGGATTAATCTTAACTAGTATGATCCCCTTATTTGATTAGTTTCTAAATAACATCTTAGAATAGCTGGTAGTTTGATATTCTATAAAACAAATTTTCTTAACTCTTTGATTTGTGCTGATTTGGAGGATGAGAATTATATTGTAAAGTATAGTTACAATATTCTATTTATTGATTGAGATTCTTAATTTCATTAGATGAACATCTATTGGAATGGATCAACACCTAATGTTGAATTCTTTTAGTGGATGACCTGTCATGAAAATTCTACATTGGATAATCACCAAAAGAGAGGGAGACAACTTGTCAACATATGCTTTCTTTGTGAGAAAGAAGAAGAAATTACCTATTATATTTTGTTTCATTTCTTCTATTCTTAGTAGGTTCATCAATAAATTCAACCCATATTTTTTGTTAGCTAGGTTTGGAATAAATATATTAGAAGCATGATGGATTATTAGACCCCTTTGGTCTACCATTCGATTTTTTTTAATTTTGGTGGTATACCGTTGTCTTCACTAGATGGGGCCTATGGAAAGAGAATAATAATAGGGTATTTAGGAGTAAGAAAATCTCTTGGAAGGTTATAGGGGATCAAATCTTCAATAGGATCAAAGAGAATCTAAAAATGGTCAATTTTATGACTAAAATTAATCTGGCTATAGACACCTAAAATTTTGAGGTGTGAAATGATATCGTGTTACTTGGTTTGTTGTCATGGTAGAAGGAAGCAAGGCTAGGTTCTTCCCTACACTCTTTTCTACAAGAGGCACATAAGTTGGAGGACTAGAAGGGCATTGTGTGGTTACTCAATATGAGTTTTATTTGAATTATACTTATTATTTAAAGTTACTAAGCTTTTTAATCTAATTTTTTATTGTTAAATAATAATATATAAATTTAATTAATATTCATTTTATAAATTTTTTTAGTCGTATTTTAAAGTTTTTATATTGATCTTTTGCACTACTCAAAAGAAATAATAATATTCCTCAGGTTAATTGATAAAAAAATTAATTGGCTATAAATTAATATAAGTTGGCATTGAATCCTCATGTCATAACCATGATATTTTATATCACATGTAACAATCACCATAAATATATTTAAGATAGTACCCTTATTTTAAGTCTTCATGGAGTTAAGCCTAAGTATGATTCGGCTTGCTTCATATTTTGTGTAAATTTAAAAATGAATCGGATTGTCCTAAATTTTTAATTGGAACAGAGATTTTGAGAATTTTAATCCTCATCCTTAATTCATCCTAAAAAATTTGAAGGTAGAGGGCAGTGTTCTTCACAATTTCATTACTATAATCGGTGATGACCCTGAAGCATTACATGGTTTTCTCTTGGTTATGATGGATAGCATCAATCTCAGTCAATAATTTTTTTTCTTCCTTTGTACCCAGAATTGTGCACAAATCTTCCAACTCATTTTCTGACTTCACCCACTTCATGATCAACTTGGCTAGAGAGGAAATCATGTCCTAGTGCTCTTTTTTCTATAGCTCCCCTGACCATAGGACCTACTACTCAAGAACCTTTCCCTCTCAAATTTAGATTCTTTCTTTAGTCGTTATGAGATGGACCAAGAGCAACTTCATCATATCCCTTTGGATATTAATTATCTCTAGGATTTCATTAATTATTTTATAGGGGGCTCACTAGGGGCACAAATTGACCTAGGTTTAGTTCTAGCTTCCTCTATATTGATGCACAAATTAGAAGAATTTTGAGGGTTATGGTTAGAAACAAGGGGGTGTTGAGAACATTAGAGATGTTCACATGAGTAGAAGAGTGTAAAGGAGACTGGGCCAGGGTGGGATTCCATGACTCATTATTGTTTGAGTTGTTAGACTCCCCCAACCCAAAAGTAGAAATAGGCATGGGTTGTGACAAAGGGGTGCATTTGATGGGGTCGGGGTGGGGGGAAATGTAGGGTTCATTAAAAGGGCTTTACCCTGAGCCCAAGTGCTATAATGAATGGTAGGAGGTGTTTCATCTAGAATTATAAAGGGGTTGGGGTGTATAGAGGGATTGGTGGGATCATGAATCGTTAGAGTGTTCTTATGAATAGTGGCGGGGGAGGGAAGTAGCATAGAATTAAACTTACAAAGATGATAAATAAGGCCTTGGTGGATGGGTAGTTTCTGGGATTTAGCCTTGACACTTCTAACAAATTTCTCAAGTGAGGATAGAAGCCAAAAGGGGAAATTTATTTTGACATTATACCTAAGATGATTAAACATAGGGAAAATATGAACTGGAAGCGACAAAATTGGGCTTGGAGTGTGACATACCTCATGAAGACTTGGCACAAATTATCTCTAGAATTTCATTAATTATTTTATAGGGGGGTCACTAGGGGCACAAATTGACCTAGGTTTAGTTCTAGTTTCCTCTATATTGATGTAGATATTAGAAGAATTTTGAGGGTTATGGTTAGAAACATGGGGGTGTTAAGAACATTAGAGATGTTCACATGAACATAAAAGTGTAAAGGAGACTTGGCCAGGGTGGGATTCCATGACTCATTATTGTTTGAGTTGTTAGACTCCCCCAACCCAAAAGTAGAAATAGCCATGGGTTGTGACAAGGGGGTGCATTTGATGGGGTTGGGTGGGGGGGAGGGAATGGGGGGTTCATTAACAGGGGATTTACCTTGAGCCCAAGTGCTATAATGAATGGTAGGAGGGGTTTCATCTAGAGTTATAAAGGGGTTGAGGTGGATTGAGGGATTGGTGGGATCATGAATTGTTAGAGTATTCTTACGAATAGTGGCGGTGGAGGGAAGTAGCATAGAATTAAACTTAGAAAGATGATAAATAAGGCCCTAGTGGATGGGTAATTTCTGGCATTTAGCCTAGACACTTCTAACAAATTTCTCAAGTGAGGATAGAATCCAAAAGGAGAAGTTTATTTTGACATTATACCTAAGATGATTAAGCATATGGAAAAGATGAACTAGAAGAGACAGAATCGCCCTTGGAGTGACATACCTCATGAAGAATTTTGCAATTTTTCTCCAAACATCGAGGAGGTCTATGTAGTTAGAGCCATTCTACATTCTATTCAACCTCTCACCCTCTTTTGAAATATGCTCAAAATGTTTATGGTAATTTCCTTTCAACTTACAAGGATGCATACCCCTTCTAGAAAGAGACCCATCACATTTAAAATTAGGTCTTCTAACAATTCACTATTTCTTCATGGTTTATTTAAGAACTTTTAATTATTTAATAATACATTATAAATAAATACATTCACTTCAATTGAAAAGCCATGCCAACAAGGGATGTAATTTTTTCACTATTCAAATTTGTAAAAGAGACAACGAATATTCCAGTCAATAAATGAAATTGTTAATCATAGAAAACTAATTATTTTTGTTTGAGCAAGGTGAATATGGATTGCAATTTGGTAAATGAATGAATAATAATTTGAACAATTATCCCTATGCTAAAATAATCTTTCTAATTAGATGTTGAATCTCTAATATCTTTTCAAGAGATGTCAAATTATGACCATCTTTGCAACTAGACGTCGAATCTCCATCTATGTTGACAATATTTTTTTTATATTTCATCGAAGATGATACAACCTTTTCGAAGTGGAGGATCAAAATCTCATAAAAGAGAACATAAATATCGCAAAATCTATTAAAGTAATTGAAAACACCAAAAAGATGATAGCATGCAAGGATTGGGCATGATGAAGCCAGTGAAAAAAATATTCCAATGCAAAGAAATAATTTGCTATGTCATGAAGGGGATGAAACCTTCACTCCATGATAATTTTGTTTTATCATAACGTAAAATAGTATTAAAATTTAACATATATGATTATATATTAATATATTCAAGTTTTTAATAGATTAATCTTTGAGAGATAAAATAATAATGTTTTCATAATTGTAAAAATAGATTATTAAAATCCATGATTATCCTCAATTTTCATGTTCAAACCGGTTATTCTTCTTCTACCATTTAATAGTTTCTTCACTATTTATAGAAGCATATTAGTTAACAATATGTTAGCAACCAATATCCTTTCCCACAATGTAATTAATAAATAAATTAATTTGAAGCCAAGGACCATGCCAATGGGAGGTTGTAGTCTTATTGAATAATAATGAACCACAATAGAAAGGAATTTAAGTCTTACTTGATAAAGGAAACATCAATTATTTCAATCACTGAATCAAAATAGTGAGTAGTGGGAAAAGAATTGGGTTGATATGAGTTGGGTGACTATGAATTGGAATCAAAGAGGAACGAATATGGATTTCAGCAGCTGTCCCTATGCTAAGACTCATAAATAAGTGGGCCTCTAATGATCGAAGAGAGTCGCACATTATGTCGATTTCTAGTTTGGTAAAACAGCCTTCTTTGGAAAACATCCAATAGTACTACCCTTGCAGCCGGGAGTGTCAGCTAACTGCTCCATAGTTGTAAGCTGCACATATGCTGATTTTTGGTTTGGTAAAGCAACCTTCTTTTGCAGACATCCAATAGTACTACCCCTGCAACTAGTGAAAGCATATCCGTTAAACCTGATCCAGAAAGAATTTAGCATTCCACTCTTTCCAGATTAAATGATCATTTCAGTTTCTTCCCAACAACCCGGATAGAGAGTCTTTGTTGGAACAACTTCCTCGAT
The DNA here is from genome assembly GCA_007258455.2 of Sequoia sempervirens. Classification (NCBI taxonomy): domain Eukaryota; kingdom Viridiplantae; phylum Streptophyta; class Pinopsida; order Cupressales; family Cupressaceae; genus Sequoia; species Sequoia sempervirens. The sequence continues at coordinate 85,410,034 of VDFB02168118.1, forward strand.
GTCGTGCAAGAAATGGACTTTACTGCAGGGATGAGATCCACTATGCTTGACTCATTCATGCTCCCTTCAACAACCTATGATGCACACGACAACAGAAGCAAAAGAAAGCATGTGTGGCAACAACATGATACATTCATTAATCACATATTAAATCTATTTCATTATTTCAAAAACCTTATGCATTATACCAGTTATTCGAAAGGTCAAACAGGGTAATTAATAAGACACATAGAGATGTTAAGTTGCAGGAATATAGGAATGCATTGCTACAGGATACTACCCAAAAGTATTTAATAAAAGAGTTAAAAAATTCATTAGCAACAAGAGTAGAAATATTAACAATACATAAAAATACTCAGATTATGAGCATATCCTGAGCTCATCAGCTGGAAGTGTCAGCTAACTGCTCCATAGTTGTAAGCTGCACATATGTGGGGTCTAGTAAAATAGCCTTCTTTCGCGCACATCCAATAGTGCCATTACAGCTAGGAGGTTCAGCTAACTACTCCATAGTTGTAAGCCCAATATTGTTCCTAGCCGAGACATGGGCGAGAAACATAAACAAGAACACAAGAAGTAGTGTACCCAATTTCATACGCATCAGACTCCTCATATCTATTATATCGAATGCACACAAAAATTTGTAGGTTTGAACTGTTTAATAAACAAAAATATCTTCATGTTTGAACTTAATAATCAATCACCAAATAATTGGTTTGGGGACGAGCTCAATATGCATCCCTTTTGTAGTAGGAGCCCTGTGTTTCACATTGATACGAGGCATTCAAAGTCTTATAACATAGTGGATATGGACTAGTTTACCATCCACTTTTTGTTCCAACTAGAATCTTCACTTGGGACAGTGATATTTATGAAGGTGTGGAACAAGCGCCAAAAAATATTTCCTTTGAGTTTTACTTTTGTTTCCTTTATTTTCAACCTAAAAAATCAACCTAAAAAAATGGAAAAAGGATTCCTTTGGGAAAATTTTCAGGATTAAATCTGATCTTCATATGGATCTGGGGGAGATTCAAAACAAAATCTAGAAGGAAGGATATTTGAATGATATTAAGGAAACAGAGAATGAGCTCCTTATTAAGATGCATGATATCATTGGAAAAGAGGAGGAATTCTCGAGACAAAGATCTAGAGCTTTATGGTTATCTGCAGGTGACAAAAAAATAGGTACTTTCATTCGTTGGCCTCAAAACACAGGGCGGTCAATAGAATTTCTCAAATTGAAGTGGATGGTACTAGGCATGAGGAGGAGGAGAACATCAAAAAGCATGTTGTTTTATTCTTTAAAAATCTTCTTTCTGAGAATGATGAGAATAACCAAAATGAAAGGATCATTTAATAGAGGCTATACCTAATGTGATCAATCAGGAAAATAACTCTATGTTGTCTGCTATTCCTACCAATGATGAAGTTAAGAAGGTTGTTTTCTCCTTTGAAGGGAGTAAAGGTCCGGGTCCTAATGGGTTCCCTATGTTTTTTTTCCAACGGTTCTGGGAGATTGTTGGAGAAGATGTGGTGAATGTTGTTAAAGAATTTTTTGCATCTAGAAGTCTCCTAAAAGAGTTGATGCTACTTTTCTAGTTCTAATCCCTAAGAAGCCTAGAGCAGTGAAAATTGAGGCTTTCAGACCCATAAGCCTCAGCAACTCGATCTATAAAATCATCTCGAAGGTTTTGACTTCTAGATTCTTAATTCTCTTGCCCAATCTGATTTCTCCTCAACATAATGGATTTGTCCTTGGTCGATAGATCCTTAATTCTATTGTCATAGTGCATGAGAATATCCATTCCTTGGTTGAATCTAAGACTAAAGGCTTTTTGTTAAAGCTTGATATCTCAAAAGCCTATTACAGAGTTGACTGAAAATTCTTGTTTAAAATTTTAAAGGCGTTTGGGTTTTGCAACAGGTTTCTTCAAATGGTGGAACAATTTGTGTCTACTACTTTGATATTTGTAATGGTTAATGGATCTCCTACGACTTTCTTCCAAAGTTCCAGAGGTCTAAGACAAGGAGATCCTATTTCTCCTATTTTATTCACTATTGTGGCTGAAAGTCTTGGAAGAAATTTGAAAAGGTTGATCGATAATAGATCCCTTCTTGGTTTCAAACCATCCTCAAGCAATATTATTTGTTCTCATCAACAATTTGTTGATGATACCATGCTCTTGGGAAAATCTTCTCTCTTAGAGGGAAAAACTTTGAAATCTCTGTTGGATGAGTATGGGAGGACATCCAGACAAATTATTAATAAACATAAAAGCTCTCTTTTCTTTTTCAACACTCCTGTTCACAGACAAAATAAAATATCTAGAATCCTTGGTTGTAGGGTGGAGTCCTTGCCTGCCACCTATCTTGGCTTACCTTTAAGCCTTAAACCCCCAGAATCCTTTTGGATTTCATTGGTTGAGAGGTTTAGTAAGAAGCTTGTTGGTTTGAAAGGAGCTCTGTTAAGCCAAGTGGGTAAACTTCAACTCCTCAAAGCTACTCTTCAGAATTTGCTGATTTATGCACTAAGCCTCTTCAAAATCCCTGCTAAGTTTGTGGATGCTATTGAAAAGATTCAAAAAATATTTCTTTGGTCGGCTGTTGAAGAAAAAAAAAGACTGCCTCTAATAGGATGAGATCTGGTGTATAGACCAAAAAAGGTCAGAGTTTTAGGTCTTAGAAAAATTAGAATGGTTAACAAGATTCTTCTAGCTAAAAAAATTTGGAGAATATTTTCATCCTTAGGGGAATGGACTGATATGCTAGCAAGCAAATATTTGGAGAGTAATAGATCCCTCATAGTAATGAAGGAATCCCATCTTCTTCCCAAAGGCTCAACTTGCTGGAATAATTTGATTAACGGAGAAAAGTTGTTGAATGTGGAGTGGGTTGGCAGGTTAGAAGCGGAAACCAAACAAGATTCTGGGAGGATAGATGGTTATTTAATTATCCCCTTATAAAAATTGATTCCTTTAGCGAGTGGGATGAGAATTGCAAAGCTCTTTTTGGCTCATATGTGAAATACTATTGTGTGGATGGAAAATGGGTGGATCTGTGCCTTGTTAGTCAAGCTCTTGCTTCTATTCAATTTTCTTTGTTGGTTGTCAAACTTTGCCCTGATCAGACAAAATATCATCTTGTTTGGCGTGATGAACCCTCGGGCAATTATTCTATTGTGTCTACTTTTTCTAGGCTTAATTCTTTCCAGGCTTCTCCCCCCTTCTGGTCGAAGGCTTGGTTCAAACAGCTGGTCCCTAAAATCAATATCTTTTTCTAGATCCTTCTCTAAAATAAGATGCTCACGGTTGATAACCTTTGCAAGCGTGGCTTTCAAATACCTAATAGATTTTTTCTTTGCAAGATGGAGGCAGAGTCAGTGTGTTGTTTGTTTCTTCACTGCCCTTTTGCTGCCTCATTTTGGGAAAAAAATATCTGTTACTGGCAAATATCCTAGGTTTTTCCCTTGTCTATTGAAGATTTCTTCTCTCAATGAAAATCCCCGACTCACAACACTATACTTCGATACTTGTGGGATTTCTCTTTCCCTCATGTTGCTTGGGGTTTTTGGAAAGAATGAAACAACAGAATTTACAGAGATAAATAAGCACTGGTGGATATTGTTTTTGATAAAATAATCAAATGTTTGAAAGAAAATGTCAATGTTATTTCCCAGAAGGTTAGCAACTCCGAGAAAGTGTCTCACTCATCCTATGATCTTAAGTTTGCTAAGGAATGGAATATAAGTCTTGATGTGCCTTCTGCCCCTAAACAAGCTAAGAAGAATAGAGAGGTTGTTTGCTAGTCTTTTTTGCCTAATGGATGGGTTAAAGCCAACTTTGATGGAGCAAATAAAGGTAATCCTGGGACGGCAAGTTGCGGCGAAGTCATAAGGGATTCCTTTGGCAACTTTCTATGTGTGACTACCACTCCGCTTGGATCTAAAACAAATCACCTGGCTGAGGCTGCTGGAGCTTTTCATATTAAAAATTTGGCCCATATTCTAAACTTTAAAAACCTTTGGCTTGAAGGGGATTCCAAAAATATTATTGATTGTCTTGTAGGTAGGTCCCCCCCCTCGTGGACTATTAATTCTTGGATTGATGATGCTATCTCGATTTTAGCAAAGTTTTATAATATAAAGATTTCACATGCCTTTAGAAAAGCCAATGCTGTGGCAGATTTTTTTGCGAATGAAGGGGTTAGAACCAAAGGATAGTGCACTTGGCTAAATATTAGTTAATTAAGTGTTAATGTCCGAGCCTTAGTGAACTATGATGTGTCACATGGGCAAGAAGCATGTCACCTCATTAATGATGATAGGATGGGGTAATCACATCACAATCATTAGATTGTATGGGACTGAGCTTAGTCACTTAATCTGTAAGGTTGTCTGGCATGCTTTGTGGGCTCTTAGATTTGGCAGAACCATTTGAAGTAAAGTTTTCATCGTTGTCTACCCCACTGTGCTTGCCAAAATGGGTGGAGACAAGAAAAGAGTTCAGTCGGACAGCTTTGAGATGCATACTAGAAATACTAAAGCGTGGAAAAAAGTAAAAAGTGGGGGTTTACTCCCTTTTCTAGAAAAACTCCATGGGTTGAATCAGGAAACTATTGAGCATTTTGAGAAGAATTGGAAAAATGCAAAAATTACTCTTTTTGGTAGGAAAGTTGAGCTCAATGAAAACCTTATACCTGAAGTGACTAAAATGTCCACTGATGGACACAAATTTTTCAGGGACATGGTTTTCTCTGATGAAGCTGTCATCAAATTTCTGAAGAAAGAGAAGGAAAGAATGAAACTAGTGAAAATTTCTAATAGCTACTTCAAAGTCGATACCATAAAAGCTCTCTAGAGGAAAGTTATTCATGTTATCATGGAGTACATTACTATGGATGGTCGCTTCACCAGGGTCTATGGCTATCACTTTTCCTTGCTCAACCATTTCTGCTATAAGGTTAGGGTTTCTATTCCCTACTATCTTCTCTGTTATTTGAGAAAAATTCTGGATGATCACAAGAAAAACCCAAAAAGATATCTTATTTTGCATACTGGTTTGATTAGGTTAATTGTTGAACATTACCAAAATATGCCTGCCCCTGCTAATTTGGATGCCCCTCCTGATTCTGAGGAGGATGATACCAAACCCAGCTGCTTGGGGAATTTTCCCAGTTTGAGTCTAGTTAGGATGGTCCTTAGCCCTTCCTCTGTCCAAATTGGTAAGAAAAGCCCTAACCCCCATTCTATGAAAGCTTGCTGTGCACCTAAGCCGGGAAGTTCTACCCTTAAAACCATAAGTGTTGGTAAGAATCTTCTGGGTAAAAACCTTGTGTCGTACTCTGAAGACTCTCCTGAGTCTGAGGATTTTGGTGCTCACAATACTTAGTCCTTTGCTACCCCATCATTGGATAGAGATGCTAGAATTGGTTCCCCTATTACCCCTGACCCTACTAAAACTTGTTTCAACCAAGAAAGGGAACCCATGGTGGATGTCTTGGGTTTAGCTAGGAATAATGTTGTTGACCATTTTATAATTTTGAAATGGATCTTTCATGAAATCAATGAGCTAAAAATAAAAAACTGGGCCCTTCAAAGTAAACTAGAAGAAATGGGAGCCAAGGTTATGGCACTTGGCAAGAAAGAGGTGGAGAGAAAAGATCATGGTACCAGTAAAGAAACCCATAATCAAGCGAGCATAGGCATAAGGGTTGAAATTGAGTTGGATAAAATGAAAAATACTATTAAAATTATAGCGAAGCAGAACAATAGAATGGCAAGACACAATGCCATCATCATCAATGCCATGATTGAAAAATTGGACAAAGCTCAACAGGGGTCTTTGGTGGTTGATCTGGAAGAGGTCAATGATAAAAACTAGGATAAGGATGTTGGTATATCAAAGAGAACCAGCGAAAATTTGAAGAGGAAAGCTCCTCCTACGCCGCATATGATTCAAACCATCAAGAAGGGTGTTCAGGACATGTAGAACCTAGAGGCTGAAATTTAGTCTGTTTTGAAGACTCTGGGTTACTTGTGGCTGGTCTTTTTGTTGGCTTTTCGGCTAGTTTTTTTTTTGACCCTCCTGGTCTTTTGAGGGTGGCTGCTGCTTTTTCCAATTTTTTCCTTTTGTCCAGCTTGTTTTTCCTGTTGCACATTTTAGTCCTTTCTCTTTTGTTGTAAACTTGGTGGTTTTGGGTCCCTGTAAAACCCAGTTTACCCTTTATCAAAAACAATGTAAGGATAGCTAGGTTAACATGTTTCTCCAATAACTTTATGGTGTCTACTATTAAATTTATAACATGCATCTCTTCTTCCCTCTATTACATTACGCGAATTTGAATGCGACTAATGATTACATGCATATATAGCTTATACAATTTCTTCTCTAGATAATATAAATTCAATGTAGATTCAATGAAATTATTTTCATTTATGGTAAATATATTTTACATGCATCTTTAAACATAGTTATATTAAAGTTACATCTAAAGAGCTATTGACCACCATAATAAAGGCACTCACAATATCAAAAGTTCAAGGAAAATAAGAGATAGAAAATATATAATAAACTAAAACACAAAGACAATGACAAATTGAGGTAAACAAATAAGTTGGAGAATATTCCGATTCCATATAGTTTAGGTTTTTATAAAAATCAATCACAAATGGATGTCATGCACAATTTTTTTGCTAGTTCCTTAGCTTTTGGTTATCTTGGTGACTTATTCTTGAGTGATGCAAGTTTCTTCTTACATTAAGAGATGCTCTTCCATCAATATTTTATGTATAACAAAGCCTCATTTAATTTAATTTTTTTGACCATTGACATTTTATAATGAATGATTTAAAAACTCCAATCTTTCATTCATTTCTACCATAAACAGTTTGTCAATAAACTCAATTATCTCCGTCATTCAAGATTACCTGAACAATAATTTTATTACTTTATGTTTCCATTAAATCAATCACATGGATTCTAAAACATCTAATCAAATATATACTATATGTACACTAATCATTACCTCAAACATTGGAACATCTAGTTTTACATGGACCCAAAGGGCATCAACTATCATTTTTTCTTATGGTATGTCCTATATCAACAAGAGTGATCATGATGCTACAATGACCATTATCATTGGTATATCATGGTAGTTTAGTGAGCCATGCTATGGTATTCATACATGATATGTTGTGTTAAGTGATAATTTTTGTTATGATGTTTTTTCTACAAAATGTTAGGTCTTAGAGAAAATTTGTCTTTTGGTGGTAATTGATGCTTAAGGTTTGGTTCATTTTATAGATTATGAAACTTGAGGAGATAATCCTTTAGGAATTGATATCTATTTACATTAGGTATTGATATTCTCATAATATATGCTAAAATTATTCACTTATTTGTCAAACCCAAATTATCATCATATTATTCATTAATTATTAATCACATTATTTTACTATATCATAAACTAATCATTTATTAATAATCATTACTTTCATTTATCATAATTTATCATAGTTTAATAGTTATTACATATTACATTGCAACATCTCATGAGTTATCTTCTTGTGGGAACAAAATAAAAATCTTAAATGTGATTGTGGATGTCAAATCTACAAATGGTTAAACCTTAACATAATATCATCATGCTAGTCATTTGAAACACATTAGATTAAACATCCTTATGAAATGCTTAACCATGATAAAATATGCAAAACTAAATAGAACCAAATAACTAATTGCAAGCATATAAGAACATGATCAAAACTTTATCTCATATTGGATTGGTGCTATTGTGGAAAATAGCCCTTTCCCAACCCTTGATAATGCCAATGATGATGATGCAATGGACAAAATCAGTTCTCAAATGAAGAGAGTGGCTTTGCATAAGCTTTTGTGGATGATTTGTGGAGATGAAATGCTAAAATTGTGGAGGATTTGATTAAGAATGATGCCTCTATTTAAAGATTCTCAAGTTGAAAGAATGCTTGTGAGAGAGCAATGTGGGATAAAGATTTGGCCAATGAGATGAAGCCACTTGTCAACTTGTGATAGGCTTGAGGATGAGCACATTTTGGTCAATGTACCAAAGAGAGGGAGATTTCAAATTTGAATATGAGAGTAAATGCTGAGTTTGACTTGTACAAGGGACATGTAAGAGTTCATAAATTCTTTATTGGATGTACATGTCCACTTGCTTTTGAATTCAAATTTGAGGGAATATTCCTCAGAGATGCCATGTTGATGGAAAATGTTGAATTTATAAATGAATTAAAATGATTTATTGGTGCAAGTGGGAAAAGCTAGAGGATGTGATGGGTGGTTAGATTAGGTTAATCAGGATTAGATTAGCTTAATGATGATTAGGATGTTTTGACCTCTTCGACTTAGATATTTTGATTTATTTAAATCAAAAAGGTATGAAAGGTTATTTTAGACTTAATTAAATAAAAGGTTTGATTTATTCAATCAAGGAGGGTGATGTTAGGATCAAGTTGATTTATTTAATTTAAATTGATGACTTTAGGAGATTGATAAATAAACTTGATTTATTTGCTGAATGGATGAATATGACCTAATTGAATCCATTATGCCAATTTTGCATGTCTACATGTTTCCCATCTTTGAAGCAATGTACTTGTTCATTGGTTCAAAGAATAAACTTGCCGTGATAAAAATTCAAAAAATTTATGATTTTTTTGGATGCCCCAGCGGAAAGAAGTACACTAGTACATTTCCCTCTCGAGATATCGAGCGAAAATATTCTTTTTGAGGGTCGATCTCACAATAAAGCTCGGTTCAAAATGGATGGGTATAGATGATGATGGAAATGAGATTATTTTAAGATGCTTAGAATAACAAATCTATATTATCTTAAATAACTTAAATGATGATATGATGTGATGATGGATGAGATGGATGATGTGATATGCTATGATTATGAAAATGTATGATTTATGAGATGCTTAGACTAATAGATCTATATTATGATGATGAACATGGATCTGAGATGATATGCAGAATACTGATGGTTTGTGGATGCAGGATGGATGCACTAGGGATGATGATTAACTATTCATGATGCGATGTTAGTGCGGAAAAGAAGAAATTAGATGATGACAAGAGGATCCAACAAGCCAACATTATGAGAGATGATGATGAGAAATGATGATGATAGATGGATGATTTTCTTATCAAGGATTGGGATTTTAAAATGGTCACTTACCTTATGTTTGATAACACACATAAGTACGATGCATCAAGGTATAAAGGACCAGGATGGTGTGGTACTTAGTGTGATGGAATTTGACTCAAAAATAGATAGGAGTATTCTTGTTCACACCTGACATACAGAAACCTTGCTAGGATGTACTTTAGAAGTTTCAAACACCTCCAACCAAAACACGGAAACATATAACTAGTCAATGCAATAGTCAACAAGTTGTCCAAAACATCCTCTATACATATCTAACAAATAAACTATTCACCAAGGTTATTTTACAAGAACGTCCAACAATCATAACAGACAAAAGGATAATGATCGTTGCCCCATTCCTATCTCTCTAAATCGTTCATTCAGATATCATTGAGAGGTCCTTGGATTGAGCACAATAAGATAAATCAAAAGGAAAGATCAAGTATGCAAACAAGACAATGTTCTTCATACCTTCAGCCAAAGGGATGTGTTTTGATAGAATAAGAATCCAAGTGATATCCAAAAATGATGCCCATTGTCAAAATGATATATCCTAGGACATGCATTGTATAGGATGATGATGGTTTTATAAGTTGATTGATAGGCTGTTGATATAAGGTTGACTGACATGTTTGAAAGTGATCAAGAGTTTGATTTTGTTTTAAAGGTTTGTTGTTTCAATTTTGATTTTATGATTGAAGCTTGCTTTTGTTTACTGCTATGATTGTTTCTATTTGTGTTGTCAAAGGATGAAGGTGACGATCAGTTTATTATGGATGATTGATTATTTCGAGTGAAAGTGAGATGAGATGGATTGATTTTTTCAAATATTTGGATGTTTTTGATGTTTTTTGGATGTTTTGAGGCTGTTTTTGGTATTTTTTACAAATGTTTTGATTTTTTTGATTTTCCAATGTTTTGGGGTTTTCTGGGATTTTATGAATGTTTTTGGATTTTGCTGTGATTTTGGATGTTTTTGGATTTTTGTGTTTTTCAAATGTTTTTGTGATTTTGATGTCTTGGGGGCTGATCAAAGATTAGCCTTGCCTACATTTAAGCTTAGAGATGACTTAGTTTGGATTCCAATGTTTTTGACATTTTTCTAGTTTTTTGGGTGTTTTTGGATTTTTCCCATGATTTTGACGATTTGGATATGATATCAGTGCTCTGTTTTGGGATTTTGTTGAAGACCAAGCTAAGGTTTAATGATCAAATAGATGGATTGATGATGATAACATTGTTGAGGATGTACAACAATGCAAGGATAGCGTTACGCAACACAAGGATTAGGATGTTGATGGGATTGATAATGATAACATTGTTGAGGATGCACAACAATGCAAGGATTTGATTGATTAGGATTGATAATGATAACATTGTTGACGATGCACAAAAATGCAAGGATAGTGTTAAGCAACACAATAATTGGGAATGATATCCTGAGATGATGGATGGGTTGATTGGATTTGATTGATCAAGATTGATGAAGCTTTATTTGGAAAAAAAAGTTGGTTTGAATGATTTGATCTGGCATTTGATGTGCAAATTAGATGCCACTGATAGTGATTGTTTGGATTGATGTTCGACAAAAGGTGAAGACTAATAAGGAATGTGTTCTCATCAAAATATGCCATGGGCAAGTGATTTGGAATTTTTCTCACAAGTGGTTTTGACCATTTTGATTTCACATTTTCCAATGTTCAGATCACCACATAAGTTGGAGGATATAGATCAAGATTTATTCCAGAAGCAAGATGTAAATATCTGCTCCTAGTGTCTAGCAATGTATGGAATGTCATGGATGGATGGAAATGGTAAGCATGCAAAGGATGCCAAGGATTATCTTGCGATAAGATAAGGTGTTCAAATAAAGAAAGCTTGTTTGGATAATGCTACATGGCTCAAATAATGTCGCATAGGATATGATCAAAGAAAATGACCCATGTCAAGATGTTTACCATAAGCAAACATAAAGTGTGCCCCAAACTTTCATCAAGATCAACATAACTTGGATGATGGATGCATATGGATGAAAATGGATTGGATTATTGGTTTATGGATGAATGGATTTACTATGGATAAGATGGATGGAATGCTCAAATTATTACGGATAGGATGAGATGCTTTCACTTGAAGTGGCACATGTGGATGCTCGATTCTACACATGACACCTGTTTTCCAGGTTTTCATCATGGTCTTGCCCAAAGTGCCACCATAGTGGTTTTCACTAGAGGATGATTTTTATTTTTACTATTTTCTATCATTTTTCTAATTTTTTTGTTTTTTCAGATTTTTATGTTTTTTTGATTTTTTTGATTTTTTTGAAAGATTTAAGCTCATGCTGTATCACAAGGTTTTGCTAATGTAGATGCACCTGTCATAATGTGCCATCAATATTTTGCTTGAAGAAGTTGCTTTGCTAAGATACGTGCACTTGAATACAACTTTTGAGATTCTTGATCTGCTTCGTCGATATTGGAGTTAACTTTGTCTTGGTGTGCACATTGCGATAGAGTGCCTTCTGAATCCTTATGATGAAGGGTTGTTGCCAACACATGGTAAATGTGAGAATTGGATATCATATGTGGAGGCATGGATGGACTGTGTTTAAGGATAGGAGATGGATTGGTTGACAGTTTGGAACCTTTGACTCTCCAAACTTGGGAAGATGAGCAATGATGGGTGGATACGAAAGTGTGGATGGAATTAGGACCAACTGCTTGATACACTTTTTACGTCGCTTGAAAAGCCTGCTTTTTCTTTTGTGGACATCTTTGATGGATACTTTTCCCTTTTTTATTTTGCCTCATAGTTTCTTCAACTGATGGAGTTTGATAGGGATAATCTTTCTTTGTATGTTTTGGTATCCATGCATATTTGATTTGTCCATTATGCTTCTCAGTTTCTTTTGATTTGATAACATTCTTTGTGCTTTGATTCAAATCTTTCTTTTGACGTTGGTCCCAATTCATGGATGGGATGATGGGTGGATGAAGATTCGTGATGTGACTGGTTGTAGTATTGGCATCGGTTTCATCATAAGGATTCTTCATGCTCCTTATGTTGATGTTTTCTTAAGACAAAGTTTCCCCCAGTATAGTGCTAGTGGCACCTTCGTTCCTTGATTTTTCTTGTTTTGAGATGTCTTATTCAGTAAACATGCTTTGACAAATGACCACTACAGATGATGTTATTTTGATTGGATGCTTTGTTGACTCTGAAGTATCTTGTTCTATCTAACTTGTTTCCTTGAGCGAATAATGTTGGATATCTTCATACATGATGTCTTCAGTCTGGATTTTGGATATATCTAATCCTGATGTTGACAATTCTGTTTGACTATACGAATCAATAACCTGCTCTTTTTGTGTAATAGGATTAAAGGAATCTTGTTCTAAATGAAGATCATCTACATGTCCATCCACAAAAAGCATCTCATAGGTAGATGAAGGAGTACGTGCTATATGGATATGATCATCTTTCATAGATAGGAGAGTGTCCATTAGATTATTGTAGTATCTTGAAGATACAAATTCTTGATCTTGAATGATTTCAGAGTTGCTTTTGACATGCTTTGGATCAAGTTATTTACATGAGTCAGTTTCAAAGGATGGATTACTTACAAAGGGTTCTTGGATGTTGTCATTAGTCATGGTGAAGCATCTCTAAAATTTGCAAAACTTTATTCCTCAAACATGGGTTAGTTTTATGCAAAATTTATGAAAATGTTCCTATGAAATACCATGTAAATGATTCAAAATACAACAAATAACAATAGAAATCTAGAGACATTTCAAAAGAATAACATATACCTATTCCATATTGGATTGGTGTCAAATGTGCCAATGACCCTTTCCCAATCCTTGCTAAAACTGAATGATGAGATGCAATGGTGAAGAGCAAAATTAGTTCTCAATTCAAGAGAGTAACTTTGCATAAATGTGTAGATGGATTTGATGAAGAATCAGCCCTCTATTTAAAAAAATTCAAATATGAAGAATGCTCATAAGAGAGCAATGTGGGATAAAGATTGGACAAATGAGATGAGGTCACTTGTCAACTTGCCATAGGTTGAGGGATGTGCAAGTTCTGGCCAATGTGCCCAAGAGAGGGAGATTCAAATTTGAATTTGTGAAATAAATATTGAGTGGGGGACATGAAATAGAGAAGTTATTTCAATGTTGGAAGGGACAAGTCAACTTGTCTTCATTTTCAAACTTGAGGGAATATTCTATTTTTATGCCAAGTTGATAGAAAATAAGTATTTTAATAAATCAATAAATTGATTTATTTGTGCAAGTGGGAAAAGCTAGAGGATGTTATGGGTGGTTAGATTAGGTTAATCAAGATTAGATTAGCTTAATGATGATTAAGATGTTTTGACAGAGCTTTGACTTAGATATTCTGATTTATTTAAATAAAAAAAGGATGAAAGGTGATTTCAGACTTAATTAAATAAAAGGTTTAATTTATTTAATCAAGGAGGGTGATGTTAGGATCAAGTTGATTTATTTAATTTAAATTGATGACTTTAGGAGATTGATAAATAAACTTGATTTATTTTCTAAATGGATGAATATGACCTAATCAAATGAATTATGCCAATTTTACATGTCTACAGTGATACTGATGTCTGAGTTGATCATGTCATGATGGATCCCTTGATGAATACTCTTCTTTCATCCCTATGGATCATGGTTGCTTTGATTTGGTTATTCCACCATATGAGCTCTTCATCCCTAAGGATCCTTTTCAAAAAGTATAAATTGCCTCTCTTCTTAGGGGGCCATTGCATGAATTTGTAAAATTTACCCCCTCTCCAAGACGAAAGATTCAGGGTAGTTAGGATACTACTTTTTCCCCATGGTCACCAAACCTAATAAAATCATGTGAAGGGATGTTTTACTCAATGGATGTTAATACCTACACAAAACCTATTGAGAAATCTACCAAAGATATGATATATAAATTGCGTCAAAGAAATTTCTGAAGCACCCAAAAATATGCAAATCTCTAAAACCTCAAATATGGGCTAGTTTCATACAAATTTTATCAAGATGCTCCTATGAAATAACATGTAAATTCTTAAGAAAATGCAACAAATAAAAAAATGGATCAAATAGAAATTTCAAAAGCATAACATGTACCTATTCCATATTGGATTGGTGTCAAATGTGCCAATGACCCTTTCCAAATCCTTGCTCAAACTCAAATGATGAAGTGCAATATGATGAAGAGAAAAATTAGTTCTCAATTTAAGAGAGTAACTTTGCATGAGAGTGTAGATAATCAAGATGAAGAATAAGCCTTTCATTTATAGAATATTTTGATGAGAGAATGGCCAAATGGATGAATGTGGGACAATGATTTAGCTAATGAGATGAGGCCACTTGTCAACTTGTCATAGGTTGAGGAATGTGAGAGTTTTGGCCAATGTGCCCAAGAGAGGGAGATTGAAATTTGAATTTGTGAATTAAATGTTGAGAGGGGGACATGAAAAAAAGAAATCAATGGAATGTTGGAAGGGACAAGTCAACTTGTCTTCATTTTCAAACTTGAGGGAATATTCCAAAAAGGTGCCTTGTTGAGGGAAAATGATGAATTTATAAATGAGTTAAAATGATTTATTGGTGCAAGTGGGAAAAGATAGAGGATGTGATGGGTGGTTAGGTTAGGTTAATCAGGATTAGATTAGCTTAGGTGACGATTAGCTGATTTTGACCCCTTTGACTTGAATATTTGATTTATTTAAATCAAAAGGGATGGAAAATGCATTTGGGATTTAATTAAATAAATGTTTGATTTATTTAATTAAAGGGATGATGCAAGATAAAGGTGGATTAATTTGCATGAGATGAAATTAGAAGATGGTTTATAAAAGATGAAATGTTATGGTTTTGATTAAAATTTATTTAATCAAATGAGGTAATGATAAAAAAAGTTAATTTATTTAATTTAAATGGATGATGAATCTGATTTACTTGATGATTGGATGGATGTGAATCTGGTTTACTTGATGAATAGACCTAATTGAATGCATAATTATAATTTTGCATGTTTACATTTTTCCCCTCTTTGAAGCAATGTACTTGCTGTGTTGGTTCAAAGAATAAACTTGCCGCAATCAAGATTAAAAAATTTTCTAATTTTTTTCAGATGCCCCAGCAGAAAGAAGTACACTAGTACATTGCCCCCTTAGGAGATCAAGTGAAAATATTCTATTTGAGGGTCGATCTTGTGATAAAGAGGTTCAAAATGGATGGTTATGGATGATGATGCAAATGAGATGATTTTAAGATGCTTAGAATAACAAATATATATTATCTTAAACAACTTAAATGATGGTATGATGTATGAGATGGATGAAATGGATGTTTTATGCAAATATGTGATTTATGAGATGCTTAGACTAACAGATCTATATTATGATGATAAACATGAATGTGGGATGATATGTAGAAAACTGATAGTTTGTGGATGCAAGATGGATGGACTGGGAATGATGATTAACTATTCATGCTGTGATGTTAGTGCGGAAAAGAAGACATTAGATGATGAAAAGAGGATCCAACAAGCCAACTTTATGAGAGATGATGATGACAAATGATGATGATAGATGGATGATTTTCTTATCAAGGATTGGGATTTTAAAAGGGTCATTTACCTTATATTTGATAACATGCATAAGTACGATGCATCAAGGTATAAAGGACCAAAACACGGAAAGGTATAACCAATCAATGCAATAGTTAACAAGCTATCCAAAACATCCTCTATACATATCTAACAAAGCAAGTATTCACCAAGTTATTCTACAAGAACATCCAACAAGCATAGCAGAAAAAAATGATAATGATCGTTACCCCATTCCTATCTCTTTAAATCCTTCATTCAAATATCATTGAGAGGTCCTTGGACTAAGCGCAATGAGATAAGTCAAAAGACAAAGATAAAGCATACAAACAAGTTGATGTTCTTCAATACCACTAACCAAAAGGGAATGTGTTTTTAAGGATAAGAACCAAAACTATTGCCAAAATATAATGCCCATTGTAGGAAGGATACATCCTAGGACATGTTAGTGGATGGCGGAATGCCATTTCGTTTATCCAAAGTGTTCTTTCTGATAAATAATGCCCATTGTAGGAAGGATTCATCCTAGGACATGATGTTATCAAATGATTGATATGGGACTATTTGGATGATGGACTATTGACACAAAGAATTGACCAACTTGTTTGACGTACTGACTTAAACTTGAGACTTGACGTTTTTGAGTTTTACTTTTAAGCTGCTAGACTTGTTTCTAACTATTTCACCAAAGGTTGAGGATGATGATCAGTTTATTATGAATGGTATTATTGCAGGTGCAAGCGAGATGAGGCGGATGGATTTTTTCAAATATTTGGATATTTTTGATCATTTTGAGATGTTTTGAGGCTGTTTTTGGTATTTTTCAAAATTTTGAAATGTTTTGATTTTTTGATTTTCCAATGTTTTGGGATTTTCTTGAGATTTTGACCAAGAGACTAACCTAAAGACCTATCCTAGGGACCTCAGGGGCTGATCAACAGATGAACCTTTCCTACGTTATACATGAAGAGACCACGTAGTTTGACTGACGACTTGACCGATTTATAGATGAAGATATACATGATGAATTTTTAGCTTATTATGAAAGACTCCTAAAGGACTGACCTAAGTGTCTCGAGGGATGATCAAAGATCAACCTTGCCTACGTTCAAGCTCAGAGATGATGTAGTTCGATGAGACGACTTTGTTTTTAAATTTTTGACTGACTTTTTGACCTGTTATGGGATTTTGATATGTTTTGATGTTTTTTGGATTTTCTGGTCTTTCTGATGCTTTTTGGATTTTCTAATTTTCTGATGTTTTAGGATTTTTTGATTTTCTGATGTTTTTGGATTTTATGATGTTTTGATGTTTTTTGGATTTTCTGATGTTTCAGACTTTAAGAATATACACGAATCCTTATCAGATGAGAACATGCCCCCAGTGTGATGCGATACACTACTTCGATAAAGGCAGGAGAAACTGACCATGGGGATGGGTTGAGTAGTACTAGGAGAGATCATGATACTAACACAAGACCAATCTATGGTGTAGATGTGAGTGGATGAGTGATGGATGGAGACCTAAATGTGATGGATGATGGAAGTGAAATGGATGGATGATGCAGAGCAAGCCATAAAGATCCTGCTGGATGGAAAGTGCTTATTTACACAAGGTGTCTATTTGCTAGGTTTTCACCAAGGTACTTGCCCAAAGTGCCAACAAAGTGGTTTTCACTAGAGGATGATTTTTTCTCTTTACCATTTTTTTAATCCTTTTTCTATTTTTTTTGGGATTTTTTCTTTTTTTGATTTTTTTATTGTCACCAAGATACTTGTTTGCCAAGTTTTTGCCGAAGTAACCATTTTTTAGGACATTTTCTGATTTTTTGGATTTTTTTGGTTTTATACCTTGAAAGATTTAGGCATTAAACTTTTTGAGATAAGAGGTATTCATGGGATCTTGCAGAGGTTCCCCTTTGGGTGTTGATAACTGATATGCCCCTGATTTGTAACATGCTATTATGATGAACGGTCCCAACCAATTGGGTTCAAACTTTCCTTTGCTGCTTGGGTTTGGGACATTCTTTTGATTCTCCTTCAATAATTGTTCTCCGACTTCGAACGTCCTTCTTTTGCTTTTCTTATTGTAGCTCCTTTTGAGTCTATTCTCATAGACTTGCAAGTGATTTAAAGCATCTATACGTCTCTCATCTAGTATCTCTAGCTCATTTAGTCTTGATACCCGGTACTCTTCATCTGTGATGAGGTTTTGCAGTGATATCTTGAGGGATAGGAGCTCGATCTCAATGGGGAGTATGAATTCTGATCCGTAGACCAAGGAGTATGGGGTGGCACCAGTGGGTGTGCAGATGTTGGTTTGATAGGCCCAGAGGGCAAGATTAAACTATAGGTGTCAGCCATGACCTGTGTCATTGACCTTTTTCTTGAGGATTTTCAAAATGGTCTTGTTTGTAGCTTTTGCTTGGCCATTTCCTTGGGGATAGTATGGGGTAGAGAAGCAATGTTGGATTTTGAATTTCTTGCATAAGTCGCAGACATCCTGATTCTTGAATGGTGTCCCATTATCTAAGATAATGGCTTGTGGAACACCATAGCGACATATGAGATAGTTTACAATGAACTTTGAAATCTGCTTCTCAGTTATGTATGTCATGGGTATGGTCTCCACCCACTTAGTAAAGTATTTTGTTGCGGTTATGATGAATTTATGGCCGTTAGATGAAGTGGGTGTGATTTTCCCAATGAGATTGAGTCCCCACTGTGAAAAGGGTCATGGTTTTACAATAGGATGAAGCTCTTGAGCTGGAGCATGGATGAGGTCCCCATGTTGCTAACATTGTAGACACTTTCTGGCATAGTCATGTGCTTCTATTTCCATTGTGGGCCAATAATACCCTATCCTTAGCAGTTTCTTAGCTATGGTCATTCCACTCGAGTGCAAACCACAGATATCATTATGTACTTCAGTTAGAGTAGTCAACGCCTCCTCAACATTTAGGTAGTGTAGTAGGGTTCCTTCTATGCTCATACGATATAGGGTATCTCCTAGGATGAAAAATCTGGATGCCTTTTTTACAAAGGTTCGTTTTAGGTTTTATGGTAAGTCGATAGGTATGAATCCCATTCGAAGGTATGTGTAAATGTCATGATACCAAGGATCATTGGGACCAACAATTTCGTACACGAATTCTAATTCTGGTACCTTGAATGTAGGAACAAGAAGCTACTCTATTAGGAATTCATATTTTGGAACATTGTTGGGGATGTCTAGTAGGGACCCAATTGTTACCATGGGATTTGCTGCTCTATTATTTCCTCTAGGTATTTGCTCAAATGTAATTTGGATGAAGGATTCTTTGAGAGTCTCTACCAATTTCTTGTATGGAGTGAACTTGTCATCCTTGGTCTGGTATTCATCATTAACTTGAGTTATGATCAATTGGGAGTCTTCATACACTTTGAGAGCCATGATGTTCCACTGCACTACTATTCTGAGACCTATGGTCAAAGCCTCATATTCTACAATGTTATTGGTGCAGGGAAATGCCAATTTGTATGACCTTGGTATGCAATGCCCTTGTGGGGTGATGAAGAAGACACCAACTCCTGATCCATGCTGTGTGTATGATCCATCAAAGTATAGTTTCCAGTGGTTAGCTATATTGAGATTAAAAATGGATTCATCTGGAAACTCTAAGACCAGAGGGTTCTTAGAATAGATTGGTGCTTCTGCTAGTTGGTCTGTGATGACTTGGCCCTTGATTGCTTTCCTCTCCATCTATTCGATGTCATATTCTGATAATATCATTACCCATTTTTCCATTCTTCCCGTGAGCATTGCCTTTGATAGTAGATACTTGAGAGGGTCAATTTTGGCAATGAGTTTTATTTTATGTGCCAACATGTAATGTCTAAATTTTTGTGATGCAAACACTACTGCGAGGCATGCTTTCTCGATGAATGAATAGTTTAGCTCATGCCCAACCATTGTCCTGCTAATGTAATATATATCCCTTTCTATTCCATTTTCCTCATGCTGAGCCAAGAGAGCTCCAAGGACTACTGTTGTTACTGACATGTATAGAATGAATGGCTTTATTGGGATTGGTGGCATTAAAACTGGTGGTGTTAGTAGGTATTCCTTAATTTTATTGAATGCCTCTTCACACTTGCTATCTCATTTGTACACTACTCCCTTGTGGAGTAGGTGAGAATATGGGTTCTATTTGTCTGCTAGTTGTGCTATGAATCGTCAGATGGATTGGAGTTTTCCTTGGAGACCTCTCAATTGTTTTAATGTTTTTGATGCCTTCATCTCCAGGATTACTTTTACTTTTGTTGGTTCCACCTCGATGCCTCTCATTGACACTATATATCCTAGCAATTTTCCTGATTATACGACAAAGATGCACTTCTTTGGGTTTAGTCTGACCTTGTACTCCTCTAGTCTGTCAAAGATGGCACTTAGGGTTGCTATGTGATCTTTTCTCTTTCTTGACTTAGCTAGGATGTCATCAACATAGTCTTCAAATGTTTTTATGAATCATGTCATGAAATATCAATGTCATGGCCCTTTTATATGTTGCTCCTATGTTTTTTAAGCCAAATGGCATCATGTTCTAACAGTATGTCCCCCATGGACAAGTGAAAGTTGTTTTGTGTTGGTCCTCCTTAGCTATCATGATATGATTGTATCCTGAGAATCCATCCATTAGCGACAACATTTCATGTCTTGCTATCATGTCTACTATCATGTCGATGTTGGAAAGCGGCAAGTCATCTTTTGGACATGCTTTGTTCAGGTCCCTAGAGTCTATGCAGATTCTGATATTTCTGTTGGGTTTTGAAACATGTACCAAGTTTGATACCCATCCTAGATAGTCTATTGGTTAGATGAATCCTACATCTAATAGCTTCTTTAACTCCATTTTGACTAGCAGGGTGATTTGAGGGTGCATTTTTCAAAGCTTTTGTCTGACAGGCTTTGCTTCTGGATACACTGCTAAGTGGTGAACCGCGGTCTTTGGATCAAGTCCTGGCATGTCTGCATAACTCCATGCAAATTTTATTTGTCTTTCCTTTAGGAAGGCTACTAGGAGCTCCTGTTCTTCTGATAGTAGTGACTCTGCATGGAATGTGATATGTGGGGTCTCCTCTATGCCTAGGTTGATCGGATTGCATTTTTCTGCCAAGACTACTGACTTTTCCTAATGAAGAGCTCTTAAAGGAAGATTGAATCCCCCATCCTCGGGCACCTCAAAGAGGTTTTCACCATTGGATGCGTCCTTTCTTTTTACTTTTTTCTTGTCATAGAGTGCCATAGTTTGGTTTTCACTTAAGGACTTGGATATTATTCTTAATTTCTCACTTTTACAACTGAAGGATTCAATCATTTCCCCATAATAGGCATGTGTCCAACTCCATTGTGAATCCTACTTTGTGATCCCCATCTGGAATGTTGTCCGACAATCCCATGAATTCCAAGAGCGCCTCATCATTTTTGAATGTATCAAGAACTGGTGGTCCTCGTTGGTCATAGTCGATTAGTTGGGGATATACTAGGTGGATTTCATGATCTTGATGGTCTGTTTCAAAAGATAGGGTACTAATCATGCAAAGAGTGGTATCCTCAAAAAGCTTAGGTAGATTGGATGTGGGGTTCTTGTCATCACTACTACTACAAATGTCAATTATAAAGTTATCTATGACTCTTCCTGTGGTTATTGGTAAGCGTACTTCTGTTGTGGTTGGCTGAGGAGGAATATTAACCATTCTAACTGGAGCACTTTGGCCATGTATGGTTATACACGGAGGGGTACATCTAAGGCCAAGATTTTTTATTGGTCGCATCTCTAAAATGATAGGTGTTATAAGTCCATTTTCGTTTTGTCCCAGTCTTTGATTTCTGTCATAGCCCATTGCGAGCATCATTTGTAGGCCCTTGGTTTTGTCATCCATTGGTAAATTAGCCATTGGTCTTTCATCTTGATATAGCATGTGAGATGGATCTTCCTCAATAATTCTCACCCAAGATCTCCCCATCTTGTGAATTCAGGATAGTTTTCAAGAGATGTTTGGGATGTGGAAGCCTCATTTATTTGTGGTCATCCCTGTGATCTAGGAGACTGTGGTAACTCTCCTACCACAAAGGCATTATTAGGGAGCTTGTAGTTTCCACAGCCGTTATCTTAGACAATGAGCTTGATGTTGGAGATGGCGGGAATGGCAGGAGTTGCGGGTGTCTATGTCACAGAAGTGGAGGCGAGAGTGGCAGGATCAATGTAAGGTGTGGATGGACCCTCATCATTTTATGGTACTTGGGGGATTTTTTAATAATTTGCTTCAACATTTTTGCAATAGGAGAAGGGTTCAGGATCTCCATGGATGGTAACTTCTTGTCCGTTATGTGTAAACTTCACACATTGGAGGAAAGTTGATGCTACTGCTTTCATCGCATGGATCCATGGATGTCCTAAGAGGATATTATATGGAAATTCAAGGTCCAAGACCTGACAAGTGGTTTCCATGATGGCATTCCCTACTTGAATAGGGAGTTTGATCGTTCCCTGAGACACTCTTTCTTGATCATCATATGATCTTATTGTGATAGCCTTCCATTGTCAATGGAATCCTCTGATATTTTCAATTGCTTGATGAGGTTGAGAGAACAATTGTTCAAGCCCGCACCTCCATCCACCAAGACCCTTTTGATTTTTCTCTTATGTACTATGTCTTCCAAGTGAAGTGCATGGTTGTGAGATGGTTGAGCAGGGAAATCCTGGTCAGAGAATGTAAGAAGATTAGGCGTAATGATATTTCCAACCATAGCTTGGAATTGCTCCGCATCAAGGTCTGCGGGGATAGTGGATGAGGCTAATGCTTCTTCAAGGATTTTCCTATGGGTAGATGAGATTTTTAGCAACTCCATGATGGAGATTTGTGCTGGCATTCTCTTGAGCTGATCTAGGACATTATAGCCATTAGGAACGGATCTAGATGCAGGGACTTTGTTTGGCTGGGATAATCTTGCGATGGTTACTTTTCCACCTCTTGTGGTGACTCCACAATATTCGGCATAGGCGCCCTTGATAGTAATGACCATGCACTTTTCATCTAGGGAGGCGATGACTATTTCATACACATGATTTATGTTTGAGTGGGTGCCTTTCCCTTTATATTTTTTAGTGTTATTCCCTTTATTGCCATGATTTGGCATCAAATTTGTGTATATCTTAAGATCCTGGTTTCCTGTAGGTTGTTCCACATTTATGATTCTTTTATCGATGAGATCTTGAATGATGTTCTTTAATCTCATGCAACTATTCATGGTATGGCCTTTGATTTTATGGAACTCATAGAGTTGATTCTCGTTATACCAAGGAGATTTCACATCCAGTTCTTGGTAATTCTTAAATGTAGGAGCTTTGATGAGTTTTTCGTCTATCAAATTTTTCATTATGTCCTCAAGTGGTTCCCCCAAAGTGATCTATTTTCACTTGGGATAACTCTTGTGTTGGGGTGGTCCTCTTTGCTTACTAAGATTATTGATTGTTGGATTGTTGTTTGGTTGGTGTGTTATGTAATGATTGTTTTGGTGTTCTTTTTGGATTTGTGGTGTGGGTGTATGTTGGCGAGGAGCACTAATGACCACCTTGGCATCGACGACGCCATCATTGGTAATTTTTTTATCCTTGCCCACGTATGAGGTTTATCGTTGTAATTGGATGGTGGGCGGTTGTTTTGTTTTTTGGGGTATGATGTTGATTCCGCGGGTTGAGTGATAAGGGCTCTTTCGATGTTGAGCGCCTTGGGGATCAAATGATCATATGTGGTGATGCCCTGAACCTTGAGATGAAATGCGAAGTGGCCTTCAAGGTTGGCTATGATGGTGCAAACTTGTTGTTCTTCTAGCATGGTCCACTTGCTCTGATTGGCCTTGGATCACCATTGTTGTAGGAATGAAGTGAAAGATTCACCCTTTCCTTGTTTCAGAGCTGAGAGTTCTGCTAGACTAATATCCATTACAATGTTGCATGTGTAGTTCTTAATGAATGCATCTATAATTTCTTGAAATGTTCTAATTTCTAAATGTAAGTGAGAGAACCATTCCATAGTGTGGCCTGCCAAACTCCTAGGGAATAGCCGCATCAGATAAGTATCGTCATATGCGACTTCCATGCAATGAACCTAGAATTCCCTAATGTGATCTTCAGGGTTTCCCATCCCTCGATATTTGTCAAATTTGGGGATTTCGAATCCCTTTGGGAATGGTTTCATCACTAGGCTCCTATCGAATGGATACAAACACAAGTTGTTTGGTGTCTTTGTTGTTCACCTTGATTGAAGATCGAGCACTTGTTGCGAGAGTAACTTGATTTGTGTCGTCACATCATTTTGCGGATCAGGAGGTGGGATGAAAGTGTTTTGGGGTGTTTCAATCGTGGGTTGGATGGGTGGGTTGGTCGGTGTGTTTTTCGATGGTATTTGTATGTTCTGTCGAGTGAGGTAGGCTTCCACCTGCTTTTGTATGAACAACGCTTGTTTTTTATCTTGTTGTTGCTGCACTAATATTTGTGCTTGTTGTTGCACTTGGTTCTGTTCCAACAACACTTGTTGTTGTGCTTGATGTTGTTCCAACAATGATTTTTGTTTGGATGCCAATTTGGCTGCTTCTTGCTGCTCTTGATATTGCTTTATTGCTTGTTGATATGCTTGCAATTGCGCTATTTATCTTTGTGCAAGAAGTTGTGTTTGTGCTTGATATTGGGAATTTTCCTGAGCTTGAGCTTGTGCTTGCACTGCTTGTACTTGGGCTTTTACTTGTGCCGCTTGTTGTAATATTGCAGTATTTTGTGCTTGAAATGCTTGCAATGC
This sequence comes from Sequoia sempervirens, assembly GCA_007258455.2. Classification (NCBI taxonomy): domain Eukaryota; kingdom Viridiplantae; phylum Streptophyta; class Pinopsida; order Cupressales; family Cupressaceae; genus Sequoia; species Sequoia sempervirens. The sequence continues at coordinate 85,434,699 of VDFB02168118.1, forward strand.
TTGAGTGGCTTAGGTGGCTTTTTGTTGTTGTTGTAATAAAGCTTGGGCTTGTTGCACTTGTAAGGCGGCTTGGGCTACTTGGGCAACTTGCGCAGCTTGAGTGGCTTGTTGAGCAGCTAGTTGTACAGCTTTTTTTTTCTGCACTTGTTAGAATCCCCTCTGAAAAGTAGCTTGCAATGCCACATTGTATTGACTTGATGTGGTGGAAGTTGGTGGTGGTGGATTCAAAATGGTGTTTATGGTGATGGTGAATGGTGATGTCGTGTTAATGATTTGAGTGGTAGATGGTATTGCCGATGTGGTGGTTTGAGTGATAAGTGGTGCTATTGATGTGATTGGCCTTTGAGAGATCATGCTTTGCGATGTTATGGGGGTGTTTGATGATGTTGCAATTACTTGTGTGTTTTTCATCTGTTGTTGCGATATCGATGACAAATTTTGAGCATTTGGCATAATGCTTTGATTGATATTTGGGATGTTGGTTTGATTGATACTTTGTAAGGGGGAAGCCCTAAAGAAAGGAGTGGTGTGGATGATGATGGAAAAAGGGGAAGCGGTGGAAATGTAAGGGGTGTGAGTCCTTAAGAAAATGTTGTGGTGTCAAAAATGCCCCCTGGTCTGAACATGTCTCCTTCCTCTTGCAAATTTCTGATTAGAGGATTTTAAGGTGTTGCGTAAAAAAATGATGATGATGGATCGTGATGGAAGGTGAGAGTAACATTCTTATGTAATGGGTTTTGGGGTATGTTTTGTTCCAAGGTGGTGTTTGCATCCAAGTTTTGATTATTAACAAGGGGGTGTGTTTGAATAGCATTGAGAAATGCATTTCGCTTATTAACATTAGGTTGAGTTGGAGCAAACAATGTCATGATCTGCGGAATTTTTTGTGTGATGTTTTGGGATGGGGGTGTAGATGAGATGGGAATGGTGGATGAGATTGGAGTAAATGATGTCTCCACTATGGTACTCACATCGAAATCCAAAGGTAACTTGGCCCCTTGTTTTGCTAGCTCAAGCATGTATAACGAAGGGTTAAGTCTCATCATGATGTTGATGATTTTATGGTTCTCCAAATTTTGGAGCATTTTAGTTATTTCTTCGTGAGACATTCCAAAGGTAAGATCCTCTCCTTGGTTTATCTCTTGCGAATTTTGTGATGTTTGGTCACCCCCACAAAATGATATGAAAATCATGGAAAAACCTATCCTGGGAATTGGACATTCTAGCAGGCGACTAATATCTCTTCATGGTCATTCATTTACTTGTCAAACCAAGGAACGTATACTTTGAATGGAGCAGCACTATATGTGCACTAAGAACTAGTTTCAGTCACAGCTTAATGGAAAATAAATACTTGGAAAGAGATTCTACCTATGCTACCAGAAGGTAATGCAAAGTTCTCTTAACTCAACCATAATTTAACCAAAGTAAAAATCATAACAGCTACAACTGAGAAACAAACTATGAACTGGCCTTATGCTGTAGGAACAGACACAGGGATGGATTCCCGTTGCTGTAGGAACAATATAAGACTGAGTTTGCACAGAATCTTCAAAGATGAAATCTAACTTATGATCAATAGAAAAGGAACAGCTAACTAACTAACTACGGATACTTACTAAGTGGGCCCCCTTAGCAAGCATTAACTAATTACACAAGTACTAAACTCAAAACTTCATCAAAATTTATTCATAAACTCAGAATGGTATACATTGTTCTGTTCATATGAAAACTAACAACAAACTGTATCTCTTGTCATATAGATTCTTCTTTTTATTATCACCCTAACTCTTACATGATATCCTTTCTATCTCACTATGCTTGCTCACTCACGCAGGAGGAACACTTTATTTAAATCAGGAAAACAACTAACTAACCCTAACAGAGAAAGACGTGGATGTGAAATGTATCCTGAAATTAAGGAATAGACTTCATAAATGAGTTTTATCCGTTCAACCCAATCCAGAGAGAATCTAGCACTCCACTCTTTCTAGATTGACTGACATTTAAAATCCTTCCCAACAGTTTTAGTCAAAGATTCTTCGCTAGAGCTTCCTCGAAGTCATGCAGGAAATGGACTTTACTGCAAGGTCGAGATCGGTTGCACTTGACTCGATCACACTTTCTTCAACAACCTACGAAACACAAGGTAATAGATGCTAAAGAAAAGGCGCATGGAACATACACAATATCCATTCATTAATCACATATTTAAATCTATTTCATCATTCAAAAACTACATATGTTATACCAGTCATTTGGGGAGTCAAATGGGGTAATAAATATAGATATGTCAATATGATAGGCTGCAGGAACATGAAAGTGTACTACTATAGGATATCCCCCAAGAAAAGGTTTCAAAAGAGTTAAACAACCATGAACAACAAAAGTGAGGGTAGTAAAAGTACACCATGATATCCAAATTGTGAGCATATTTTGGGCTCATCATTTGCCCCCTACTTAACCCAATGCTGGTCCTGCAGCATTAAAATTTTTGGTGGTCTCTCTGAAATCAGTGGTTGCAGCATGACTCTAAAATGGAGTTCCAAATTTGTAATAAAAACCTCTAAAACTCTGCCACCTTTCATACGTACGAGCTTATGTATCTTCATTAATATTTGTAGCTTGTTAAGGATAAAGGGGCCACATTAACACAGGAGGTCTAAATGTCAAAGGAAACCATAATTCAAACCTCTTTTGAAGGCCCAATTCTATGTATCTGCTTGATCATTTGAGAGCTGCCATAAAATTCAGGGGACTGTGAGGCTCGGACTTTCTTAACCCAACAGTTAATCTCTCCCACCTCTTCTCAATTTTGGAATATGACAGCCTCCAAAATGAGTATGTCTATTCCTGAAACTCATCATATACCTGTTTTCTCAAATCAAATATTTTCATCCTAGCCGTATAATTATTAAAGTCATATGCCACAGTAAGCCAGGTTTTCAGCATTGTATGGGAGTCTTTTCTCTCAGGGCGCAATGGAACAGGCTCATTCCTTTTGGCTTCTTCATATGCTTCCCATTGCCTGCCATAATTTTCTTTGTTTGCTGCCCAAAACATAAGTGATCTGAAATGGATGTCACCAATGTACAGAAGGGGATTCCACTCTATTTCAAATGGAATTATAAAGCCATGCAAATAAATTTCACACAAAGAATTTCTTAGCCAATTAGGAGCTGCCTGATATGCATCGTAGAATTCTTTAGCAGTGTGAATAATAGGATCTAGATTTCTGGAAATTCTCATTAACTGGAACCACAAAAATTGTTCTTTGAGATGCAGAGCATAAACTATGGGTGGTGGTCTGCATTCCATAATCTGACCAGTTACCTTTAGCATTTCATCCATTTTCTCTTTTAACTCCTGAATTTCCTGTTTCTGACTTTCCATTTTCTTTCTCAGTTTCTTCTTTTCTTCCTCCTAAAGACTTTGTTGCATTTCAGTCTAGGCTAGGTGGTAGAAACTCAGGGTTTGTAATGTAACCGATCTCCATGTAGCTTTGAAATATTCCAAAAACTCAATCAAAAATGTCCTTTTGTAGACAATAATGGCTTGACAAGTTGCAGGGGAAAATGAAGCTTCATTAGCCATTTTCAATTGTTCAGTCTGTTCCTCCTCTTGCTGCAGGATGAATTCCTATTGCTGCAGTGGAGAAGACTATGCTTCCTCCGAGATCTGCATAGCCGCAGAAGCCAAGTCATCGAGACTTGGTACCCCCTTTCATTATGCTCAACTTCCCTTGTCTCCATTTGTTCTTCTTCAGGAATAACAAATGAACTCTGTGCAGCACTCTCAGACACATTCTGAGAAAAATCATATTCAGACTCTACAGATTCTTCTGAAATTATAATAACCTCAGGTTGAGGTGAAGTAGCGGAGGCCTTACATTATTTCCTTGTGGGAACTCTTCTTGGCAATGTTGCGGCTGCCGACGGTGCTCTCGTAGCCTTCCTCTTTCAGAATTACCTAGAGGGTTGTGCCCTATTAGAGGATGATGGTGAACTAGTGATGGCAACAGGTGTTGTTGTAGGAGAAGATGCTGCAGGAGAAGAACGTTGCCTTTTCTGAGAACGAGGGTTAGATTCTGGGGTTTGTTTTGCCCCAGATGACTCTCGTGCCTTTGTTTTTCCTTTTTCTCTCCTACTGGCAGACCTAGTTTGCACCCGAGTAGAGGACTCTAGTGTGTGAGCTGTAGGACCAGGTGTTGTAGGAGTAGATGACCCTTGCCCTGTTCTTCTACTGGTAGACACTATTTCTTCTCTCTTTTTCTGAGGCCATGGGGTAAGTTCCCTAGAGGGTTCTAGAAGTTGCAGGCTCTTTTGGGCAACAAATTGTTGCCAGGAAAGAGGTGATACATCTCTCAAAGAGTGTGCAATTGATAGTTTTATAAGGACATGGTGGGAAATATACTTATCCTTCCCATGTTGGGTTTCGTGGGCACATTGTTCCAGAAATTTTAACAAAAAGTTTAGAACATTAACAGCTAACCCATGCCTCATATGACTCAGCAATTTGAAATGGTAAGAATGCAGGTAAGAAAAATGTCCTTCACATGTTAAATACCTGATTATGAAAGCAACATATTCTAGATATGGAGGAGGAAATGACACTCACTTGCATCCCTATTTGGAGACTTCCAAGGGTACATCAGTGGGTATTGTAAATTTTGCCCTTGCAGAGACAACATCTGAAGAAATTTTTTCTCCAACAACTAAAAGCCTAGTTACCTCTGCAATTCTTTCTTTAGTTACAGTAACTATTAGACCCCATACTATAGCCTCCCCTTCAGAAAGGATGCTTAAAAATTTGCCTACAGCCTCCTCATTGAAAGCATCTAAACTCAAAAAGTAATTCAACCATCCACAGAGGCTGAATGCTTGGACTATTTCAAGATTTTGCATTAATAACTCATGAGCTACAGGCTCATGTCTTACCAGCTAACCACCCATGTTCACATTTTTGCCTTAGCTGAACTCAACTCTTTTATGAAAATCCAAAAATTTTCCTTTCTATTCTGGTTCTTTTCTGTCCCTTCGTCACTTTTCCCTTCTTTTCCAAAAATGAACTACTTAAACAAGCAGTCTTAATCGTAATTTACAATGAAAAACATGTGATCATATATGGAAAGTATTAGAAAAGAATAAAGAAAGATTATCTGAGCAGTTGTGGCAGCAGCGAAAGGACAGGTTTTAAAAATGGATTATTCCGCCCCCTACTTAGAGTATGACATGTGTCCTCACATGTACCAAAGAATAGGTGGAGATCGGGTAATAATGACTGATACAAACATAGTAGTAAATGAAATAAATGAAATAAATGAATAATGAGATAAAAAAAGATATTGCGTACCTTTCAATAAATGCTTGTACGTGTTGGGAAAGATGATGGCTTCAGCATGAGGTGACAGTTGGAAATGAGATCATAATTATGGTGTGGATGAATGAGGTGGATGGGTGATGTGGGCAGACGAGATAAATGGATGGAATGGATGGATGGAATGGAAGATAAAGAAGTGAAATGTGGCGACAAGTGGGAATGAAGAAAAAGGGTTTCCTTAAAAAGAAACCTTTATTATGAGCATGCATTAAAAAAATTACGATGAAGCTACAGGAGAAAGGCTAAAACCTTTGGCTACAGGAAGATTAGTGGCAGGATCCTGAATGAACTGCTGCATGAATTCTTCTTTTGAGACTGGTTGATGGTACAACCAGAGGCAGTGTCCATTAACTAACAGCTTGAATCTAATAGGATCAATTGTAACAAGTTGAGCTGAACCATTATCAAATACATTCTCAATTTCATACAGGCCCAACCATCTAGTTTGCAATTTGCCTGGACTATCCTTATATCGTGAGTCATAAAGCAAAGCCCAATCTCCTACTTTGAATTCCTTTTCCTTAATGTATTTATCATGCCACCTTATTTGCTGATTCTGTATTATCTCAGTGTGTTGTAGGGCATTCTTTCAGAGTTCATCCAGAGCATTGAGCTGCATGATTTTTTCCTTTTGTGCATTTGTTAAATCCATGTCCGTCTCTAATGCTGTTCTTAGAGTCTTGTGTTAAAATTCTATTGGCATCACAACTATTTTACCATACACCATTTCAAAAGGTGTATATCCTGTAGCAGTCTTCCAGGTAGTACGGTAGGCCCATATAGCTTCTAGTAACCTTTTGGCCCAGTCCTTCCTATGCAAATCTATAGTTTTAGTCAAAATGGCCTCTATGTCCCTATTGGTGACCTCAACCTGGCCATTGGCCTGGGGTTGATAAGGAGTTGATTTCCTGTGTCGTATATTGTATTCATTGACTAAAGCTGTGATAACTGTAGAAGTAAATTGTGCTCCTTGATCTGTCACTATCTCCCTAGGGACACCAAACCTAGTAAATATTTCCTCATAGAGGAATTCAACCACTTTATTATCCCTAGCATGTTTTATAGGTTTAGCCTCTACCCATTTTGTGACATAATCTGTGCATACAAGGATGTAGGACTTACCATTGGAAGGTGGATCAATTGGTCCTACAAAATCTAGTCCCCATTTGTCAAAGGGTCTAACTACAATTTGTGGAAATAGAGGCATCTCATTAGATCAGGTTGGTCTTCCCATCCATTGGTATTTGTAACATCTCCTGGTATATTTGGCTACATCACTATGAAAGGTTGGCCAATAGTAACCAGTATTTAAAATTTTCATTGCTGTCCTTTTGGCAGCAAAATTTCCACCACACAACTCATCATGGCTTGCATGCAGTATATCATGAGTGTCCTCCTCTAGTACACATCTCCTCATAACTTGAGTTGGCCGTATATAAAACATGCAATCTGCAATCCAAGAAAAGTTAAAGTTTTTCTCTACCAATAATCTCTTTTCCTTAGGGGAGAATTGAGGAGTTCTTCCTGTTGCTAGATAATTTGCTATATCAGCATACCATGGATGAATAACCTTGATTGCAAATAGGTGCTCATAAGGAAAGGAGTCTTCAATAAGTGCAGAGTCATCTTGCCTTTGAATTCTAGAAAAGAAATTAGCAACTGCATTGTCTTTACCTAGCTTGTCCACAATTGTAATGTCAAATTCCTACATCAGTAATAACCATCCTGCCAGTCTCCCGGATATTGAGGCTTTGTTCATGAGATACCGGATTGCTGCATGATTAGTATGAACAAATATCTGATAACCGGTGATATAATGCCTAAATTTATTGAGGGAATAGATGATTGCCAACATTTCTTTTTCTGTAACAGTGTAGTTGATTTCAGCGCCTTGCAGATTTTTGCTTATGTAGTAGAGTGCATGTTCTGTCAAACCATCCTTCTGCCCTAACACTACTTCAATTGCATAATCCGATGCATCAGTATAAATATGAAATGGAAGTGACCAATCAGGTCCTTTCAGAATAGGTGCCTGTGTAAGGGCGACTTTCAAGTCAAGAAATGCTTTTTCACATTCCTCTGTCCAAGAAAAATCTGCATCTTTCTTCAGTAGACTGTATAAGGGGCCTGCTATTTAGTTGAAGTCCTTGATGAACCTTCTATAGTATCCAGCATAGCCTAGAAAGCTCTGTACCTCCTTCTACTTAGCAAGAGAGGGTAACTTAGAGATGACCTCAATCTTAGCAGGATCAACCTGAATTCCTGTAGCAGAAATATAGTGACCGAGCACTATTCCCTCCTGCATCATCATGAAGCACTTTTAACTATTCAGTGATAGGTTGTGATCTTCACATCTCTGGAGTAATTTCTCCAAGTTGGCTTGAGCTTCCTCAAATTTTGTACCATAAATAGTAAAGTCATCCATGTATATTTCCATCCAATCATATGAGATGTTTGAGAAGATACTTATGACTACCCTCTGGAAAGTTGCAGGAGCATTACAGAGACCAAAAGGAAAAACTGAATAGGCAAACATTCCCTAAGGGCATGTAAAAGTAGTCTTTTCTTGATCCTCAGGAGAAATCTTGATTTGATTGTACCCATTGAAGCCATCTAAGAATGAGAAGTATTTTTTCCCAGCTAAATTATTTAGAACTTGGTCAATGAATGGAAGAGGAAAGTAATATTTCTTTGTTGCCAAGTTGAGTTCTCTATAATCTACACATACCCTCCATTTTCCTCCTTTCTTAGGAACAATGACCAATGGGGAAACCCACTGACTATCATAAATTGGGTAGATAAAGCCAACTGTTAACATTTTCTGCAATTCTTCTTTAACAATTTCTCTTAAAGCTGGATTAATTCTTCTTTGAGGCTGTTTGATAGACTTGAAGTCACTGTTAATATATATGTGATGTGTACAGAGTTTTGGGTCTAAACCCATCATATCCCCATAGTCCCATGCAAAAGCTCTATGGTGGGCTTGCAACATTGAGGCTAGGGCAGTTTGTTGAGATGGAGGCAACTTATTATTAATATGCAGACAACGGCCTAGAGATACTTCTATCTGCTTGGTGAGATCATTTATTGAGGTTGCTGATAAAGGTGGTCCTGTATATCACACAATAGCAAATCATGATGGCTCTTAGGATTCAGTTGTTGCAAGAAGCATTGCTGAGAACAGCTGTTCAAAATAGATGGACTATTCAAACTAGAACTAAACTGCAAAATGTGTAGAAGCAGGTTATCTTCACTCTGAAGTTGGGAAAATGGATCAGTTTGTAGAATCATTAACTGAGCTAATGAATTGACTTCTTCAGTTTCCTCTCCTAGATGTGGCCAAATTGGTTGAGACAAATCTAGCAGGGGTTGTGCAGGAGGGTATAAAGCCAATTTCTTTCTTGACTGACCATCAGAAATTGTCATGTCTCCTGAGCGACATCCTATAAGGGCATTGGCTGTAGCTAACCAAGGTCTTCCTAGGATAATTGGATATCCTCCTAAGGTTGCCTTAGTGGACAATATGGTGAAATCAGCAGGGTATTCCCAAGATTCAAGGGTGACGATGACATCTTCTATCACTCCATCAAGTGTAACCATGGAACTATCAGCAAGCTGTAGGACAGTCGGTGTAGACCGAATGTTTGGGATATTCAAACATTCCATAGTGTGCTTGGTCATCACATTAATGGCTGCACCAAGGTCAACCAAAACATTTCTTACTACCTAACCATTGATATTTATTTTTACTACAGGACTTCCAAGATCAGTATATTTTGGAATGACAACCTTCCCCAACATAATATCGGCTAACTGTCCTAGAACATGGATAGTTTGGGGATCCTTTTTCTTTCTTTCTTGTTTCTTTAAAAAGGCCTCTTTAATGGCTTTTCCATAAACTGGAACATCTTTAATAGCTTGAAAAAGAGGAATTTGAAATTGTACATTCTTTAACTGATCCAAAATATCAAAGGTAGGCTCTTCAATGGTCTTGGGTGTAGTCATTTGCAATCTCTGAGGAAAAGGTGGTGTAGCTTGAGGCTGCAGGATAGGTTCCTTAGAGGCAGTAACTGATACAAGTATATCTTCTGCATGATCAATAGGTTGTTCAGCAGTAGAGTCTGGAATCTCAGTAATTACAAGCGGCGTGGAGCAGGGAGAGTGGTTCCAGACCTGAGATGGATATTATTGATATTCAGGGCATAAGCTGGATACTGGTTAGCTTCTATAGAATACATAGGTTGTTGTTGCTGCTTCAAGTATTATTAGGATTTGGCAATGGTTTAGCAGGAATAGGCATTTGTTTTGGAGGGCCAATATTTGCTGCAAGTGTTGCAGGAGGAGTCATAAGGGCCGGAGGTTATGGCTGCTGAGACTACAGGAATCCAGGGGGTTGGTTCTGCAATTGTTGAGAACCTCTCCATTGAGGGTTCTGCTGCTAGTTACCTGGAGGTGGAGTCCATTGTCCTTGTGGCTGTTGCCAACCTCCTTGAGGGGGTTGCCATTGAGAGCTCTGATAGTTAGGCCAGTATGGTTGACAAGCATTCCAAGGTGGAGATGGGCCATATGTAGGTTGTGATTGGTTATTATAATTAGAGTAGGGATTACCAAAAGTCAAAGGATCCTGAGGCATACCTTGTCTTGGAGCCCATGGTCTCCTTTGTGCAACAAAGAAGACTTGGTCATCATCACCTTCTATCATCTTAAAATCAGTAGGTAACTGTTTAGCCTCCATGTTAGCCACCATCTTGCATTTGCAGTCACATTTTTTTTGTCTACAATGTGGACAGAACTCAGCCAGGATTACCTCAGCCTCAACATGTTTCTTGCGAGCTTGCATGGTATCCAATTGTGTAGCCATGTTGTTTATGATGTCCTGCTTGAAATCAGACAGCAAATTTGTGATCTCCATCTGGGAAACTCCACTGGAAGAAGACTTGCCCACTATAGCTTGATGACCTCTACCCTTCTTCATATTTGCTCAGGAGTAATTGAGACATATCTATTTGACATCATCCCAAGATGCTTGGGTTATATCGCCTCCTCCCATCAGGTCTAGAGCGTCTATATAGGTATCACTAATTCCCCTTAGAAAAAGTAGTTTCTGAGATTTTTCGTTGAGAGTATGGTTTGAATTCTTTTTCAAGGAAAACAAGAATCTTGAGATATAATTCTCCAAACTTTCATCCTCCTTATGTTGAATTTTGAATATATCATCGCCTTTACTACCACTCTTACAATATTCCTTGTATTTCTCAAGAAATTTGGTTTGCATGACTGCCCAACTATCAACAACACCCCTTCCCAAACTCATGAACCATCTGAGAGCTCCCTCCTTCAAGGTAGCAGGAAACAATTTTAGTTTGTGAGCATCTAAAGTGTAGTCATAATTGTGACAGAGGATATCAAACTCAAACAGGAAAGTTTTTGGGTCTTCCGTAACTAGGCCATAGAACTTGGGAAGTAATGAAGAAGGAATATTTTTAAGGTTATTAGTATCTTGTTGGGCAACAATGGGAAACTCAAAAGTAGGAGGGCATGTGCAGGATCATCATGGGAAAAACCGGCCCTTAAGTGGCAAAAAATGGAGTAAAATTAGAGTTAGGCAACTTGAAGTAAAAATTTGAATAAGTTATCTATATTATTTCAAAAATATGTAAGAATAGAATCTGTAGCAAATTGAATATAGTTTCTAAAATACTAGGTTTATTTAAAAGAAAAAAAAATCTATTTGGTGAAAATTTAAAATTTCAATGCAGTAGCACTTAAATTTCAAGGAAAAAATTTGAAGTAGGTGTCTGTCTGACCACCCTAACCACAATAAAATGATAATATTTTTTTATAAGATTTTAAATATAAGTAGAGGACTCATGTCCTAATGTGATGCATATTTTTTTGTAATTTTTTTCCAAGTAAATAATTAATTATGAATTGTTTATTACAACTTTTAAAAAATATAAAAAAATCATATGTCTAACCACCTTAACTTGGTCAAAAATTCATGAAATTCAATTTTTTGTTTTTTAATCCTATAGTATGCAAAGAAGAGAATGTGACGCATGTTTTAGATTCAAAAAATGTGATACCGTTTCAAAGTTATAGATGTTTTTCAATCAACCTATCAATCAAGACTTTAGTTGTAATTCCAATAGAAAATTATTAATAATTATTTATTAAATTCAAAATAAAGCATAATTTATATTGGTGGAAAGCTAAGAATCTCCTTTAAAAACCCTTTTTGTTTCATCAATTTTGGGTTAAAAAAAGTCATCAGCCACATAACCTACAAATACCCATCATATCACCAGTTTTTGGCCCATCATGATCCTGCACATACCCAGGAGGTGGATTAGGTGGATTATGTGCCATATTTGCTTGCTGGAATATTAGAGAAAATGGATTTTCCTTAGGTTCTTCATTAGCTGGGTCAAATGGCAATTCAACAAATAGGTTTTCAGGGAGGAACCTTCCCAGCACATCTCTTCTTCTATGCATGCAATAGTATGAATGGTGATTTTGAAGGATTTTGAAAATTCTTGATTAACAAACTAAACTAATGCTAAAAAAATGACTTCTGACAAGTTCTTAGCTTGACACCATCCCTGACAATGGCACCAAAAATGGTCACGCCCACAAAAGGATATGAAAATCACGAAAAAACCTATCCTGGGAATTGGACATTCTAGTAGGTGACTAATATCTCTTCATCGTCGTTTATTTACTTGTCAAACCAAGGAACGTATACTTTGAATGGAGCAGCACTATATGTGCACTAAGAACTAGTTTCAGTCACAACTTAATGGAAAATAAATACTTGGAAAGAGATTCTACCTATGTTACAGGAAGGTAATGCAAAGTTCTCTTAACTCAACCATAATTTAACCAAAGGAGAAATCATAACAGCTACGACTGAGAAACAAACTATGAACTGGCCTTATGCTATAGGAACAGACACAAGGATGGATTCCCAATGCTGCAGGAACAATATAAGACTGAGTTTGCACAAAAACTTCAAAGATGAAATCTAACATATGATAAACAGAAAAGGAACAACTAACTAACTAACTATAGATACTTACTAAGTGGGCCACCTTAGCAAGCATCAACTAATTATGCAAGTACTGAACTCAAAACTTCATCAAACTTTATTCATAAACTTAGAATGGTATACATTATTTTGTTCATATGAAAACTAACAACAAACTTTGTCTCTTGTCATATAGATTTTTCTTTCTATTATCACCCTAACTCTTACATGATATCCTTTCTATCTCACTATGCTTGCTCACTTGCACAGGAGGAACACTTTATTTAAATTAGGAAAACAACTAATTAACTAACCGTAATAGAGAAAGATGTGGATGTGAAATGTATCCTAAAATTGAGGAACAAACTTCATAAATTAGTCTTATCTATTCAACCTGATCCAGAGAGAATCTAGCACTCCACTCTTTCTAGATTGACTGACATTTAAAATCCTTCCCAATAGTTTCGGTCAAAGAGTCTTTGCCAGAGCTTCCTCGAAGTCGAGCAGGAAATGGACTTTACTGCAAGGCCGAGATCAGCTGTGCTTGACTCGATTATACTTTCTTCAACAACCTGCAAAACACAAGGTAACAGATGCAAAAGAGAAGGCACATGGCACATACACAATATCCATTCATTAATCACATATTTAAATCTATTTCATCATTCAAAAACTACATGTGTTATACCAATCATTTGGGGAGTCAAACAGGGTAATAAATATAGACATGTCAATATGATAGGATGGAAGAACATGAAAGTGTATTGCTATAGGATATCCCCCAATAAAAGGTTTCAAAAGAGTTAAACAACCATGAACAACAAAAGTGAGGGTAGTAAAAGTACACCATGATATCCAAATTGTGAGCATATTTTGGGCTCATCAATGATATCAAAAGGTTAATTGTGAGATTTCTAGATCCAATGGGATTCATTTCAGTAGTGGTTTTACTTAAATCACTTGAAGTGGGTGTTTCTTTGTTGGCTTCCATGCTCTTCTTGTATTGAGATCTGGTTTGAACCATAAAACAAGGATCAATTTTTAAGAATGGGAGATGAATCTCTTAATTCTTTTGATTGATCTTTATTTTATGCCTCAAAGTGGAAAATTTTAGGATTTCTTGAGGATCGAAAGGTGATATGATGATGATGTAAAAGATGAATGATGTAGATGTTATGATCCTTTGGTAAATCTTGAAGGAGATACTAGGCTTTTGGGACTTTCAGATATGTTGTGGATTTTGGTTTCAACTTTCCCTTGGGATTTTTCCTTAATTGATTTTGATTTTGATTTTGATTTTGAACAAATAGACCCTAAGATGTTGGATGATTACCTAAGGATGGATTTTCTCGAATGATGATAATTTTTAATATGTGCAGGGAGAAGGATGCATCTACCCACACCTATCCAAATAAGATGATAGTTTCACTAAGCATATGAAGAAGGATTCATCTACATATACTAAGCTAAACGAGATGATTTGATAACTTTTTGAATAAGCATATGCAAAAGGATACATCTACACATAACTAGCCAAATGTGGTTTTGATAATGTTTTCAAGGATTTAGTCTCAAGGATTTTGATGATTTTGATTTTGCCAAAAATTCTAGCATTAAGGATGATTTCAAGATTTTCCAAAAGGTGATTGTGAGATGATGTTTGTTTTGATGCTTTGAAGGATGGATGAAAGAATATTTTTATTTTCCTTTGATCCTAAGATGAACCTAAAAAAGACACTTTTTTTTCCTAGACCTAGGTATTGAAGAACATGCAAATGCTTCCTAGAGACCTTTATAAGCAAAGAATGATTCAATTTGGACATACACTTTCGGATTTCCAACCAATGACCTTTGCTTTGGACTTTTTCAAGAATCGTGAGGCTTCAACACACATGAAAGTTCATTTTTCTTAGCTTTGCTTAATGGCTTCATTTTACCAAAAACACTTTCTTTCATTAAGTTTTCAAACTAAGATGTCCAATGTGTTAATTTCTTCAAACCCCACAAAGTATGTTATGTGGAAATTTGATGAACTCAAGGCAAGGGTTTACCTATTTTTTACTTAAGTAGAAAAATTGAGATGTAATCTAATGTTTAGAAACCTCTAAGGATGTGAATCCCAAGGGAAAGCAATAACATATGGATTGAGTCAATTGTATTTATCTCCAAAAGGGTTTGAAATTTGGATGATGATGTTAAGTGTTTGTTTTCAAGATGTTTTTGATCAAGCAATGAATTTTGTAACCCAAGAATAAGTACAACCCTATGGATGTGTAAGACAATATTTGTTGGATTCCTAGTTGGACAAGTCCAGCTACATTTATCTTTAGCCAATGGTTAGATGCTTGACCCCACTGGCTCCCCTCCACGACTCATTAACGTCAATCAGGACAGCCAAGCATCAACACCCATGAAACTCCCATGACATGTTTTCCATTTCTACTAAAAGACCGTAAAAGTGTGGGGCGGCTTCAGAACGACCATTCTTGCACCAACAAATAGATTAAAGGATTTTGGAAAATTCTAGCACATGGGTTTTAATAAGGGCTTTCCGTTAGTGGAGATTGACCCATACGACAAGAGTCTCCTTTCAGATCCATCTTGTCGAAATCAACCACGTGATATTGGCGTTTACTCCAATACCCACATTTATATACCAGTTGGAAATACTCTTGGCTTTAGAGTGTTACCGGTTGAGTCATTCCATTGGGTGAGTACTTTTTCCCCAAGACAGGCCCTCTAGGATAAACAAAACTAAGTAAAGAAAAAATCCATAACTTGATCAATCTTTGATGGAAAAAAAGAGAGAGAATATACGCGATAATTCCCACACTCACACTCGCGCAAGATTTTGTTCAATTTTAAATCCAAATCAAAGTGTGGAGGTGATTGCTTTATCTCACCCTAAAGTCATGAAAAAGGCCTTTTGATTCTCAAGATTGCTATAAAGCAAGAGAGAAGCGCATACATCCTTTTTCAATGCCTTTAGTTTAAGTAAGCCTTCACGAAAAACAAAGTTGTACTTGTTCTTTTTAAATCCACAAAGCAAAAGTGAATCATATTTAAACACCAACATAAGAGTGAGAGATACTTTGTTCAATTGTTAATCAAATAAACTAAATCTAGTAAGTTGCATTCCTAATGTTCATTTTAGCCTTTGCAAGAAGAATTTGAAAAATTCTTTTTAATACCAAATGACATTAATGTTCTAAGAAAGAAAAGATAATAATTTCTTGAAGAGGTGTTTAAACAAACACTTAAAGTGTTTTAAAAACACTTTGATCTTTCAAAATATCATCCTCATTCTTCGTTTTCCTTCTTCGATTTTCTTTGTTTTCCTTCATTTTCACCTTTGTTGTCCTTTGTTATCCTTCATTATCCTCATTTTCCTTGTACCTTCAAATAAAAAGACAATTATGTGAGAATCCAATTTATTTTGATTTAACTTCAAACAATAACATGATCCTAAGTGATGATAATAAAAGGAAGGTTTATAAGTAAATCATTAATGATCCTATTTGGGAAGGCATCACACTTGTTAAACTTTCTCTCTCCCTTATCATAATCTTCATCACTAGAGGTATTGAGTGAAGAATAAAACCTTCAAAAGCATCAATCGTGTGGCAAGGAAATCGTTAAAAAAGAGTCCATGTTCCTTTCGCCACCCTTGTATTTGAGAGATCTTATTCCCTCCAACTTTTAAATCATCAATATTTTAAACTTTTAAGCATTAAATCCACAACAACAAAACATATTTGGAGCAACCTAATGCCTTTTTGAGATCTGTAGGAAATAAAGAAAATTATGCCATGTGTGCTCATAAAAGAATGTAATCCATTGGCATGTAATTTTCCTCCCTGAATGTTGTACGGGCCTGCTTTATGCATTAATGATCTTACCAATTCAAAAAAATGCATTTGGTAGGTGTAAAGTTGAGTTCCCAACCTTTGCACATCCTACAAGTGAAGCCAAGGTTTGTAGCCAAGGAGGATTGGAGCTTTGGATCTACGCATTATCATACCTTCAGCCACAGTTGTTGCAGCCATGTTACGAGCTAGAGCCTCACGTCTTTATCAATTAGCAGCTAGATCACATGGCACAAGGGTTGTTGCAACAAGTACAACAAAGTTTTTTGGTACAAAAATTTCAAAGAAGTCTTCTTCTAGTGGACTTTTTTCCTAGCTTGGTGGAAGCAAGTCCAGTACTCTTCCTCTAGATTTTCCTTTGCCAGGTGTAAAGCTCCCTCCTTCAATTCTAGATCATATAGATCCAACAAAGACAAATGTCACAATTCTACCAAATGGTCTGAAGGTTACATCTGAAAACTCATCGAGTTCTACTACATCAATTGGATTGTATATTGATTGTGGTTCTATGTATGGGACAACCTTGTCAAGTGGGGCAACTCACCTCTTGGAATGAATGGCATTTAAAAGTACAAGAAACCGTAGTCATTTATGGATGGTTCGTGAAGTGGAGGCTATTGAAAAGAATATTCATTAAAATATAAAGAACGCGGGAACTTTGTCATATGTTAATAGATACATGAATATTCGTTAAAATATAAAGAATGCAAGAACTTTGTCATATGCTAATAAATACGTAAATATTCATTAAAACATAAAGAACGTAGGAACTTTGTTAGATGTTCATAGACATATAAATATTCATTAAAACATAAAGAATGCAAGAACTTTGTCAGAGGTTAATAGATGTATATTCAAGATGGGGAAACACAGATAAGGAACATGGTTCCTTACTATGTGTATGAACCTCAAATCCGCATTAGCTCAAAAACAAAATCCCTCAGCATTGTTAGTAAACCAAAGCAAACAAAAGATTCCCTATAAGATTCATTTCATCACAAGAAAAATGCAAAAGAAGCAATCAAACATAGAGAAACATTATTCTAATAATCAAACCAGCATCTTATAGTGGATTGGTGCTTCTATGGAAAGAATCCCTTTCCCAATCCTTGCTTAAGCTCCATGATGAAAATACTCTGAAGAATGATATGGAATGCTAAGATGATATGGATTCAAATGACAATGGTGCATTTTTGCTTGAGATTGTGGAGTTGTGGAGGATTTGAACAGTAGAGGAGACCTCTATTTATGGCCAAAAGTGATAAAAGAATGCCAAACATAGAGGATGTGGGACTAAAGATCCACCAATGAGAAGAGGCCACTTGTCAACTTGTGATAGGCTTGAGGATGAGCACATTTTTGTCAATGTGCCAAAGAGAGGGAGATTTCAAATTTGAATTTGAGAGTAAATGTTGAGTTTGAATTGTGTAAGGGACATGTAAGAGCCATGTAAGAGCTCATAAATGCTTTGTTCGATGTACATGTCCACTTTATTTTGAATTCAAACTTGAGGGAATATTCCTCAAAGATGCCATGTTGATGGAAAATGTTGATTTTAATAAATCAATAAATTGATTTATTGGTGCATGTGGGAAAAGCTAGAGAATGTGATGAGTGGTTAGGTTAGGTTAATCAATATTAGATTAGCTTAGGTGATGATTATGTGATTTTGACCCCTTTGACTTGAATATTTGATTTATTTAAATCAAGAGGGAGAAATATGACTTTAGAATTAATTAAATAAATTATTGATTTATTTAATCAAGGAAGGTGATGTTAGGATCAAATTGATTTATTTGATTTAAACTGATGAATTTATGAGATTGATAAACAAACTTGATTTATTTGCTTAATGGATGACTATGACCTAATCGAATGCATTATGCCAATTTTGCGTCTACATTTTGCCCCTCTTTGAAGCAATATAGTTTTTGTGTTGGTTCAAAGAATAAACTTGCCGCGATCAAAATTCTAATTTTTTTTTATTTTTCGGATGCCCCAGCAAAAAGTACACTAGTACATTGCCCCCTCGAGAGATCGAGTGAAAAGATTCGATATGAGGGTCAATCTCATGATAAAGAGGTTCAAGATGGATGGTTATGGATGATGATGCAAATGAGATGGTTTTAAGATGCTTAGAATAACAAATCTGTATTATCTTAAACAACTTAAATGATGATATGATGTGAGATGGATGAGATTGATGATGTGATATGCTATGATTATGGAATGGATGCTTTATGAAGATGCTTAAACTAACAGATCTATATTATGATGATGATGCAAATGCAATATGTAGACACACAAAATTGGCATAATGCATTTGATTAGGTCATATTTATCCATTCAACAAATAAATCAAGTTTATTTATCAATCTCCTAAAGTCATCAATTTAAATTAAATCAACTTGATCTTAACATCACCCTCCTTGATTAAATAAATCAATCCTTTATTTAATTAAGTCTGAAATCACCTTTCATCCTTTTTTGATTTAAGTGAATCAAAATATTCAAGTTAAAGGGGTCAAAGCATCTAATCATCATTAAGCTAATCTAATCCCGATTTACCTAACCTAACCACCCATCACATCCTCTAGCTTTTCCCACTTGCACCAATAAATCAATTTATTCATTTATAAATTCAACATTTTCCATCAACATGGCATCTTTGAGGAATATTCCCTCAAGTTTGAATTCAAAAAAAAGTGGACATGTACATCCAACATTGTAATAAATCCTCTATTTCATGTCCCCCACTCAACATTTATTTCACAAATTCAAATTTGAATCTCCCTCTCTTGGGCACATTGCCCAATATGTTCTCATTCCTCAACCTATGACAAGTTGACAAGTGGCTTCATATCATTGGTCAAATATTTGTCCCACATTCATCCATTTGGCTATTTCTCTCATCAAAGTAATCTATAAATGAGAAGCTTCATTTTTCATCAAATCCTCCAAAATTTTCATGCAAAGTCATTCTCTTAAATTAACAATTGATTTTGTCCATCATCATCATTTGCATTATCAAGGGTTGGGAAAGGGCTATTTTCCACAATAGCACCAATCCACTATGAAATAAAGTTTTGATTATGTTTTTATATGCATGCATTTAATTATCTTTGTTCTATTTAGATTGCATATTTTAGCATGGTTAAGTATTTCATAGGAGTACTAATAAGTTTGCATTTGGTGTGAACTAACCCATTTCAATGAATGTTGAAGTTTAGGGGCTATTTGCAAGTTTACGGTGCTCACATATGGTGCTAGAAGGAGGGATTTTATGTTTTAGATACCCGAATGTCATTCGATATGATTCTGAGATCCATTGCTATTCTAACATTCTTCTCTTCTCTTCCATGTTATTTGCTTTTCATTATTTAATTTGAGAAACGGAATGCTGGTAAACTAATTCTGGCTCATAACTATTCTAACATTACTTTGTTTTTTATGGATCTGTCTTGCATTTACTTCTTTTCTTTTAAGGGTAAATGCCAAGCTTGAATTTCAATGTAATCTTCCCATCTAAATGTGTTATATTTATGGACATCTTTCCATCTTATTTGGTGAATCTGCTTTATAATGCTGGACGTAGGGTGATAGAAACAAGATTTTTTTGTGTGCTTTAATTAATTGGTTTGTTGGTGAATGCAAGTTTGAAGTCTTTGCAGAGGATATAATTGTCATTATTTTATTCTGTCTAATGTTGCTTATGGATGGCTTGGATAGACTCTCAAAAATTAATATACTTTGAATGGCTATATGTTACATCATTATTACATTGTGCTTAGATCTTCATACTTGTGTCAACAATCATATATCTTGCATTAGTAACAAATGAGACTTGTTATGACTTTTTATCTGCATTAATAAGGAGGTTTTCTAACTCTGTTGTTTCCATGAAGGCGTGATTTAGGTTGTATTTTGAAATTTTAAAATCAACATTGAAACCTCTGTGGTCTTGCATCCAGGAATGCTACAAAAAATCTGCTTGTTTCCATTCATTATTTGAAAAGCACATTTCTTTAAAACATTTTGAGCAGTTCATTTTCTGCACTCAAGCCTCTTATGCTTGACTGCAAGGTGGTGTTTTCCTTTAAATTACTTATTGTATGGACTGAGCAATTTGATATCACAGGTTTGATAAGATAGAAATTAAATTCTCTAGTCTGCCCGCGCTTTCACCAAGATTGTGTAGCTGCGAAAGTGGGATTGTGTCTCCTCTAAGTCAAGTGCACTCTAAGTATTCGGTGACAGGTCTTCCTATGAGGAAGGTAGTGTAGATAAGAAATAAATACATGTGCATTTGGTCTTTAAGGCATCTTCCCCATAAGAAATTTATGGCGTAGCTTTTACACTTACCAAATACTGTTGCTAAGAAGATTTTAAACATTTTTTTTACTACCTTTTATACACCAGCCATTTACATCAGCTTGAAAGTTTCTTATTTAGCCTTTATGATCGCTAGCCTTTCACCTACCATCTAAAGTTACTTTGAAAGCATTCCCTTGATGACATCTTGTGTAGGCTTAATGTTTCTACTAGTGCTAACCTGATTATAAGGGAAGCGAGTACCTTTTGCCCAGCACTGTATCTTCCTCGCATTTCCAACTCAGCATCACCACTTTGCATCACAACCCAATAACTATAACATCATGTGCCTGCACCTTTTGCATCTAAGTGAATACTTATGTAATCTATGTCTTGCCCATGATAAGTTTTCTGCCAAAGCTCTTTTATAATATTGTTTATTTCTTCCATTTTCATGGAATGGAAATGCATCAATGCCTTGTCAAGTGCATTATAGTATTTATCCAAAGTCCTTGTTAGCCATTTTTGTGGTCTTTAACTCAATAAGTTGATCACACTATTGTTTTTCAATGTCCTTGTATTGCGCTTGCTTCAGATCAAGTTTGTTCTTTGATATATTGCTCTGATACACTCCTATTGTTCCTTGGTATCAGTTGAACTTAGATAGAAGTTTTTCTTTTTCCTACAAATATCTCTTTAAATCTACTTCCACAGTAGAAGGTTCACCAATGCTAGCAATTCTATCATCTAAAGCTTCCATTTCTTGAGCTAGTTCATCAACATCTACTTTTGTTTTCCGATAAGCTATATTGTCATCTATATTTCTTTTCACTTGGTCATGGCTACATAACAATTCTTGGCTTCTATTCAGCTTAGCTGAAATGTCTAATTTTCTCTTCTCACACTGACACTATTAATATTCACAAAGTGACAGTTTTTCCTGCAGTTCTTTTAGCCTTTCCTCATTTCTGGAATCCAAATATTTTTTGATTTTAGACAAATAGCTGAAAAGCATATCAACATCTTGTTGGAAAATTCCCAATAATTTAGAATGTTCTTCATTCTCACACCTACGAGTTAGTAGGATAGATACAAGTTATCGAAGTCACCTTAAAATCTATCAAGCACACTTGTTTAATGCTTTGGTCACCTCAATAAATCTCTTTATTCTGTTGTGTGTGGGACTCAAAGCAACTATGAAATTACTTTGCCTGTCATGACTTGGATGTCAAATCCTTTGTCAGTGCTATGTCAAGTATATGCCTCTTAATTTGTCCAAACTTTTATATGATATCCTTGCAACGATACAGGACTTGATTACCTTGACATTTGCGACAATCATCCTTTTAGTCTCTCTTAAATAACCAACCTTTTGTGTGGCACAACCACCAACTCTTCTATCAAATTCGGTGATATTAACATATCTATGTTATCTACCAGATTTTTTTTTTACAGTCAAAAACAGGGGGAAGGTGACATCAAATTTGCTAGTTGTGTTCAAAATTATATCAATATTGAAGTGGCAAAATTTTCTTACTCACGCCTGCCACTTCAAATTTTAAACGCCTCCCTAGGATAGTGAAATGATTGATTATTATTATATGGTCAGCAAGTGTCCTGAAATGCAAATGTTGGTAGGTGTCTAAATTTATGCTTATTTATGGTGCAATTTACTGACAGTATAATCATTATGGTGATGTCTTTTTTCATCAATTTTTATTTTTATTTTTTATCAAAGGCATTATGGATTAAAATTTATTGCACATTGGTTAGTATGCTTACTGCTTTTAACTTTTGACATTTGATATTACTTTTCTCTGCTGCCCTTGGCACTTGAAAGGTAAAAGGTCATTTAAATATTAATTAGAATAATTTCATATATTTATTTTCTAGTGTGAATCAATGGATAACTATTGCATAATATATCAATAAGAGATGAAGCATTAGTCACTTGTAGAGGTTTATTTTATTATCACGATCATCCAAAATCATTTATCTTTTCGATTGAGATTATGTTATTATTTGAAGTTAATGATCAAAACTAATATAATGGTCCTCACATGATTATCTTTTTGTTTGAATAGGTACAAAGGTAAAATGAGGTACAAGGAAAACAAGGAAAGCGAAAGGATAACGAAGGAAAAGGAAGGAGAACAAATAAGGAGAAAGGAAAATGAAAGGAGGAGAAGTAATGAAGATGATGTTTTCAAATATTAAAGTGTTTTTTAACACTTTAGGGTTTGTTTAGACACTTATTCATGAAATTGCTATCTCTTCTTTCTTAGGACACTCATTTTCATTTGGGTTTAAAAATAATCTTTCAATTTCTTCTTGCAAAGGATAAAACGAACTTTAGGATCACAACTTACTAGATTTTGTTTCTTGGATTAACAATTGAACAAAGTATCTCTCACTCATCTTTTCGTGCTTAAAAAAACTCACATTTTGCTTTGTGGATTTAAAAAGAACAAGTACAACTTTGTTTTTCATGAAGGCTTACTTAAACTAAAGGCATTCAAAAGGGACATATGCCCTTCTCTCGTGCTTTATAGCGATCTTCATAATCAAAAGCCCTTTTTCATGACTTGAGGGTGAGATAAAGCAATCACCTCCACACTTCAATTTGGGTTTAAAATTGAACAGGATCTTGTGTGAGTGTGAGTGGGGGCATTATCGCATATATTCTCTCTCTTTGTTGCTATCAAAGATTGATTGAATTACATATTTTGTCTTTACTCACTTTTGTTTATCCTAGAGGGCCTGCCTTGGGGAAAAAGTACTCACCCAAGGGAACGATTCAACTGGTAACACTCTAAAGCCAAGAGTATTTCCAATTGGGATATAAATGTGGGTATTGGAGTAAACGCCAATATCACACGGTTGATTCTGACGAGATGGATCAGAAAGGGGGCTCTCGCTGTATGGTTCAATCTCCACGAATAGAAAGTATAAACTAAAACCTTTGTTTGTAGTGACCAGCTGATCCATTTAGTGATTTTATCAAACTGGTGCATTGGAACTTAGATTCCAAGAAGTTACTTGCCATTTCCGATCTTGGTTAACGTATAGAGGTTAAGACTTCATTCTTAACATACCTTTATACTCTTTCCTTGGTTGCATGTAAAATAATCTCTTCTACTATGAAGGGAATGAGGCAAGCCCACTAAGAAAAACATACCAATTGAGCTAGGTTGTTATATTGCTTGTGAGTTAGTTTGAAAACATAGTGCTTTGATCGAAAACATTGGGAAACCAACATTCAACGAATCATCAAAATTGCAAACCCTTTAGGAGAGGCAAATATCCTTGAAAAAATTCACATGTTATTGCTTTCCCTTGGGATTCGTATCCTTAGAGGCTTCTAAACATTTGGATTTCATCTCAATTTGCTTCTACTAAAGTCAACTTTAGGTAACCTTTGCCTTGATTTCCTCGACTTCTACATAATGCACTTTGTGGGATGAAAGAGAATTAGGACATTGGACATTCAGTTGAAAACCTAATCAAGAGTGTGTTTTTGGTAAAAATAATCCATTAAGCAAAGATTAAATCAATTGGACCACACATATGTGCTTGGCATCTTTTGGTCATATAGTTTTCATGCAGACATTGATCTTTTGATTTTGAATTACTCTTAGAGAAAGGCATGTTCTTCACTATCTTGGTCTAGTAAACAAGTCCTTCTTAGGTTCATTTAGGAGAAAATCAAACACTTCAACCATCCCAAACACTTATCAAAATCCATCCCACCAAAAAATTTAGATATTTGGAAACATCATTCTAGACTTGGGTAAATCATCAAAATGAAAATCACCTTGTTTAGTTAGGTGTAGGGGAATGCATCATTTCTCATACATTTAATTGAATTAGCAATCCTTTTAAACAAGTTCATCCTAAAATAACATCTTAGGGTTTACAATTTGATTATCCAAATCCAATCAAACCAATCAAAATCAAACCCTAAGTCTAGCATTGATCCAAAGTCCCTAAACATTCAACACTCATATCATTTACACCTTTCATCCTTCATCTTGTCATTAGTCCTAAGAACCTTAGAGGTCACTTTTGCAACAAGGTCAAAACACAAGGAGAACATGGAATACAAACTTGATCCATACATCATTAGTAATCAACATCAATTGAACTTTCAAAGCCTTACAATACCGATTGATTATCAAAACTCACACTTATACAATCCTTACATGGGATCATTACCTTCTAAAAATGTCAATGGCACAACAATTGTGAGTATTCCCAAATCAAAGATTGGAACACATTTCCCGATGGTAGATCTAAATACAAACCTACAAGTCTGTCAACCAAACAATCAATGCATGAGCCTTCAAACGAACAACATCATCCCATCCAATCCCTATATACCAAATGCGGATGTACCAAGTACAACTTTACCAAATATGAACATTTTGAATCCAAACTTTGCAAACTTTGGGATAGATATGTTTGTGAATCACACAAATTTTGTTCAAAGTCCAAACAAGATGTTAACAAGTCAAGGTAACACCATGCAAAATCAAAGTTGCCTAAATCAAGGCAATATGATTCTCAACCCCAACAAAGTTCAACTTCGACCCATAATGCCAAATTTAAACATCATCCCAAATCATAACATTATCCAAGATCAGTTTGTTCATGATCCCATTCAAACATCACAAGGGCACATTCCAAATCTACTTCAACAAAATCCAAATCAAGGGAATCAAATTCAAAATCAAGATCAAATTTCACTAGAGCAACTTGCTTCACATGCCAAACTAATTGAATTATTGAGCCAAGAGATATACTCTCTCCAAAAGCAATACACTCTTCCATTGGTTGAACCATGTCATCAAAGCACTGAGTTATGTCCACAACCACATCAAGAACAATATCTCCAATGGCAAGAAGTCAGATATCAAGATCAACAACATCAACAACAAACCCAATCACCACATCTCAAAGATCAATCACCAAAAGGTCAATTTAAAGTGCAAATATCAAAAGGAAACAAGTGAAAAATACATGCCACTTGGGAGACCAATCGAATCAGTCCTACAACAAGTGGTACAAGAAAATCTCATCAAAATTCCCATTTATGTGAACTATCAAGAACCAGCCATAAAACCGCCAGGGTATAATGAGAAGCACCTTTGTGATTATCATAGAATAAAGGGACACAAAACATCAGATTGTGTTTGACTCAAAAAACTCATCCAAGACCTGATTGATCAAAAGATAATCACTATTGGGGACAATTATAGCATTGAAAATATCTCCACCACAATTGTTGAGAACAAGGATCAAGATCAATCCATCACTGAACACCTTGAAGCTATTTCTACTTCATCCAATGATCAAATCAACATGTGTCAAGAGTCATGTTTCAATCATGATCAAATTTCACCAGCCAACAATGATCCAATCAAATAAATGCCAACATCACTTGACCCTATGGTTAAAGACATTGGAAATCCCTCCACCACAATTGTTGAAAAAAATGATCAAGATCTATCCATTAATAAAGATGTTTTCGCCTCATCCAATGAGGCATTGACCAATGATAATGTTAAAAATGTCTGTACATCACCTAATGAGTTAGAAGGCATATCTCTAGAATGTATTCCAAAGGATGATCAACGTGTCTTTCACCAAGGTCTAGCAATGGTCCTTTCCAAGACATGTTTTCAGATATTGAAGGAATCTTCAACTCAACATTTGATCCAAGTCCACTCAAAGATCAAGAGGATATTGAGCTATTTCCCATACCTAATGAAGACATCCAAGAACCATTTGTGAGTAATCCATTCTTTGAAATTGGCCCATGTCAAGAACTTGATCCAAAGCATGTCAAAAGAAATTCCAAAATCATTCAAGATCAAGAATTTGTATCTTTGAGCTACTATAATGATCTAATGGACACTCTCCTATCTATACAAGATGTCGCAAATGATGATCACATTAGCATAATGCATATTCATCCATCTAACCATGAGATGCTTTCTTTGGATGGACACATAGATGATCTTCGTTTAGAACAAGATTCTTTTACTCTTGAAATTATTACACAAAATGAGTAGGTTATTGAGTTGAAAAAATCAGGATTAGACATATCCCAAAATCAAACTGAGGACATCATGTATGAAGATATCCAATAATATCGACTCAAGGAAACATGTCAGATAGAACAAGATATTTTGAAGTCAGTAGAGTAGCAAATTCCAATAACATCATCTACAATGGTCATTTATCAAAGAATGCAAGAGCTCTCAGAACAGGAGGAATCAAAGCATGAAGGTACTACTACCACCATACTGGGGGCAACTTCGTCTCAAGAAAACGTCAACATAGGGAGCACGAAGAATCCTTATGATGAAACTAGTGTCAATACTACAACTAGCCATGTCATGAAACTTCATCCACCCATCACCCCATCCACGAATTGGGACCAACATCAAAAGAAAGATTTGAATCAAAGTACGAAGAATGTTATCAAAGCAAAAGAAGCTGAGAAGCATAATGGATAAATCAAATACACAAGGATACAAAAGAATACAAAGAAAGATCATCCCTATCAAACTCCATCAGTCAAAGAAACTATGGGGAAAAATAAAAAAGGGAAAAGTATCCATCAAAGATGTCCACAAAAGAAAAAATAAGCTTTTCAAGCAACGTACAAAGTGTATCAAGCAGTTGGTCCTAAATTCACATACACTCTCGTATCCACCCATCATTGCTCATCTTCCCAAGTTTGGAGAGTCAAAGGTTCCAAACTATCAACCAATCCATCTTTTATCCCTAAAAATACTCCATCCGTGCCTCTATGCATGATATCCAATTCTCACATTGACCATGTATTGGCAATGCCCTTCATCATAAGGATTCAAAAGGCACTCTATCACGATGTGTGCACAAAGATAAAGTTAACTCTGGTATCAATGAAGCAGATCAGAGATCTCAAAAGTTGCATTCAAGTGAACGTATCTTAGCAAGGCAGCTTCTTCAAGCAGGATATCAATGGCACATTATGACAAGGGAATCTACATCAGCAACACCTCGTGATTCAGCATGAGCTTAAAATCTTTCGAAAAAATTAAAAAAATATTAAAAAAATATGAAAATAAAATAAAAATTAGAAAAAAGATTGAAAACAGTAAAGAGAAAAAAATTGTCCTCTAGTGAAAACTGCATGTGCAATGCTTTGGGTAGGTACAATGATGAAAACCTAGAAAATAGGCATCATGTGTATAATCAAGCATCTGCATGCACTATTTCAAGAGAAAGGATCTCATCCCATTCATAATAAATTTATCATTCCATCCATCAATAAAAAATCCATTCATCCATAAACCATTTATCCAATCCATTTTCATTCATCTGCATCCATGGTCCAAGTTATCTTGATCTTGACAAATTTTGGTGCACACTTTACACTTGCTTATGGTAAACATCTTGACATGGGCCGTTTTCATTGATCCTATCCTATACAATGTTATCTGAGCCATGAAGCATTATCCAATGAGCATTCTTTATCTGAACACCATATCTTATTGCAAGATAAACCTTGGCATCCTTTGTGTGCTTATCATATCCATCCATCCATACACCTATCCAGGCATCCATCCATGATATTCCATACATTGCTAGACACTAGGGGAAGATATTTACATCTTGCTTCAGGAGTAAATCTTGATCTATACCCTCCAACTTATGTGGTGATCTAAACATTGGAAAATGTGAAACCAAATTGGTCAAAACTAGTTGTGAGAAAAATTCCAAATCACTAGCCCATGGCATATTTTGATGAGAACATGTTTTGTATCAAGATTCATCAATCCAAATAATCACTATCAGTCGCATCTAATTTTCACTTCAAGTGTCACATCAAATCATTCAAACATCTTTTGTTCCAAATCAAGCTTCATCAATCGTGACCAATAAAATCAATCCATAATCTTGGGATATCCTTCCTGATCCTTGTGTTGCTTAACACTATCCTTGCATTGTTGTGCATCCTCAACAATGTTATCATCATCAATCTTGATCAATCCAATCCTTGCATTGTTGTGTATCCTCAACAATGTTATTATCATCATCAACCCATCGATTTGATTAGTCAACCTTAGCTCAGTTTTCAACAAAATTCCCGAATAGAGCACTGATATCATCACACATGTCCATATCCAAATCGTCAAAATCATGCGAAAAATCCAAAGGCACGGAAAAAATCAAAAAACATCAAAAACATTAGAATTCGAACTACGTCACCTCTGAGCTTAAATGTAGGCAAGGCTCATCTTTGATCAGCCCCCGAGACATCAAAATCCAAAAACATTCAAGAAAGACATCAAAATCAAAAAACATTCAAAAAACCAAGAAAATCCAAAAACATTCAAAAAACATCAAAATCTAAAAACATTCGAAAAACCAAGAAAATCCAAAAACATCCAAAAACAAAAATCCAAAAACATTTGAAAAAACAAAAAATCAAAACATTTGAAAAATCCAAAAATACCAAAAACAGCCTCAAAGCATTCCAAAAACTCCAAAAACATCCAAATATTTGAAAAATTCCATCCGTCTCATCTTGCTTTCACTCGAAATAATCAGTCATCCATAATAAACTGATCATCACCTTCATCCTTTGGAAAAACAAATAGAAACAATTGCAACAATCAACAAAAGCAAGCTTCAATCGTAAAATCAAAAGAAAACAACAAACCTTTAAAACAAAATCAAACTCTTGATCATTTTCAGACATGTCAATCAACTTTATATCAACATCCTATCAATCAACTTATCAACCTATCATCATCCTATACAATGCATGTCCTAGGATATATCGTTTCGACAATGGGCATCATTTTTGATATCACCTTGGATTCTTATCCTATGAAAAAAAATCCCTTTGGCTAGAGATATGAAGAACATTTCCTTGTTTGCATACTTGATCTTTTCATTTGATTTATCTTATTGCACTCATTCCAAGGACCTCTCGATGATATCCGAATGAAGGATTTAGAGAGATGGGAATGGGAAATGATCATTATCCTTTTGTCTATTGTGCTTGTTGGACGTTCTTGTAATATAACTTGGTGAATACTTGCTTTGTTAGGTACGCCCTAGCAAGGTTTTTGTATGTCAAGTGTGAACAAGAATACTCCTATCTGTTTGTTGAGTCAAAGTCCATCGCACTAGGTACAATGCCATCCAGGTTATTTATACCTTGATGCATCGTATCTACATGTGTTATCAAACATAAGGTAAGTAGCCCTTTTAAAATCCCAATCCTTGATAAGAAAATCATCATCATCCATTTCTCATCATCATCTCTAGAAAGTTGGCTTGTTGGATCCTCTTGTCATCATCTCATTTCTTATTTCCACACTAACATAACATCACTAATGCATCCATCATGCATCCATCTTGCATCCATCATGCATCCATCCCGCATCCACAAAATTGTCAGCATACCACATATCATTCATATCATACATAATAGGAAACATCGATCATTTGACATGCATTGCATTTGCATCATCATCATAATATAGATCTATTAGTCGAAGGATCGACATAAATCATACATTTGCATAATCATAGCATATCGTATCATCCATCTCATCCATCATCACATCATATCATCTTTTAAGCTGTTTAAGGTAACATATATTTGTTATTCTAAGCATCTTAAAACTATCTCATTTGCATCATCATCATAACCATCCATATGTCTATCTTGAACCTCTTTATTGCGAGATCAACCCTCAAATCAAATCTTTTCATTTGATCTCTCGAGGGGGCAATGTACCAGTATACTTCTTTCCGCTAGAGCATCCGAAAAATAAGATTTTTTTTAAAATTTGATTGCGGTAAGATTATTCTTTGAACCAACACAACAAATACATTGCTTCAAAGAGGGGCAAAATGTAGACATGCAAAATTGGAATAATGCGTTTGATTAGGTCATATTCATCCATTCAACAAATAAATCAAGTTTATTTATCAATCTCCTAAAGTCATCAATTTAAATTAAATCAACTTGATCCTAACATCGCCCTCCTTGATTAAATAAATCAATCCTTTATTTAATTAAGTCTGAAATCACCTTTCATCCCTTTTTGATTTAAATAAATCAAAATATTCAAGTTGAAGGGGTCAAAGTATCTAATCATCATTTAGCTAATCTAATCCTGATTTACCTAACCTAACCACCCATCACATCCTCTAGCTTTTCCCACTTGCACCAATAAATCAATTTATTCATTTATAAATTCAACATTTTCCATCAACATGGCATCTTTGAGGAATATTCCCTCAAGTTTGAATTCAAAAACAAGTGGACATGTACATCCAACATTGCAATAACTTCTCTATTTCATGTCCCCCACTCAACATTTATTTCACAAATTCAAATTTGAATCTCCCTCTATTGGGTACATTAGCCAAAATGTGCTCATTTCTCAACCTATGACAAGTTGACAAGTGGCTTCATATCATTGGTCAAATATTTGTCCCACATTCATCCATTTAGATATTTCTCTCATCAAAATAATCTATAAATGAGAAGCTTCATTCTTCATCAAATCCTCCACAATTTTCATGCAAAGTTATTCTCTTAAACTGAGAATTGATTTTGTCCATCATCATCATTTGCATTATCAAGGGTTGGGAAAGGGCTATTTTCCACAATAGCACCAATCCACTATGAAATAAAGTTTTGATTATGTTTTCATATGCATGCATTTAATTATCTTTGTTCTATTTAGATTGCATATTTTAGCATGGTTAAGTATTTCATATGAGTACTAATAAGTTTGCATTTGGTATGAACTAACCCATTTCAATGAACGTTGAAGTTTAGGGGTTATTTGTAGGTTTACGGTGCTCACACAATGCATGTGAAATGATTGATGTTTCCTATTATGTATGATATGAATGATATGTGGTATGCTAATAGTTTTCTGGATGCAGGATGGATGCATGATGGATGCATTGGTGATGCTATGTTAGCATAGAGAAGAAATGAGATGACAACAAGAGGATCCCACAAGTCCATGATTTGATGAGGATTTATTAGAGATGATGATGATGGTAGATGCGTATGATTCGCTTATCAAGGATTGGGATTTTAAAAGGGCTACTTACCTTATGTTTGATTACACATGTAGATACGATGCATCAAGGTATAAAGAACCAGGATGGCGTTGTACCTAGTGTGATGGACTTTGACTTGAGAAACAGATAGGAGTATTCTTTTTCACACTTGACATACGAAAACCTTGCTAGGACATACCTAACAAAGCAAGTATTCACCAAGTTATTTTACAAGAACGTCCAACAAGCACAACAAACAAAAGGATAATGATCATAGCCCCATTCTCATCTCTCTAAACCCTTCATTCAGATATCATTGAGAGGTCCATGGAATGAGTGCAATAAGATAAATCAAAAGAAAAGATCAAGTACGCAAACAAGCCAATGTTCTTCATACCTCTAGCCAAAGGGATTTGTTTTGATAGGATAAGAATCCAAGGTGATATCCAAAATGATGCCCATTGTCAGAACGATATATCCTAGGACATGCATTGTATAGGATGATGATGGGTTGATATGTTGATTGATAGGCTATTGATATAAAGTTGATTGACATGTCTGAAAATGATCAAGAGTTTGATTTTGTTTAAAAGGTTTGTTGTTTGCTTTTGATTTTATTATTTGAAGCTTGCTTTTGTTCATTGCTATGATTTTTTTTGTTTGTTTTGCCAAAGGATGAAGGTGATGATCAGTTTATTATGGATTGATTATTGCGGGTGTAGCGAAATGAGATGGGTGGATTTTTTCAAATATTTGGATTTTTTTTTACATTTTTGGAATGTTTTGAGGCTTTTCTTGGTATTTTTTGAGATTTTTACAAATGTTTTGATTTTTTACTTTTTCAATGTTTTGGGCTTTTCTAAGATTTTATGAATGTTTTTGGATTTTGATGTGATTTTGGATGTTTTTGTATTTTCTTGTGTTTTTTTGAATGTTTTTGGATTTTGATGTTTTTCGAATGTTTTTGGATTTTGATGTTTTTTGAATGTTTTTAGATTTTGATGTCTTAGGGGCTGATCAAAGATTAGTCTTGCCTATGTTTAAGCTCAGAGATGACGTAGTTTTGATTTCCATGTTTTTTGACATTTTCTAATTTTTATGAATGTTTTGGATTTTTTGATGTGTCTTTTTCGAATGTTTTAAGACTTTTTGATATGTTCTAGATTTTTTTGGATTTTTCGCATGATTTTGATGATTTGGATATGGATATGTGTGATGATATCAGTTCTCTATTTGGGATTTTTGTTGAAAACCAAGCTAGGGTTGATTGATCTAATTGATGGATTGATGATGATGATGATAACATTGTTGAGGATGCACAACAATGCAAGGATAGTGTTAAGCAACACAATGATTGGGAATGATATCCCAAGATGATTATTTTTTTATTGGATTTGATTAATCATGATTGATGAAGCTTGATTTTGGAACAAAAGTTGTTCAAATGATTTGAAGTGACATTTGAAGGGTGTGTTAGATGTGACTGATATCGATTGTTTCGATTGATGTTCGATTGAAGATAAAAATTGATAATGAACATCTTTTCGTCAAAATGTGCCATGGGCTGGTGATTTGGATTTTGGATCACAAATATTTGACCAATTTGATTTCATGTTTACCAATGTTTAGATCACCACATAAAGCGAAGGTTATAGATCAAGATTTATTCTCGAAGCAAGATGTAAATACCTGCCCCCAGTGTCTAGCAATGTATGGAATGTTATGGATGGATCCTTGGATAGGTGTATGGGTGGATGGATATGGTGAGCATGCAAAGGATGCCAAGGATTATCTTGCGATAAGATAAGGTGTTTTGAACAAAAGAATGCTTCATTAGATAATGCTTCATAGCTCAAATAATGTTGGATAGGATAAGATCAGTGAAAATGACCCATGTCAAGATGTTTACCATAAGCAAGTGTAAAGTGTGCCCAAACTTTCATCCAGATCAAGATAACTTGGATGATCGATGCAGATGTATGAAAATGGATTGGATATATGGTTCATGGATGAATGGATTTATTATGGATAAGATAGATGGAATGCTCAATTTATTATGGATGGGATGAGATGCTTTCACCTGAAGTGGCACACGTAGATACCCAATTCTACACATGACACCTGATTGCCAGGTTTTCGTCATGGTCTTACCCAAAGTGCCGCCCATGCAGTTTTAACTAGAGGACGATTTTTTTCTCTTTACTATTTTCAATCCTTTTTCTAATTTTTTTTTTGGATTTTCATATTTTTTTTATTTTTATTTTCTTATTTCTTTCTGAAAGATTTATGCCAAGCCACCTAGTGGTATCGATGTAGATGCTTCTGTCATAATGTCCCATCGGTATCCTGCCTAAATAAGTTGCTTTGCTAAGATACGTGCACTTGAATGCAACTTTTGGGATTCCTAATTTGTTTTGTCGATACCAAAGTTAACTTTGTGTCTGTGTGCACATTGTGATAGAGTTCCTTCGAAATCCTTATGATGAAGGGTTGTTTCCAATACATGGTCAATGTGAGAATTGGATATCATGCATGGAGACGTGGATGGAGTATTTTTAGGGATAAAAGATGGATTGGTTGACAGTTTGGAACCTTTGACTTTCCAAACTTGGGAAGATGAGCAATGATGGGTGGATACGAAAGTGTACAAGGAATTAGGACCAACTGCTTGATACACTTTGTACATCGCTTGAAAAGCATTCTTTGATTTTGTGGACATCTTTGATGGATACTTTTCCCTTTTTTATTTTTCCCCATAGTTTCTTTGACAGATGGAGTTTGATAGGGACAATCTTTCTTTGTATTCTTTGGTATCCATATGTATTTGATTTGTCCATTATACTTTTTTGATTCTTTTTCTTTGATAACATTCTTCATACTTTGATTCAATTTTTTATTTTGACGTTGGTCCCAATTCGTGGATGGGGTGATGGTTGGATGAAGATTCATGACATGGATGGTTGTAGTACTGACACTAGTTTCATCATAAGGACTCTTCGTACTCTCTATGTTGATGTTTGCTTGAGACAAAGTTGCCCCTAGTATGGTGGTAGTAGTACCTTCATTCTTTGTTTCCACTTGTTCTGAGATATCTTGTTCGATAAGCATTCTTTGATAGATAGCCATTGTAATTGACATTAGTTCAATTTGTTGCTCTACTAACTCTGGAATACCCTATTTTATCTGACTTGTTTCCTTGAGTGGATAATGTTGGATATCCTCATCCCTGGTGTCCTCAATCTGAATTTGGGATATATCTGATCCTGATGTTGACAAATCAATAACCTGCTCTTTTTGTGTAATAATGTTAGGAGTAAAGGAATCCTGTTATGAAGGAAGATCATCTATGTGTCCATCTGCAAAAAGCATCTCATGGGTAGATGGAGGAGTATGTGCTACATGGATATGACCATCTTGCATAGATAGGATAGTGTCGATTAGATTATTGTAGTATCTTGAAGATACAAATTCTTGATCTTGAATGATTTCGGAGTTGCTTTCAACATGCTTTGGATAAAGTTCTTGACATGGGTCAATTTCAAAGGATAGATTGCTTACAAAGGGTTCTTGGATGTCGTCACTAGGAATGGGAAGCGACTCAATATCCTCTTGATCTTTGAGTGGACTTAGATCAAGTTTCTAGTTCAGATTTCCTTTACTATCTATAACCATGAAGTCAAAGGGGGTCAACATGTCTTGGAAAGGACCATTGCTAAACCTTAGTGGAAAATTTTGATCTTGCTTTGGAATAAATTCTTGAGATATGTCCTCTAACTCATCAAGTGATGTAGAGACATTTTTGTCATGATCATTGGTCGATGGATCATGCATTATGTCAATAGGATCAAATAATCCTAACACTCCTTGAAATAGATCACTAAAAAGTGGCTCTTGATGTATGGTGAGTTGATCATTGGATGGGGTAGAAACATCTTCAATGTGCTCCTTAATTGAGAGATCTTGAACATTGTTTTCAACAATTTTGGCAAAGATATTGTGAATGTCTTCAACCATAGGGTCAAGTGATGTTGAAATTTCTTGAATTGGATCATTGTCGAGTATTGTTGGTGGATTTTGATCATGATTGAAAAGTGACTCTTGATGTAATTTGATTTGATCTTCAGATGAGTTAGAAACATCTTCCATGTGTTTGTTGTTGGATAGGTCTTAATCATGTGATCATTGAATTGGATTGATACATGGAGTTGTTAACATTTTTTTGGAATTTTGAACACCATTTGCTTGTTGGGCTTGTAGAGCTTGTGCTGCTTTTTGTGTCGCTAGATATTGTTGGATGGCCTTTTGGTAGGCCTAGTGAGCTTTTAGCACAATGTTATATTGTCTTAATGCATTTGGGTTTGGTGGTAGTGGTGGTGGATTTTGAATTGTGTTGGATGTAGTGATGAGTGGTTGAGATGCGCTTGGAGTGATCATGATGGTTTGAGATGTGATGGGCATGATAGTGGTGGTTGGAATGATCGAAGTGATAGGGATGGTTAGAGTGATCGAGATGATATGAATGGTTGGAATGACCGAGGTGATAGATCCTTGGGAGACCATATTTTGATTTGTCGGGATTGATGTTGTCATTTGATTAGATACCATCTTTTGGTGTGATCTCGATGGTATATTCAAAGGATTTGATGTGATGGCTTGATTAGTGTTAGGTGGATTTATTTGGATGGAGTGATTGGTGCTAGGTAAAGGGGGAAGCCCTAAACCAAGGAATGATGTTGATATGGGTAATGGTGATGATGATGTTTCTTGGCACAATGACTCACTATTGTGGTAAGTTTAGCAATTTGATCTCGCCAAATTTGATCTTGATTTCGATCTTGACTCCCTTGATATAGTTGATTTGGTTTTTGTTCAAGAAAATTTGGGATGCATACTTGTGGTTTTTGAATGGGATCATAGACAAATTGATTTTGGACAATGTTCTGATTTGGGATGATGTTCAGATTTGGCATGATAGGTTGAAATTGAACATTGTTGATGTTGGGAATCACATTGCCTTGATTTAGGTAACTTTGATTTTGCATGTTGTTACCTTGACTTGGAGTTGTTAACATCTTTTTTGGATTTTGAACAATATTCGTATGATTTTCAAAGATATTTATCCCAAAGTTTTATGGATTCATGTTTGGAAAACTTGTACTTGGTACATTCTCATTTGGCATGTAGGAATTTTGTGGGATGACATTGTTCATTTGAAGGCTCATGCATTGATTGTTCAGCTGGTGGATTTGTAGGTTTGGACTTGGATTTAAATCTACCATTGGGAAAGGTGTCCCAAAATTTGATTTGGGCATACACACATTTGTTGTACTGTTGACATTTGTCGAAGGTAATGATCCGATGTACGATTTGTATAGATGTGAGTGTTGATAATCAATCGACATTGTAAGGCTTTGATAGCTTAGTTGACTTGGATTACTCATGATGTATGGATCAAGTTTATATTCCATGTTCCTCTTGTGTTTTGACCTTGTTGTAAAAGTGACCTCTAAGGTGTTTAGGACCAATGATGAGATGACAGATGAAAATGGGTGAATGATGAGTGTTGAACATTTAGGTATTTTTGGATCAATGCTAAAATTAGTGTTTGATTTTGATTGGTTTGATTTGGATAATGGATTTTTAAACCCTAAGATATTAGATGTGATCTTAGGATGAATTTTTTCAAAGGATTGCTAATTCAATTAAATGTATGAGAAAGGATGCATTCCCCTACACCTAGCTAAACAAGGTGATTTTGATTTTGATGATCTACCCAAGTCTAGAATGACGTTTTCAAAGCTCTAAAGTTGTTTGTGGGATAAGATGATAAATGTTTGAAATGGATGAAGTGTTTTATTGGATCCTAAATGAACCTAAGAAGGAATTTTTTTGTATGAGACCAAGATAGTGAAGAACATTCCTTTCTCTAAGAGTAATTCAAAATCAAAAGAACAATGTTTGCATGAAAACCGTATGACCAAAAGACACCAAGCACATAGGTGGGGTCCAATTGATTTAATCTTTTCTTAATGGATTATTTTTACCACAAACACACTCTTGATTAGATTTTGAATCTAGATGTCTAATGTCTCAACTTTCCCCTTATCCCGCAAAGTGTATTATGCGAAAACCAAGGAAATTTGAGGCAAGAGTTACCTATTGTTGACCTTAGTAGGAGAAAATTAAGATGAAATCCAAATGCTTAGAAGCCTCTAAGGATACGAATCCCAAGGGAAAGAAATAACATGTGAATTTGTTCAAGGGTATTTGCTTCTCCTAAAGGGTTTGAGATTTGATGCTCATGTTGAATGTTGGTTTTCCAATGTTCTCGATCAAAGCACTGTGTTTTCAAACTGACTCACAAGCAATATAACACCCTAGGTCAATTGGTACATTTTTCTTAGTGGGCTTGCCTCATGCCCTTCGTAAAAGAAGAGATGATTTTACATGCAACCAAGGAAAAAATATAAAGGTATGTTAAGAATGAAGTCTTAACCTTTATATTTTAACCAAAGATCGGACATGGCAAGTAACTTCTTGGAATCTAAGTTCCAATCCACCACTTCGATAAACTCGGTGAATGAGTTAATAGGCCACTACAAACAAGGGTTTTATTTTGGACTTTCCATTCATGGAGATTGATCCATATGGTGAGAGTCCCCTTTAAGATCCATCTCATCAAAATCAATTGTGTGATACTGGCATTTACTCCAATACCCACATTTATATCCCAGTTGGAAATACTCTTGGCTTTAGAGTGTTACCAGTTGATTCATTCTCTTGGGTGAGTACTTTTTCCCCAAGGCATGCCCTCTAAGATAGACAAAAGTGAATAAGCTTATTTTTAGTTCGATCAACCTTCATTTAGAAACAAAGGGAGAACACATGCAATAAGTTTACTCACACTCACACAATGTTTTGTTTAATTTTTAAGCCCAAACTGAAGTGTGGAGGCAATATTTTATGCAACTTAATGTCATCAAAAAGACTTTTGGTTCTCAAGATCGCTATGAAGTGTGAGAGAAGTCCATACGCCTTTTTAGATGAGATTACTTTGAATAAGAGATTACAAAACACAAAAAACACATGTTCATTTTAAGCCTCGAAGCAATGATGAATTTGTTTTAAGCACCAAAATGAGATATGAGTTAGCCTAAAATAGAAAATTAAGGCATGCGAAAAAACCTTCAATCATTTTGAAATGTTCGTTTTAAAGCCAAAAACCAAAGATGAGTTAGCTTAAAATAGAAAATTAAGCCATGCGACGGAAGCTCAAAGCATTTAAAAATGCTTTTGGGTTTCAAGTTTGATGCTTAAATCTTTAACTCCAATCTTGTTTTTATCTTCGCTTGATTCCAATGTTTGATTTTGACATCAACACTTACCTTTTTCCTGCAAACATCACAAATAAGAATTATGCATGTATTGCAAAAGGATGAAAATAAATACACAAGTCATGTCAAATATTTGAGGAAACCTTTT
This sequence comes from Sequoia sempervirens, assembly GCA_007258455.2. Classification (NCBI taxonomy): domain Eukaryota; kingdom Viridiplantae; phylum Streptophyta; class Pinopsida; order Cupressales; family Cupressaceae; genus Sequoia; species Sequoia sempervirens. The sequence goes on from VDFB02168118.1 coordinate 85,473,855, forward strand.
AAAGAAAGAAACAAAAATAGAATAAGATTGACAAGCATATGAGTTCCTTATGATGAGAATAACTCCATAACACAAGATTATTGATATTAAAATTTGACAAAATCAATTTCCTTAATAAATAATAAATGATATCACGAAAGCTATCCTATCATACCATTAATTCAATCAAAATATCAATTTCAGAATAAAGTCAAAAATAAGAATGATACAAAGTGAATAAATTCTTCGTCTTAAAAAGATGTTATTTTCAAGGAGAGGCTAAAACGGTGTGAGAATTTTTAAGCAAATGCTATTAACCAGCAAATGAAAATCACAATGAATAAAAGAAACTTTTGACCACTTTTAAGCAAATGCATTTTTTCAGGTGTAGAGTCGAATTCTGCAACTTTTGACCAACTTCCTCCCCTTGTCCAACCACCAACACAATAACTCGATTACATCCACATATGGTCTGACCAGGTGATATCATCATTTTCAAAATAATCTTCAAAGGATTTGAAGAGATCTACATCAGAAGGCTTGCTGCCATCAATAAAGATCAATTTAAATCAAGTCAAAATCTAAAATAAAGAAAGCTTTGCCATTTAAGATCATGTGTCAGAGATTAACCTGCAAGAAGTAAATATGTTAAAGACACTTGATTGCATCAGATTTACCTATGAGCACTAACACCCTAAGTTGCCATACTATAGTTATTTGAAATCAATGCCTATGATAGAGTCCTCCCGAAATGGACACATCTATTTGAATGATATCATCTCCATTAACTTATCAACATTATTGGATCGATCAAGGGTAGTTGGGGAGGTATTTGGTTTAATCAAAGTTCTTGAATGTTGATTGGTATGTGAAATAATAGCTAATAAATAAGTAGCATTTAGAAATACCAGCTACTCTAAACTAAAATTTACACACCCTTTGACTAGCATACTTTCAGTTTACGTGTTTGACAGTAATCCCTCAAAGAAAGTTTTATGTCCTGGAATGCAATGGCAGTGGGGTATGCGCAGAATGGAAGAATAGAGGATGCATGCAGACTATTTTATATACCACTTGAGTGAAATTTGATATCATGGACTGCAATGATAGCTGGATCTGTGCAAAAGGACATATGATAAAATGCATTTGGTAGCTATAAAATTAATGAGCATACTGGAGGTGTTTGACAGTGTTTTTATCTGACAACATTCTTATTTCCTACATCCAACATAGAACCACAACCATTACCAATGTACCTTATTGTTACATAGAAGCAAAACCCCAAGAATTAGTTTATGGTAACTATGAAGGACCTTATTGGTATTATCATCAGCCTAGGGAAGATGGATATTATTCCTATCGGCCGAAGTATGGAGATTGGGATCCAAGATCTTATGAGCGAAATGCCAAAGAATTTAGTGGAGATTTTGGCAGGGGTTTTGGAAGAGATTTAAGGCTTGTTTATGTTTATCCTCCACCACCATCTACTAGTGGGCCTTTTTCTTTTAGGCCTTTTCACCTAGGCGACCAGTTTCGACACCCTGATGAGTATCCAATGCGGTTCGTCCCTACGACCTATGGATTAATACCAGATCCTGGTGAAAAACACTAGGTGAAATGTCACTGTTGCGGGTGTCTGAATCATGTGTGACAACTTTGAGACAAGGACTATGAAGGGAGCTGAAGGGAAAGAGCTAAAGGATGAAAATACTGAGGATGTGAAGATGAAGACATGGAATATGCAAGAATTTGTTGGACCTATTGTGTATTATAATCCTTTGGAATGGCATAGCAAAGCTCTTGATAATAGAAATAGTAATGAAGGGAGTGTTAACTGCTAAAGCCATATTCTCATTAAAGTCTTCTTACAAGTTGGCTCTAAAGTTGTTCTTTAATAAAGTGGACACCAACAAGCTTTTGTGTTAATCTACATCTGAAGGCAATACAAAAACAGTGGAAAAGATTAACAATTGAACAATATTAGCTAATTCCAACCATTCATCACCACTATCTACCTATACTTGCTACCAAGGTTATGACCTGGGCAAACATTTCTATTGAACTTGAGTGATGATTATTTTCTAAATGTAATAGACTTGCCAGATCAATTTATGCTCTTGTATCTGAATGGGCTTCAGTTTGAAAGCATGAGTCTGTGATTTCTGAGCTAATAGTGTGGCATTCTGTTGACAAGATTATACTATATGATTAAGGCACTATTATTGTTTTCAATAAGTTAGACTGTATGCATTGTATGTAAATCTGGGCGGATAATTGTTCTTAGACATTTATGTTTGCATTCATGCTAACTGTGGATCCTTAGTCTGATATTCAATAGTCAGTGCAAACACTTGTTGATATTAAATCTTTCGATCTAATTGTTGAGATTTCAGTTTCAGTATCTTTTGATTATGCGAAGTAGAACCAAGCTTCTTACAATAATCACTATTCTACATACATACACAAAAAAGCATATTGTGAATTTCAGCCTAGGTAATAGACTCATAATAGCTCTCTTTCACAAGTTCAACCCATCTCTTGTCGATTGCACAATGGGCCAAGGTACTGGATACCAATCAAACATGAACACGTAATACATATATATTCATTAATCAACAATAAGCTAGACCACAAAACTACAGCCTCATACAAAATTAAACTAAGTAATGAGAAAGGGCAGATATACAAATATTGATGCTCAAAAAACTACTACAGCAAGGTATATTTTATAATTTACTCTCAATCTGAGTACAACAGCATTATAAAATGAAGAGATGGTTATATCTCAGACCTGGTAGTGATTATGCATAAGCCAAAGAAGTCTTTGAAGCACCTTACAATCATAGTATTACGTTGAGCAGACCCCTATGCGAAATCAGACCCTTGCCATGTAGTCAATATTCAGCGAATTGGGATCACACATTCCCACACAGCCACTAAAAGAAGACTCATGTCTAATATACTCGTGTTGCTCTTAAACTGGAAACAACCCTCCTTCTAGCGTCATTTTGTGAGCACCTCAAACCTTCAAATATCCCCTAAACTTCAAGATTCATTGAAATGGGTTAGTTCATACCAAATGCAAACTTATTAGTACTCCTATGAAATACTCAACCATGCTAAAATATGAAATCTAAATAGAACAAAGATAATTAAATGCATGCATATAAAAACATAATCAAAAATTTATTTCATAGTGGATTGGTGCTATTGTGGAAAATAGCCCTTTCCTAATCCTTGATAGATAAGCTAAATGATGAAATGCCTTGAATATGGAGTGATGGTGGTCAAAATTAGTTCTCCTGAAGAGAGTGACTTTACATGAATGATTGTGGAGTTGTGGAGGATTTGAACAATAGAGGAGACCTCTATTTATGGCCAAAAGTGATAAAAGAATTCCAAACATGGAGGATGTGGCACTAAAGATCCACCAATGAGAGGAGGCCAATTGTCAACTTGTGATAGGCTTGAGGATGAGCACATTTTGGTCAATGTGCCAGAGAGAGGGAGATTTCAAATTTGAATTTGAGAGTAAATGCTGAGTTTGACTTGTGTAAGGGACATGTAAGAGCCATGTAAGAGCTCATAAATGCTTTGTTGGATGTACATGTCCACTTGATTTTGAATTCAAACTTGAGGGAATATTCCTCAAAGATGCCATGTTGATGGAAAATGCTGATTTTAATAAATCAATAAATTGATTTATTGGTGCAAGTGGGAAAAGCTAGAGGATGTGATGAGTGGTTAGGTTAGATTAATAAAGATTAGATTGGCTTAGGTGATGATTAGGTGATTTTGACCCCTTTGACTTGAATATTTGATTTATTTAAATCAAGAGGGAGAAATATGACTCTAGACTTAATTAAATAAAGGATTGATTTATTTAATCAAGGATAGTGATGTTAGGATCAAGTTGATTTATTTGATTTAAACTGACGACTTTACGAGATTGATAAATAAACTTGATTTATTTTCTAAATGGATGAATATGACCTAATCGAATGCATTATGCCAATTTTGCTCAAAAGCAAAAGCCCTTAGCATTGTTAGTAAACCAAAGCAAACAAAAGATTCCCTATAAGATTCATTTGATCACAAGAAAAATGCAAAAGAAGCAAGCAAACATAGAGAAACATTATTCTAATAATGAAACCAAAATCTTATAGTGGATTGATGCTTCTATGGAAAGAATCCCTTTCCCAATCCTTGCTTAAGCTCCATGATGAAAATGCTATGAAGAATGATATGGAATGCTAAGATGATATGGATTCAAATGACAATGGTGCATTTGTGCTTGAGATTATGGAGGATTAAACGAATGGAGATGATCTCTATTTAAAGATTCTCAAGTTGAAAGAATGCTTATGAGAGAGCAATGTGGGATAAAAAACAAGCCAATGAGAAGAGGCCACTTGTCAACCTATGATAGGTTGTAGGATGAGCACATTTTGGTTAATGTGCCAAAGAGAGGGAGACTCAAATTTGAATTTGAGAGTTAATGCTGAGTTTGACTTGTGCAAGGGACATGTAAGAGACATGTAAGGCCTCATAAATGCTTTGTTGGGTGTACATGCCCACTTGTTTTTGAATTCAAATTTGAGGGAATATTCCTCAAAGATGCCATGTTGATGGAAAATGCTGATTTTAATAAATCAATAAATTGGTTTATTGGTGCAAGTGGGAAAAGCTAGAGGATGTGACATGCATTAGATTAGATTTAATCAGGATTAGATTAGCTTAGATAATGATAAGATGATTTGAACTTTTTGACTTGAATATTTTGATTTATTTAAATCAAAAAGGGATGAAAGGTGATTTTAGACTTAATTAAATAAAGGATTGATTTATTTAATCAAGGACGGTGATGTTAGGATCAAGTTGATTTATTTAAACTGATTACTTTAGGAGATTGATAAATAAACTTGATTTATTTGTTGAATGGATGAATATGACCTACTCGAATGCATTATGCCAATTTTGCATGTCTACACTGCGCAATCATGAAAAAAGAGGTACCGCACCTGAGATTGACACACATATCCCTAATTTGCAGCAAATCTATTGCAAGTGAGAAGAAGTACCAATGGACAGACCAAACATGCGCCAACAAGGCATGGGAAGATTTGAACACTGAAAATGGACTTAAGTATTTTTTAAATTATACCTCATTAATGAAAACACGATCAAAGTCAAAATTTACAACATCAAATCTCATATTCAATAAGTAAAATGAGACTTAGACTGAGGTGATTGACAGCAAGAGGATTGTGACAGGCTTTAAGTCAAGAAAGGACACTAGCCACTCATAATGCTTCAAGGAAGGATGCTGGCCCCTCACAACGCTTTAAATGAAATCAACAAGTTTTTAGACCACCAAATACGAAGCACAGATCCTCTAGAAGACATGCAATATTAGATATTATCCTTCAAAGAAATAATAAACTAAACACTCCATCATTCAAACATCGAATGATTGTGTCTGTAGTAGTTGAATATAGCAAATGGTATATCTCAGTATTTAATAAGGCCTTTAAAATTTCTAACATCAAAAGAAAAACTCTAGAAGAATGTGCATTGGTGCACAGCAAATCTTGTTCCAGATTTACTTCAAAATCCTCCTTTGAAAAGTAAATGACAAACTCCTTTTACAGTGCAAAAATATTTTTGCATAAATTCCTCCAAGTTGTATAGTGATTTGATTAATGCATATATCTAAATCCGGCATATGTATTGAGTACATTATGGCAAAGAGATACAAGGGACAACAAAACTAAGTAGGCTAACAACGTAATTACTAAGCAAATATTTGACATGATGGCTGTGTGTTATTGAATATGGAAAGAAACCGCACCTTACTAAAGATGAAATCACCACTCACATGTGTCTGCTTATTTAAAGGCTGTGTGTATCAAGGTTGAGACAATGTTAAAAATAGGGACAAAATCATGCTAAAGAAGAGATCATAACCAAATAAAGCATTGTTAAAATAATATCCTCAACATGTTTCTAGAAATGGCTAAGAGTGATGATATGGCATTTAAATGAAAAACTCAGCTATCACTCATACCAATAATTAATGTAAAAACAACAAACGAATGTTACTACAAGATATCTCCATGATTGCATGAACGTATGTAAATGTCAATTGATAGAAAAAATTATTGAATGTTGAACAACTATTTATGAACCAATCCCTCCTAGTGCCAATATGAAGCACCTAAAAATATGCAAATCTCTAAAACCTCAAATATGGGTTAGTTTCATAAAAAAATTATCAAGATGCTCCTATGAAATAAGATGTAAATGCTTAATAAAATGCAACAAATAACAAAATGGATCAAATATACATTTCAAAAACATAACATGTACCTATTCCATATTGGATTGGTGTCAAATGTGCCAATGACCCTTTCACAATCCTTGCTAAAACATAAATGATGAAGTGCAATATGATGAAGAGCAAAATTAGTTCTCAATTTAAGAGAGTAACTTTGCATGAGAGTGTAGATAATCAAGATGAAGAACAAGCCTTTCATTTATAGAATATTTTGATGAGAGAATGGCCAAATGGATGAATGTGGGACAAATATTTAGCCAATGAGATGAGGCCACTTGTCAACTTGTCATAGGTTGAGGAATGTGCAAGTTGTGGCCAATGTGCCCAAGAGAGGGAGATTCAGATTTGAATTTGTGAATTAAATGTTGAGAGGGGGCCATGAAAAAGAGAAGTTAATGCAATGTTGGAAGGGACATGTCAACTTGTCTTCATTTTAAAACTTGAGGGAATATTCCAAAAGGGTGCTTTGTTGAGGGAAAATGATGAATTTATAAATGAGTTAAAATGATTTATTAGTGCAAGTGGGAAAAGCTAGAGGATGTGATGGGTGGTTAGGGTAGGTTAATCAGGATTAGTTTAGCTTAGGTGATGATTAGCTGATTTTGACCCCTTTGAATTGAATATTTGATTTAATTAAATCAAAATGGATGGAAAATGCATTTGGGATTTAGTGAAATAAATGTTTGATTTATTTAATTAAAGGGATGATGCAAGATAAAGGTTGATTAATTTGCATGAGGAAATTAGAAGATGGTTTATGAAAGATGAAATGTTATGGTTTTGATTAAAATTTATTTAATCAAATGAGGTAATGATCAAATAAATTTAATTTATTTAATTTAAATGGATGATGAATCTGATTTACCTGATGAGTGGATGGATGTGAATCTGGTTTACTTGATGAATGGACCTAATTGAATGCATAATGCTAATTTTGCATGTCTACAATTTCTAATTAGAAGTAGAGTAGTCTACACTAGCTGGGATCCAAGAGGTCCAAAAATTCTCATTATATTATAAATACAATGAGGGTAAAAATCATCCACAAAAATAATATTTTCATATATCTCATCTGTTGAACACCCAAAATACTAAGGGGGTGTGAATTAATATTTTCTTAAACTATTTAATCATAATCCATTTGAAACAAAAAAAATAGTGTTCTCTCTCTTTTGGGGAGATAACTAAAGGGGGAATTAGGGTTCCTTTACAAATTTCATTCAAGTTTCATTCAAGGAAACCCTAGAGATCTCAATCAAGGTATGGAATTTAGGGAGAGAGATATATAATAGGGTGTCCTAGGGGTTTGATTAAAATTCAAAAGGGGGTTCACCACCAAGAAAAGGTTTGGAAAGAAGAAGATGAATGCAATGTGTAAATACAACTATGAAACCTAAGATGTAAAACAGAAAATCAAAATATGGAACTAAGAAAAGAAAAAGCGGTATGTAGAAAACTAAAGAAGCTTGAAACGAGGTCTACACTCTTGAAAATATGTCCTTTAATGTACACTGGGACTCATATGCCAGTAGGGGAAATTTAGTCCTAGTTTATGGTTTCGGGCTGAATTCAGATGCTAGAATTGCTAAACTAGGATCTAAAGAAAATACTTGAAATATGGTTTATTAGGACTCATACACCACAAGTGGAAATTTATTCCAAGTATCAGGGTTGATTTGAAATTTTGGATTCTTCTAATTATTTGTTGTAACTTATCTCCCTTTTGATCTCTTAGTCTAAAACAGTAAATTCTTCTATGTAGATGACTTTCTATAATCTTGCAATGTAGATGAAAACTTTGAAAACCTTGCAACATTCTCGAATCTCGCTCTTCAATGGGTCTTCAACCTAAATATGTAAATCACACATCAAAGAGAGGGAAAATGTTGTTTTGTTATTGGATAGGGGTTTACCTTGGTCAAACCTCATTTTGGTAATCATCACAAAATTCTCTAAAATCCATATAATGTCTTCAAATTTTTACATATTTCATTATGTAAGTGTGCTAAAGTACATCTAGCATGATTTTTGAATCACGCTAGACACTTTGGAACCCTTTTAGGACATTTTTCAAAGAAACAAGATACTTTACAAACAAAAGGGACACTTTGCAAACAAATGGGACACTTTGTAAAAAAAAGGGAACACTTCACGAATTTGTTTTCCAAGATCCTAAATTAACCTACCCATACATTAAAAATCATTAAATTATTATAAAATTACAAGGAAAAAGTTGCAGAAATGACTCACCTCATAATGTAGCTCATCGCACGCCACCTGGTCTCAAAGCACATCTAGTCGTGAAGGCCTATAATCTCGTCTACTTGACAACTTCTTGTCTCACTTATCACTCTCAAGCTACAAGAAGGTAAAATGCAATAGTAAGTGACAAATTACTCTACTTTCCTCTCTTTTATCTATTTTCATTCTTTTTCATCTTATGCATTAACTTAGGAATTAATAAGGCATCTTTTTCTTAAAGTCAACATAACAGGAGCTAGGGAAATATGTTTTTGATGTCGTTTCATGTATTGGAATCATGATTCCACACCCGACATCATAAATCATCTATCATTACATGCAATGGTACTTGGAAAATGCCTACATTATGATGTTATTTATTCGGCATGGCTAGATTGCTACCTTGATTCTACCTCCGTAAAGTAAGTAGAATCAAGGGGGGCATATATCTACCCTTGAATTGGAATCCTAGGAGTTAGACAAAAGGATTTTTGAACAATTAATAAATTTTTGTTATGGGATGTGGTTCCTAATGTTGTGGTTGTGCAGATAACTACATTGGGGGCTTCGTTCTCCTACCTTTTGAATGAGTATCCTTTTATGCAATAAAGTGCATTGTTTAGTGTCCTTTAGCTTACATATGCAAAGAGTCATATGGGCGCTAAAGTGAGGGCTAAATGTGGCATAGAAAATTGGGCACTCTTGAGAAAAGAGACAATTTCATGCATAATTAGACCCACTTTTGAATCCCTTTGCATTATTCACCCTTCAAAACATCATTTATAAGCCCCTAAGACCCATTATTTTATATCTAGAGGCCCGTTTCACTTGAGAAATCACTTAAATATTGACAAACAACATTCAATTCACCCATATCCTAAAAATGCAACTTCAAAAACCACTGGTGGGACCCAGTTTCCACCTTGGGAAAATGAGTCCCCTCTGGTAGGACTCATTCGCCAAGGGTGGCGAATGAGTCCCTTTTGAGGGAAATTTCAATTTTGAGTAGGAATTCAATTAATTCAACTAAATTTTCTGGTGAATGTTGGCCTCTTAGGTCTAAAAAATAGGAAAATTAGGTGTTTTTGTTTATAAATACTGATTCTAAGTCATTTTACACATCTTTTAGTCATTTCACAAAAGCAAATTCTAAATTCAAGTGTTCTACTACAATTTTCATTGGCAAAGTTAAAGTTTTAGGACAACAAACTAGGGTTTTTGTATGTCTTGAAGCTTACCTTTTGGATCAAAGTTCAACATTGGAAAAGAGTTGATGATGGATTCCTATGGTGTATCATGGAGAAATATTTTTTGAGGAGATGCAACTAGCCATCCAATCACACCTAAAGACTTGTTTTCAAAGTGATTCCATCTTCCATTTTTTTCACTATATTTAGATTAATGTTTACATTTCATTTATATTCTATTTGCATGCCATTTTCTCTCCATTTTTGATGTGTTGTGAGATTTTTATGGTTGAGATCTTCCATCACTCAAATCACATTTGCATTTCTTATTCTTGCACAATAGAATAGGGTTTTTTACATACTTCACACTTTCCTAGTCTTTAACACATTTAAGGCTAGGGTTTTATGCAGATTTTTCTCCATTCAAGATTTAATTAACCAACTATGGGTTTGACCAAGGAAAATGCCCTATTATACAAACAATTTTAAGCTATTTTTTAGGAATTTTCTGAGATCCTGATTCAAGGTTTTGTCAGAAAGTGTTGTACAGGTGTCAAGGTGTAGAACAAAAACTTGAAATTACTAAAATTTGAAAGAGGACTGATTTTCCATGCATAGAAAATGAGTCCCTCCCAAGGTGCCATTTTGAGTTAGATGTAAATCCAGATACCCAGTTAATAGAAACTACTTTATGTGCAATTCATTTCTAGGTGTTTTCTGCATATCACAATGTGGTTTCAAAAAATGTACATTTCATTGGTTTTACATTAATAATGAACCCATTTTATCAATTAGCTACATTTATATCATTTCATTTAGTCATAATTACATCATACATTCCATAATTTGACTGAACCACCTAGATTTTTTGTGTGGGATCTATCTCATTCCATTAGGTTAGAGACTCTAATTGAGCAAAAGAGACATAGCATCGTTAAACATAAAATCTATGGTTTAGGGAAAATGGATACCTTTTTAGAGATATATCTCTTTTTCCACCAATCATTCACCAATGTCCTTGGAGTCCCAATTGGATTAACTAACAACATCATAAGGTGAGTCAATTGACAATGAGGAGGACGTAGGATGGGGCTTTCTCAGATTTAAAGGGCTTCACCACAAAGCAAATTCTTGGAAAAGAAAATGTTGGAAAACACACTATGATATGCAAAATGACTTAAAACTAGAAATGTAAGTTAAATGAAAGATGTGAATTATAAAATTAAACTACACCAAGTTAGGGTATGTGTACCTGAGAATTTTGGAGATGTGACAAGAACTCTGGAAATGCCAATAATCTTTCAAAAAGTGCTATGGAGGACTAAGACGACTAAGGTGGTGTATTAGTCCTACTGCTATTTATCGGGGCAAATACAGTTTCTTTGGATGCTAAAACAAGATCTTGGAAAATATCTAAAAAATATGTTTGGTAGGACTAAGGTGCCCAAGGTTGTGTATTAGTCCTATTTTGAATTTTTGAAAACTCTGAATGTGGTCCTAAGCTTCAAGGTCTACACTTGCTTCTCCCTAGATCTGAGGTCCTAAAACTTCCATATCTAGCATGTAGGTGAATTTCTATGAAGATGACAACTTTGAAATGCAACTTTGCAACTTTTACAACTTTGCACTCCAAGTGATCTTCAATACTTCAACCTATATTTGCAATCACAAATATGCAAGAGGGAAATACTTGTTGATTGTTAGGGAATAGGGTTTTTCCTTGGTCAAACCCCTTGTAGGTAATTGAACCAAATGATGAAATGAATCATCAAACATGAAATATGTAAATGATAGCACCTTGAATGATGTCTTGTGAAGCAAATCTAAAATCTACCATGTAGTGTCCATGAGGAATGTAGATCTTAGATCTTGGAATATGATGTGAAAAATGGTTGCAAATAGATCTTCATTGCTACATCCATAATCCTAGCTCAACAACATGAATGGATGCACTAGGCCCTTAGCATGATGCTTGAATCTTGGTGATGGCTCCAAATACTTGATGATTTTCTCTTGAATTCATAAACTTGCCTTAGGAATGAATACTTGAATGATTGTTATCTTGCTATATGAAAAATGAGGGAGGAACCTTGTATTTATACTTGTTCATGCTTAATATCCTGAAATTACACCACAAAAGGTTAACATATGAAATAATTAAATAAAGGATTCTAAATCCTGCCCAAATTTGAAATTGAATCTCAAAAATAAGCCAAGGAGGACTAAGAAAACCTAGGTGGCTTCTTAGTCCCAAGGCTGAATTCTCAAGGCATAAACTCCAAAAAGGGGCCTATTTTGGTGGTTTCAAAATTAGGGTCCCAAGATCTATGGAGGAAAAAGATGCCCTAGATGGCATTTTAGTTCCAGTCCACAAATTAGGGACACATAGCCAAATAAATTAAACGATTATTTATCTTTTGATGTTTTCCAAGATTTATCATAAAAATACATAGTTTATAGGGATTTTCGATGAAAAATAGGACCAATTAATCCATAAAGAAGTATAAATGAAGCAAGGTGTGCCCAAACAAATGTGTAAATGCAAGGGTATGCATTTTTCTACACTACACAAATATTTTTTTCTCTCTTGTGCTTATGTTACAGATTTAGGTTGAAGAAGTATTGAAGACCTCTTGAAGTGCAAGATTGGAAAAGTTTTCAAAGTTGTCATCAAATCACAAAATCTCACCTACAGATCTAATTTTTTACTTTCTGAAATTGAAATCTAGAAAAATCAGAGGCTACAAATTATTATTAGAGGCTCCCAAAATATTTTTGAAAAACCTTACCAAGGATCCAATCGCCCATGGGTAAATAAGTCCCTAACAGTTTCAAGAAAGCGGCTTTTGGTGACTGGTAAACACCTTTTTTCCCTTTTTAGATTTGCAATCAATTTTTAATTTCTACATATAATGAGTTTCATATTGTTGTTTCAAGTTTCAATTGGAATAACTAGGTTGATTTGCTATTTTTATATTTTCTCCCAAAAGTGTTGTTTGAAGTTGACCCTCATCCTCACAACATAAGTAAATCTAAAAATTCTCACATTGAGTTGATTCGCGTGAGGATTGTTAGTCATTTATTTGTGGGGATCTAATTTCCTAATGAAATAGTGAGAAATAGGTGCATCATAACCATATTTACCCTTCATCCCACATTTGACAGCCTAGCCTATTTTTCTTTCTTTAATTTAGAAATAATGAATGATTCATGTCGATGTGAGATTTTGGAATATATATACCTTGACATAATCCTTGTGTGTGTGCACCTGATATTGCCTAACTCATCAATTCTACCATTAGGATGAAAAGGAAGGGTGATAGAGGATTGTATTTTCTGGCACCTTGCAAGGAATTAAAGAAACATGTTAGGTTGTCATTTATCAAAAAAATAAAATTACACAGTGGTATTAAAGAGTTAACCCAATGACACCATTTGTGGGGAAAACACTAGTTTAAGGAGCACTTTTTGGAGGAAGTCATAGTTTAGTCTATCATAGGATTTCAACATATCGAGTTTGAGAAACATAGTTGAACTTCTATTTTCCTTGGTGTAATGAAAATTTTCATGGTCTATTAAGGTCCCTTCTATAGTATCCTTTCCTAGGACAAAGCATCCTTGATTGTCTATGATTATTCTTCACATGATCTTGGATAATCTCAAGGCAATGACCTTGGAGAATATTTTGTATATGGTATTGCATAAATATATGATCCTGAAATTAGTAGAGGTAGAGGGATTGTATTTTTTTGGATTAGTGCTATAAAGGTGTCGTTTAATTCTTTTAAGATCTTACAATTTCTCCTTGATTGCTCTAATGATAGAAGAATACTTTTCCCCATGAACTTCTAGCCATTTTTAAAGAAAATTCCAATAAGAACATCTGACCCTGGATCTTTGTTTGGTGGCATAGAGAAGACCACTTCTCTAACTTATTCTAATGTAAATTGTTTTAACAATTGTATTTTCTTCCATTGAAATTGTTTCCTTCAAATTGTTTCTTAAGGGAGAGATGATGTTGAATATAATTATTTCTTTTTGCATTATTTTTGATTAAATATGAAATAATTTAGTTTTCTTATCCCCATCTTTGAGCCAAGTTTCTCTAGATTTCTATCTCCAATATATATCCTCTTCAAAAGATCTCTTCTATTTCTAGTTGGACATTTTTTTGTAGGCTAAAGAAGATATGATTCATTCCACATCATATGATTTCATCATTGATCTCATCAAGTTGAGACTGAAGGAATTTTTTTTGTGAAAATACATATTGTCAATGTTGCTCTTTCTACATATATATCTTGTTCTTTGCTAGCTAGAACATTCAAGAGCTAGAGATAAAGGGTGCATTTTTCCACTAATAGATTAGTTGAGGTAGGAAATAGGGATCTTTGAACCACATTTCTCAGAGCCTAAAACATAATATCGATTGGGTTGTTTGTGAAGCTATGACCAGTTGTATGCAAAATTGGTATTATCCTAAGAATGAGAGGATAGATGACTCTAAAAGGGATATTTCTATAGCCCAGTTGACATAGATTAGAAATATATCAAATTATTCTATGATCAAACATAACTCTTTGCGCTTGTTTCTCCATGTGAATTTTTTATTTTTGTGAGGGTAGTCTAATATGAGATTTTCTGATGTGAAGTTTTTGAATTCATCCAAAACTTTTCAAGGAGGATTATGTTCCCCTTTTTTCCTTGTGATGCAAGATTGCATTAAATTCCTCTCCTAGTAGTATTTTCTTCTCTTTTTGGTTGGAAAAGACTTCAAATAAGCTATTATCAAGGAAATTTTTCCCAACTATTGATTTAGGTGCATAAAAATTGATAAGACAAAATATTAGGTCAAAATATATTATCTTAATGAGCATCTAATGTTGCATTGAGAATCCGAGTTCCACCAATGTATTTCTAACATTCCACAACACTACTAAGTGCCCCAAAGAACCTTGTGCTAGAGAATATATCAATTGCCATTTTTTTTAATTTACAAAATACTACTTGTGCTTGGTCATTAGTGAATTGTATTTCTTGAAGCATAAAAATGTTCCCTTCATTAGAGCCAAGTTGAAAATTTATCAAGTATCTTTCATTAGTGTCATTCAGACCCTTAAATTTCTAGGGTAGAACTATTGTTGATATCAAGGAGAGCAATAGTCCCTTCTCCATCTTATGTTTTTTTTAATGTAACTTGGATACTAGTCGCTATTTCATCCTAGGTTTTTTTATTTTAGGGGGTCTTCCTCTTATTCGGGGCATTGAATTTGTTGTTTGAGAGATTTTTCTCTTAGTTTTTGCAATTGATAATGTTTCATAAAATCATAGTTTGTGTTCCTATTATATGTTTCATGTGCCAATTGATCTAATAGTTTAGAACCTTCTTGAAGAAGAAGGCGATTTACCATTTCTAATATTTTTGTTTCTATAATGAGATCTTGGGATTCTTCAAAACATAGCTCATTTTATTTAGGATGGACTTGTCCAAAAATGGAGCATACTAAGGGTGACTAAAGCTGACAAGGAGTGTTAATAGGCCCATTTTCTACTAGAAAGTGAAAATCATTTTCCTCTTGAAAGGGGGCTTTGGGAGTTCCAACACTGCTTTCACTTGAGCTATGTTATTTGGGAGAGTAGTCCCCAAATATATTTCTATATCGAGATCAAAACTCTTGAGCAGTCTGCTACAATGATCATTTTCTTTAGGGGTTGTTTTATATAATACTATGTTTCCTCCACCTCTAGTATGCCTTCACTTAAAGTGGGAGATGGTGGAGAGATACAATGCATAGGAAATTGATGGTGTGTGTTTTATCATTACCCCTTTCTAGCATGGGAAGTGATACTTATAGGAAATTCCTTATCCCTTGCTTAAAAGAGTGGGAAGATTTTCACGGTAGAGCCTATGGCCACAATGGAGGAGTGTTTCCTCTTTATAGGACCAAGTTTTAGATCTAAGTGGAAGCCTCTGGTGGGGAAGGGAAATTTTTCCCTACATGTGCTTCACTTGTCATTTAGTTTCAAATTTTTATCCTGAGGTCGTGGTGCTGCTAACAAACCAAGATCTTTTTAGGGAGAGAGAAGAGAGATAGTAGGTGTGTGAAAATTTTGCGATATGGAATTCTACTATGAAATATGGGTTATATCGTACACCTTCCTTTACAAGAGGCACATAAGTTCAGAGGAGTAGAAAGGAATTATGAAATCAAGTATTTGATCTTATCCTCATATTTAATATTATTTTTCCTACAAATTATATAACCATACTCATTCCTTTATCACTTCTATCAATAAATCTTTATGTAAATCGACTCTATATTAAGATATTTTACCAATCTAATGAAAGTGTTATGTTATTGAATTACATCAAAATTCCTTACTTGCAAATAAACATATCCATATCATTAAAGAGGTTTCTAGTGTAGTTACTCAATATGAATTTTATTTGAATTATATATATGATTTGAAGCTACTATGTTTTTAAGTCTAATTTTTTATAATTAAATAATAGTATATAAATTTAATAATGTTCCTTTTATGAATATTTTAATTTGTATTTTGAAATTATTTATATTAATCTTTTGCACTACACAAAAAAAAAATCCTTAGGTTAATTCATATGTAAATTCTATGATCTATAAATTAATATAAGCTTGCATTGAATCTTCATGTCATTACCATAATATTTTATACAATATGTAACAATCACCATATATACATTAAGGACAGTACTCGTATTTAAAGTCTTGATGGAGTTGAGCCTATGTATGATTAGGCTTGCCTCATATTTTGTCTAGATCTAAAAATCAATGGGATTGTTCTAAATTTTTTATCGATAAAAATATTTCAAGAATTTTAATCATCATCCTTTTATTGTTAGAACTACTATTTATGGAAAAATAGGATTCTAACTCATCTAATTAAATATATACTATAGGTAATTTATTCATTACCTTAAACATGGGAAAATATAGATTTAAATGGAACCAAAGTGATTTCAATACCATGAGAATATTTTTTGTTAAGTCCTCCTAGTTTATTGAATCATGATATCAGAGCCATACATCATATTTTGTGATAAATGATATTTTATTTTAAGATATGTACTTTCTACATATGTGTTTTAATAGGAGAGCTAGATCTTTGGTAGTCCTTGACACTCATGGTTAGTGTTATTGATTGTAGAAGGTTCAAAATATAGTGTCCCATATCTTAAGTGTTTATTAGTATATTCCTTCAGTATTTTAAACAACTAGTGTCACTTGGACATCAAGTTTATAATTTACATAAGATGACAATTTTTATAATTGAAATTTGTACTATTTTTTATAAATGTAAAAAATAATAATTTAACATATGCATTACTATATTATTATATTTAACATTTTCATAGTATAATCTTCGAAAAATAAAATAATAATTGTTTTTTTGATTATGAAGGTTGATCATTGAAATCCATTGTTATGGATTTTCATATTCAAACTATTTATTTTTCTAACAATTCATTGTTTCTTCACCATTTATTTAAGAAAATTTTAATTATAGCTGAAGTGACGGGAATGTCTACTAATGGGAAAAAAAAATTTAGGCACAGGGTTTTCTCTGATGAAGTCATCATCAGATTTCCAAAAAAAGTGAAGGAAAGACTGAAACTAGTGAAAATTGCTAACAACTACTTCGAAGCCAACACCATAAAATCTCTATGGAGAAAGGTTCTTTGTGTTATCATGGAGTACATAACTTTGGATGGTCGCTTTACTAAGGTCTACGGTTATCACTTTTCCCTGCTCAACCATTTCCGCTACAAGGTCAGGGTTTCTTTCCCCTACTATCTCCTTTGTTTTTTGAGAAAAATGTTGGATGACCATAAGAAAAACCCTAGAAGATTCCCTATTTTTCATACTGGCCTGATTAGATTAATTATTGAACATTATCAAAAAATGCCCGTCCCTGCTATTTTGGAAGCCTCCCCTGATTCTAAGGAAGATGATACTGAACCTAGCTGCTTGGGTTTTTTCCCAATTTAAGTCTAGCTAGAACGGTCCTTAGCCTGCCCGTTGTCCAAACTGGTAAGAAAAACCCTAACCCCCTTACTCTGAAAGCTTGTGTTGTGCCTAAGCCGAGAATCCCTTCCCTTAAAACCTTGTTTCATACTCTGCAGATTCTCCTGACTCTGAGGAGTCTGGTACTAATAGCACTACATCCTCTATTGACCCATCGTTGGATAGAAATGCTAGAACTAGCTCCCTTGTTACTCCTGACCCTGCTAATACTTGTTTTAACACTGATAGGGATCCCACTGTGGATATTTTGGATTTAGCTAGAAATAATGTTGATAACCATTTCAAACTTTCGAAATGTACTTTTCATGAGATTAATGAGCTAAAGATAAAAAATTGGGCCCTTCAAAGTAAACTACAAGATTTGGGAGCCAAGGTTGCGGCACTTGATAAGAAAGAGGTGGAATGAAGAGAACATACTGTCAGCAAAGATACCCAGTACCAAGCTGGCAAGGACCGAAATGTTGAAATTGAGTTGGAGAAAATGAAAAATATTGTCAAAATTATTGCCGAGCAAAAAAATTGTATGGCCAGACACAACACCATCATCATCAATGCCATGACTGAAAAATTGGACAAAGATCAATAGGGTTCTTTGGTGGTTGATCTGGAGGAAATCAACGAAAGAAACCAGGAGGAGGATGCTGGCATTTCTAAGAGAACCAGGGAAAATTTGAAGACAAAGGCTCCTCCCACTCCAAAAATGATTCAAACCTTTAAGAAGGGTGTTCAAGACATGTAGAACCTAGAGGCTGAGATAGAGTCTGTCCTGAAGACTCTGGGTTAATCGTGGCTAGTTTTTTTGTTGGCTTTTCTCCTGGCTTTTTTTTCTAACCTTCATGGTCTTTTGCAGGTGGCTACTGCTTGTTCTAGTTTTTTCCTTTTGTGTAGCCAGTTGTGTCTATTGGACTTTTTTGTCCTTTCTTTCTGTTGTAAACTTTGTGGTTTCAGGTCCCTATAAAACCCATTTTACCCTTTATCAAAAAAATATATCAACAATAAATTTTCTTTGTCAAAATGTTATAAATAAATACCATTCACTTCAATCAAAAATACATGACAAGGGATGCAATTTTTCACTATTCAAATTTTGTAAAAAAGACATCAAATATTTAAATCACTAAATCAAATGGTCAATCGTAGCAAACTAATTAGTTTTGTTTGAGCAAGGTGATTATGGATTACAATGGAAAAGGAATGAATGTTAATTTGAATAGTTATCCACATGCTAAGGGAATATTTCTAACTAGATGTTGAATCTTCAACATCTTTTGAAGAGATGTCAACTCACCAACTTCTTTGGTACTAGATGTCAAATATCTATCTACACAAACAATATTTTTAGTTCCTGCCATGGAACTATAGGTGACCCCTAGAACTTAACTAGTGATTAATTGTTTTTCTTGCAACCAATCAAAATCTATTATTTTCTTTCCTATACATTATAATTTAATTTTAATTCATTATGTTTTTTTTTTAAGTTAAAAGCATGATTTTTAACTTTTCAAATTCTAAAAATTATTTTTTCTCAATTTTATTGGCTCAAAACTTTTGAGTGATAAGGGTGATTTTCCCAGCTCCATTATCATAGTTGCAATTATAGTGGGAGATGGAAAGAGAAGGTGGGAGATGGAAAGGGAAGGAGAAAATGAAAATTACTTTTAACTTAACTATTCTATTTATGTTTGAAATCTAAATTTAACTAAATCTAAATACTAATAAATTCCCCTATACTTTTACTTTTAACTTAACTATTCTATTTATATTTGCAATCTAAATTTAACTAACTCTAAATGCTAATAAATTCCCCTATACTTTTACTTTTAACTTAACTATTCTATTTACATTTTCAATCTAAATTTAACCAACTCTAAATGCTAATAAATTCGCGTATACTAATTTCTTAAATATTCTATGTAATTTAAATTATATAGATTAATTATTTAATTTATTTTTGCAATACAAACCTTGCTAGTTTTGTATATTAAAAAATTCAACTATACTAATTTTTTGAAGATTATTTTTTTGTTAAATAAATGTATCTATACATTCAAACTATATTTTTTAAGATTAATTTTTGGTAATATTAATTTTCATTTGCCTTTGATAAATTAAAATATATTTCTTGTAATCTATTTTTTTAATAGAAAATCAATTAATACTAATTACTTTTGAAATTTGATAAATTGAACTAAAATAATTTTCTTAAAAATAAAATAAAATATGAAAATAATTACTTTTAAAATAATTTGATTATTTTAAAAATTAAACTATATAATTTTTGCTAATACTAAATTAGATGCTAAATTAGTTTGATCTATTTTATTTAAAAATATTTTTAGTAAATCTATTTACTTTGTCAATAAATGTCAAATTCCTTTATAAAATAAAATTTTAACTAATATCTATGTCTAAATAAATCATTCAATTTTAAATTTTATATATAACTACAAACATACTTTGCATTTTAAATTTTATTTCATACTTATGGGTGTGTACGTGCAATTGAGGTATGAATTTTCTAGATTTAAAATTGATGCTCAAATTTTTTGGATTTAAAATAACTATTTTTAAAACCATTTATTGCATAACTGTTTTCTCATTTGAATATAATCAAACTACATAATTGCTTCATAGTTAATTGTGAATGCTTCTTCCTCTACAATTTGCAGGTGATTCAAGTACACATTCATATTTATGTTCTGTGGGTAAAATATGTTTGGAATTATGAAGCCCAATTGATTCATCTGTCTAACCATTTTATTCTTTGATGTTTCATTTCTTTCTTTTGTCCTCTCATATTCTTGAATGTAACAAACTTCAAGATGCTCTCTTTGGAGTTGGATAGTTGAGCTGCTAATATTGTATTGTATCTAAATTAATAGAGTGCCCTGCTTCTAAAAGTGGATGTAGTTTGCATTCTCCATGAGTCTACATTTTTCAAATTTATTACCATTCTAAACATTTGTATTGGTCATATGCTCTTTTTTCCCCTTTAGTGCTTTTGAAGTGTCTTAGTGTATTGTTCTATTTTGAATAATAGTCAAAATTGTAGAGAAGGATACCATGTGTGCAATGTAATTTTAAATAATGAAGTCAAATGAATATCAACAGTAACATTTAAAAGAATGAAGTGTACTTAATATTTTTATTAGTGAATAACATATGTATTTACAATACAATTCTGTCATATTTATTTTCTTTGGGTAAATGATGTTTGGAATTATGAAGTAAAAATGAAAGTAGTGCGTTGAGCTGCTAATATTGTATTGTATCTGAATTAATAGAGTGCCCTACTTCTAAAAGTGGATGTAGTATGCATTCTCCATGAGTCAAAATTTTGAAAATTTATTACCATTCTAAACATTTGTATTCGTCATATTCTCTTTTTTCCACTTTAGTGCTTTTGAAGTGTCTTAGTGTATTGTTCTATTTTGAATAACAGTCATAATTGAAGAGAACGATACCATGGTTGCAATGTAATTTTACATATTTTAGAGGTATTGTCAAGTCCTCTTCTGTCTTGCTAGTAATTTTTTTAAAATTTTTGTTCATATCTTATTAGTAATCTTTTTAAATAGCAAACTCAAATGAATATCAACAGTAACATTTAAAAGAATGAAGTGTACTCAATATTTTTATTAGTGAATAACATACATTTACAATACAATTCTATCATATTCTTTCAAGCACATTGTTAAATAGATTACATGTATTCTCCAAGTCAATAATTTAAAGATCTTCTCATTATTTTTTACAAAATCCAAGTATGTTTGATATATATTCTTATTGTCCTAAACAACATACAAAATAATTCGTAATAATAATAAATTGATGGAAGAGCATCTGGTTCGAGGGTGTGTTTTGTGTTTGCAAAACATTCCATGATTTTTTTGTGCCAACATGAAATTTGGAAGCTAGAATTTATTTAATAATACTCAATTTTAAAAGCCAAATCAGCATCAATGTTTATAATGGAAAGATAGATTTAAAATAGTCTAATTCTCCTCCATAGTGTTGGACGATTCATGTGCTGGCCATGGATTTTGGGAAATTTAAAAACAAACAAAAGTATTGCATGGATTAGCGTGGAATGTGAGGGGGCAAAGGAGTCCAAAAGTTGCAGTTGGAGGAGCAAAACAAATCAGAAAAAAAAATAATACACAATAGTGAGAGGGAAAAAAACACGCCATGAGGAGAGAAAGGCATTGGGTATGATGTCTATGTGTAGCAAAAATAGAGAGGGGTGCCATATAAAGGAAGCAATTAATTCAAAATTCAAAGAGAGGCATAAAATTATAAATTGTTGATATCACTGGAGGTTGGAGAAGATTGAGAGAGGGGCTGCCTATTTGAAATTAAATGCAAAGATAAGTGTAGAAAGAGGCTACCTATTTGAAATAAAATGAAAAGATAACTGTAAAAGAGGATGTTGTAATATAAAAACATAAATTTAATGGTTGTGCATGTTTTAAATGATAGTTAATTGAGCTTTTGTATGCAGAGAATACCCTGAAGTATAGCATGGAGATTTCCAATTTGAAGAAATAAACTAAATTTTCACTATGAAGCTTGTGTGAATTCAAATCAATTTAATTGTTAATGTAAATGGTGTTACTGTGAAATTATAAATTTTATAATTTGAAGAGAATTGGTGAGTCATAAGAGATTAGTTGTAAAATTTTTGTTTGTCAATAAATAAATAATTATTAATAATGATACAAGATAATAATATGGTTTTATAATATAATATAGCTAGTTTTAAATCTATTATATTTGATTATATATTATATTAATTTAATAAATTCATATGTAATATATTAATTTTAACATGGTGTAATGCCCCGCCACACAACCCTAGGTGACATTGCAAACTACTAAACAAATGCACAATTTTTTTTTTGTTTAATTACAAATACAAGTATGATCACAACACAAAGCCAACAATCCCCTAAGGTTATGAGACAAAGATTATTTAGATCACAAATTAAAACAACATGCATGAAATGAAACATAACAACATTCACTTAACTAATTAAAGCACATACATTCCATACATGAGATTTTCATTAAGACCATGAGATCCTTCATGGTTACCAATGACAAAAGTTATATAATTACAATTACATCTCTCATTCCCAGAATGAGGTAAATCAATAACATGATTATTTATTACAATTTCCACCTAGATAACAATGAGGGGTAAATAAAATACACGAGCAACTAACATAAATGAAACCAAGGTAGAAACTAGATCCCACGAGCTCTCCAACACGAAAGTCTCATCCACATAAGCCAACGCCAAAACAATAGAGTAAGGAGCACATTCCACCCAACCAAGTGATACCCGAAGGCTCACCCCCTATGCTAGGAGATAGTAACAAGGGTTTCAGGTCAAGACCAACAACCTCTAAGCATAGGCAACATGACTCAACTGAAAAGGATACGTACATGACATCACATGACACAAAGGTTACGATGCTTCCAGATTTGAAATAAATAATCACATCATGAATGCAAACATAATGCTGACTTAGGAGAAGTGTCATCACAATGTCGCATGGGATATCCTGGCAAGTCTTTCTAGGTCCCGGCCCCCATCTCGGGATATCCTGGTAACCTCTAACGACTCCCGACCCCACATGCAAACTAATGCAGAATCAGTTATCTTTTGAAGGGACAAGATAACGATCTTTCCATTCTAGGCCTTCTCGTCTCATCCCAAGTCTATACAGGCACTTGCATCCATGAGCAAGGAAAAATTAATCTTTTTAAATTTTGGTACCACCTATGCTAATTAATTGGTTTAAGTTTTCACTGAATTAACCAACTTACATTGAGATCTCCTGGCACCACTTTTGTGTGCCGACCCTCAATGCAAGCCACTTCTCTAAGACAACACGTGGAACTATGCCAACACCAAAAGGGTACTCAAGTACGACCTAGGGATAATGAATCCCTAAACATGACATGAAGTAAACAAAACCCATCCAAGATAATCAGATATAACACTAGACATAAGTATGCACTACCCATGGCAAACAAGGTTGATTGACATGTCGACAACCCCAAAACACATAACAGATGATTCAATCTCAAAGACTTACGAGATCTGACTCAAATCCCAACAAGAATAAGCACCACATGATGAAATAAAGCTTGCAAACAATATAAGGTAATCTACCTTCAGATTTCGTAAATCCAATCATTCATCACATTAGTGCATTTAAAAAAATTAAATAAACTATGTTCTTGCACAATCACATAAGGGTTTGAAAGTTCGTTTGATTCTTGTTGACACAATACATACGATAAATTAAATCAATCTTTCCTTTGCTATACCATGATTTCCATAAACAAATTTTCGTCTACCCCTTTACGAATATTTCACTTATAAATTAAATACTCCTTTTTAAAAAAAATTATATATGAATATATATATATAATTAATATTTAAATATAGATAATCACTTAAACAAACATTAAAATATAATATAAATATATTAAAATACATATATTATATATTAAAATTTTAAATTAATATATACAACATATATATTAAAATATATATACATAAATTATATTTTAATTGATAAATTAAGACATTGATTTCCAATTCATATTATATATATTAAATATAAAATATATTATATACTTTATATTTAATAAATATAATAAATAAAATATATATAAAAAAATACAAATATATATATTAAATGTAATATATATAATATATTATATATTATATTATACTATATATATTACATTTTATATATTTTATATTATAAAGTTCAAACCCTAAAAACAAAATTCAAAGCCGAAGTTAGGGCCGTGCCCTGCAGCAATAGGGGACGCAACCTCTATTGTTGGGGGCTGCAACCTGTGAGGCAGCGATGGGGCTGCCTTCACAGGCCGCCCTCCCCAGCCATGGGGGCTGCCAAGGGTTGAAAACCCCTTCCCCATACCACACACAGGAGTAAACAAAATGACTCCACCCCAAAATAAAACGGCAAAAAAAATGACTGGTAAAAAAAACACAGTCATAAAATATGACTTCCCAGAACTCAACGAAAATTTTGAATTTAAATAAATACATATATTTTTATATATATGTATATATATGTATAAATACATATCAATTGGTATATATATATATATATAAATATACACAAAAAAAACTTCATAATCTGATTGAGAAAATGCATTCCTTCAATACCCAAATTGGGAAAACTCTAAATCTGAGAAACAAAATTAATTTCCATTGAAACTCCATAATCTAACACAATAATTTCATGATTTCTCACAAGTTAAAAGAAAATTTTCCCAACAACACAAATTTCCATAAGAACCATTTGAATCTTTCAATTTTGGTTTCAAATTTCCCAATGATAGTTTGAGGATAATTTCTGGTTCACATTGTTTTCACAATTTTTTTGAAAAGCTCTTTTATTCAAGTTTGAATGGTGATTCCAACATGGGTTCTAAATCAAAGTTTGAATTCCAAATCTAAATTGAGCCATTTCAAACAAAATTGCTAAAATAAGATTGCATAATGAGGGAAAACATGGAACCTTTTGTTTTTCTCCAAGATTTTTCAATCCTTCAATGGAGGTTGCACTTGTTTCCAATTTTGCTTCAAAAACCTTTCCAATCCTTCCTTCCACCAATTTCTTCCAAGAATCCAATCCAAGCTTGCTCTCCAAATTTCCAAAATTAAAAATTCAAAAACAAAAATAATTCCTTATGCAATTTTTTCTCCTCCAAATTGTCAAACCCCTAATTTTGAGTTCACCCACCAAAAGTTATTGCTATTTTGGATATTTTGGATGTTTTCTTTTTTTTGAAATTTAATAAATAGTTTTCATTTTCCCACTTCAAATGCATAATATTTATTTGAACAAAATTCTATTTGCACCACAATGATAATTAAATTCTCTTTCTTTCACAAAATTGAATCTAACAATTATATTTAAAAAAAAAAAACATTTTTAATTTATTTATTACAAGAGGAATGCAAGGCAATTTTCCATCTTTTTTTTTTTTATTTGCCTCAAATTTAATAATACTAACATAATTTATTGCTTGAATTAAATTAACCAATTAAATAACAAGCACTCATTTATGCATTTTGGCAATAAATTTAAATAAAGCAAACACCATTTCACTAGGAAATTTAATCACGCAAGCAAGGAGAGATGAGACGACAAGGAAAATAACTTATCCCAACTGACAACCCGATGACACACTATGGCTAGGGTGATGTCACGACATAGAAAACCTAGCTACTATCTCCCAATTGTTTTCCGTTGGACAAGGGACATGCTCAGACCTGTGGAACTAGGTGGAGTCAATGTCATGTACCTGCATCCTGCACACAATACAAGTGTCGAACATGCATATATATATAAATATTAAAACACACCGTGAAGAGGAAATCGCGGAATCACATAGCACTTGCATGCGAGTGATGTGATCCGATCCCCTTCACAAATACAATATTGCTAACTGATGCCTCTAATCATCAATGGTATAATCAAAACATAAAGAATCAATAATTCATGTACATGATAATTTAATCCATAACATGAAATAATAATATCATCTGATTAAAGTACCATCACATCAAAACATAATGTTTTCATCACTTAACAATTAGCGGTCAAAGTAATCAAGTTTATAACCAACGTGCTGACAAAGCAAAACATATATAACAAACATTGCTCGATCAAAAGAAAAAAATGGAGGGGTGTTACATCCTCCCCCCCAGGGTCAGGCTTACTCCTGGAAGCCTGCAAACAAGTAGGGATAAAGTTCCCTCATCCTAGCTACATCTTCCAAAGTGGATGATGTGTCATCCCTAGGATCCCACTGGATCTTGACCTGATCAATATCTCACCCTCGAAGAGCAAGCGTTCTGCGCTCCACCATGGCCATGGGCTCCAAAGCCAGCTACCCGTCCTCTACCTGCAAAGCATTCCAATCAAGGACATGAGAAATGTTTGGATGGTACGGCTGAAGAACTGATACATGAAATACGTTGTGCACACGTGAGAGATTGGGCGGTAAAGCAAGACGGTAAGCAATAGGACCAATCTTCTCAAGAATCTCGAAGGGTCCAACGAAGAGAGGTGCCAACTTAGAGCATTTTCCATAATGGATTGGACTCTTTCGTGGACACACACGCAAGAAGACTCTATCACCTACAGAAAACTGACGATCCACTCTATGCACATCCACATACTTATTCTACCTATCATGCGCTGCCACCAAGTGCTCTCTAATCCTATCCACCTGTTGCTCCATAGCCTGCAACATTTTAGGACCCAAAGTTACTCTATCCTCTAGCCTATCCCAACTCAAGGGAGTGCGACATGGTCGCCCATACAATGCTTGGAATGGAGCCATACCGATAGAACTCTGAAAGCCATTATTATAGGAAAACTCCACCAAATAGAGATAGTCCTCCCATCATGTCTGTTGGTCCATCACATACATACACAACATGTCTTCGAGGATCTGATTAACCCTCTCAGTCTGTCCATCTGTCTCTCGGTGGTAAGCTGAACTAAAGTTCAACTGAGTTCCCATCGCATGCTGTAATGACATCCATAGAGCTGAGGTGAACACTGGATCCCTGTCAGAGATAATCTGACGTGGAATACCATACAACCTCACTATATCCTCCATGAACACTCTAGCTACGGATGATGCAGTATAGGAAGAGCACATAGGTGAGAAGTGTGCTACCTTTGTCAACCTATCCACTGTCACCATAATTGCATCATGTCATCTCGAAGAGTTGGGTAAACCAACAATGAAATCCAATGAGATTATATCCCATTTCCACTTTGGTACTAAATGTGATTGCAAAAGCCATGTTGGATGCTGGTGTTCAGCCTTCACCCGCTGACACTCAAGACATCTCGACACAAAATCCACAATATCTCGCCTCATCCCTAGCCAAAAATATAACTGACACAAATCTGCATACATCTTCTTCACCCCTGGATGGGCTAAATAAGGTGCACGATGTGCTTCAGTCATGACCAAAGCACGAAGCTCACATGATGGGGGAATGTATATGCGTCCCATGTGTCTCAATATCTCATCAACATCGAGAGAGTATCCTGAATATCTACCCTCAAGGGGTCTTCCTACCTCTATCACCAATCTAACATCCTAATACCAACTGTCTGCTAGGAGGGCAGAAAGAATCCAACTCCGCAAATCAACAATAAGAGTCAACTCAAATATCTCATGCCTTTGCCTACTAAGGGCATCTGCAACCACATTCTCTGTCCCTTGGATATACTTCACCTCAAAGTCATATTCACAGAGAAACTCCATCCATCGCCTTTGCCTAGCATTAAGGTTGGGCTGCGTGAAGATATATTGAAGGCTCCTATGATCACTATGCAGCTCAAACCTGTGCCCAAGAAGAAAGTGCCTCCATCTCGTCAATGCATGAACCACTGCCGCCAACTCAAGATCGTCGGTAGGATAGTTTAGCTCATGATCCTTGAGCTTTCGTGACTCATAAGTAATGACATGACCCTCCTACATCAATACTGCACCTAATCCCTCCAAGGACGCATCTGTACAAACTACAAAGTCCCCAATAGGATCTGGTATCGCAAGTATACGTGCACTGGTCAACTTCCCCTTAAGACACTGAAAGGCTGTTTCACAATTCTTAGACCACTCAAACCTCTTTCCTTTCCTCTAACGTGAGGTGATAGGATGCCCTAGCCTCGAAAAGTCCTACACAAATCACCTATAATAACACGCTAGCCCCATGAAGCTATGTATCTCTGCCACATTCGTGGGTGCAGGCCAATCTAAGATTGCTTGGATCTTTGCAGGATCCACTGAAATACCCTCCCTAGAGATCACATGACCAAGGTATTGGACCTCAGTCCTGAAAAATTCACACTTCGACAAGTTAGCATATAGCTGATTATCTCGCAAGCACTGTAATACTTGTCGTAAATGCTCCTCATGTTCCTCCATTGTTCTAAAGTATACCAAAATATCATCTAGGAACACAAGAACAAACCTATCAAGGTATGTATGAAATACCCCATTCATAAGACTCATGAACACTGAGGGTGCATTCGTCAAACCAAATGGCACAACTGTGAACTCATAGTGACCAGACCGCGTTCAGAACGCGGTCTTATGAATATCTGACTCGAAGATTCGAAGCTGATGATATCCTGACTTGAGATCAATCTTCGAAAAGATGGTAGCACCCTTGATCTGATCGAATAGATAGTCAATCCTAGGAAGAGGGTACCAATTTCTGATGGTCACTTTGTTCAACTTTCAGTAATCAATGCATAACCAAAGTGAATTGTCCTTCTTCTTCACGAAGATGACAGGTGGTCCCCATGGAGAAACACTAGGGCGAATAAAACCCTTCTCTAGCAATTCCTCAAGTTGCAACTGAAGCTCTTTCAGCTCCTGAGTAGTCATGCGATAGGGAGCTCGTGAAATGGGCTCAGAGCCAGGTACCAAGTCTATCTTGAAGTCAATGTCCCTCTGTGGAGGCATGCCTAGAATCTCGTCTGGAAAGACATCAGAAAACTCCTGAAGGATGGGGTGACTATCAAGAGAAACCTTCTCTTCTCCACCTCCTAGACCCAAATCATCCACT
Source organism: Sequoia sempervirens (assembly GCA_007258455.2). Classification (NCBI taxonomy): domain Eukaryota; kingdom Viridiplantae; phylum Streptophyta; class Pinopsida; order Cupressales; family Cupressaceae; genus Sequoia; species Sequoia sempervirens. Next base: position 85,503,318 of record VDFB02168118.1, read on the forward strand.
GTAATGGCGAACAATTGGCAACCCTGTCATACACACCTTCTCAAGTACATAGCTAAGATGATCCTCAAAGAGATCGGCCTCTAAACCCCCACTACCTCTACCTCTCTACCAAATGTCCCAATGCATCTAATTGACTTACGTCGACAATCAATGACTGCACTATGAGCCTCTAGCCAATCCATTCCTATGACAACATCATAAGAACCCAAAGGAATAACATGAAGGTCCAAGGTAGTCTGGAGAGGTCCAACCTCTAACCTACACTCTGGCACAAGGGAAAGGGATGCAAATTTTGCACTTGAAGCTAACTATACCTGCCACTTATCGACCTGCTTTACCGCATCCAGTCTACATCGCGCCATGACTGATGAAGAAATAAAGGAATCAGATGCTCCAGAATCAAATAGAATAGAAACAAGGTTACCCCCAACATACCATAAGCCTCAATGACTGTACCCTGGTGCTCTGCCTAGCGGTTGTCAACCACTGTGAATACTCGATGCCCACGGCCTGCATCACCTAGAGTCAGCTCTGACGCTGCTGGTCACTGAGAATGACCCAATGTGCCCTTATTGGGACACATCCTTGCTATGTGACCCTGTTGGCCACACGTAAAACATCCAGTGCCTCTACCGAAGCCCTTGCCTGTAGGTGGTGCGCTAGACTACTACGCACTACCCCTAAAAGATGAATGAGAACTTTGCGCTGGATGCTCAGAGTTGAAGCGTCTCATGCACCTCCAACTCCTATCCCCCTGCCTCTACTAGAAACCCTTTCGTTTCCCCTGGGAACCCTGCTGCTGCTGTTGACCACTCTGAGATAGACCCTGCTAAGCTCTAGAAGGTGCACCTCCCTGAGGCTGAACTCCTCGAGCACTAGTCCCAGCTGCTGAACCACTACCCACCTACACTCCTACATGACCACCTAAGGCCATCGCCAGGTTCTCCTCAATGAGCTTGGCCTTGTCGACCGCCACCTCCATGGTCCTGGGTTTGAAAACCCACACTCCACCACTGATACGGGCATTTAAGCCCCTGAGAAAATGCTATACCAACATGCCCTCGTCATCACCTATGCCCACATATTGTTTGAGATTGTAGAAATGACGCTCATACATCTCTACTGACATAGTCATCTATCGAAGGGTGTGGAACTCATCCCTGATGATGGTGTTTTTATGCACTTTTCAACACAGGCAGTGCATAGGTGCACTACCTCTCTTGAAAGACAATCTTCCACAATCGAGTTGCAGAACACTATCCCAAGGTCTCTCGGATGTCAGCTCATAACAGTGCTTAGATACCTCAGTAGTTTGATGTGATTTGCTGGAATCACAAGGCAGTCTTATAGAAATACAAAGTATGGGCATAAAGCATGAAGTTGGATCTTCGGAAAGGAGTTTTTAGCATGAAAGCAGTTATGCCTTGGCTGCAGGTTCAAACAACATTCTTAAACTCCATCTGGTTATTATATTTTGCTTTATAAAGTGCAATGAACCTTGGTGTTGTTCAGTTTCCAAAGAAAGTGAAAAAGAGGGAAGGGGAAGAAAAGTTCCTAAGCCTAAAGCTTGCTGCGAACAGTGAGAATGGGGTCCCTGCAATGGACAATTCCTTCAAAACAATATCCCACTTAACCAGGGATTTCACAGTATCATGGAAATTGTGCTATCTTCTAAGGGTTGCAGATTTTTATCCTTCATCCACCACATATATGCATGAACTAAAGATAAGTATTTGGGGCAGCTTAAACCAGGTCCAGGCTAACTTTGTAAAGCTATTTACCTTCAGCAAACAACAAAAAGTATGGACTAAGGGATCATCAACAAAGCAGGAATTTTCATGGACAACCAACAACATTCCTAAGATTATCCAAATAACATGAACAGCTAACTAAACAGCAAATAGATCTAAGCTAACATATAATATTGGAGAAGTGAATCAAATAACATGAGAGAAAACAAGGAAATGCACCAAATCAATGCTATTTCTTATAAATTTTTGTAGCATGCCTTTATAACAACTCAACTCTCTTTTGCAAATGAGAGGAGTGCTCTATTTATAGCTTTTCAAAAGTCAAATGAATGGCCAAGATTCATTACAATTGTGTGGCCACGATTCATTACAAAATAAGGTTTCACCTACCCCCAAATAGATTTACAATTAAAAAAAACATCTTTTGTCTTTTCCCTATTTTGTCATCTAGTGGATGACACTATTTGCATTTCGTCCTGTAGCTGATTGTTGTTTCTTTGGCTGTAGCTACTTTTCTGGGAGGTCTTCTTCCTTGGCTGGGCTGTCTGGTTGCTCCTCGGAGGCTGCGTGTTCAATATGCTTGAGGATTATGGATTGGAGCTTGTCTACCTTGAGGATTTCGCATCTCAACGCCTGGTAGCTCCATTCCTTGGCATTCTCTTCCAGCCGCTTCCAATCCTCGTCATACTTTGAGCCCTGATCTCTGAAGAGCTCTGATGTATCGAAGGCACGGGCAGCGGAACTCAAGAAGTCCGTTGTGATATCTCCGGCTGTCCCGTCCTTCATCCTTTCCTCAAAATATGACCTAACCTTCTCTGCATCCAATTGCACCATGGGCATATCATGGCCCGTTACCATCTTGAGGTACTCGGCGCATTCCATTTGGATTTCTTTGATCCATGCAATATCTGGATCCACCCTGCTCTGGATCTGCTCCATCCTCTCTTTACGGTTGATGAGATCTCTGTGCCATATGTCAACCAACCAGTGATCCTCCTTTTTCAATT